>CM053026.1:240511426-241002976 GCA_028564925.1 Lithobates sylvaticus
GGTGTATACTGGGATGGGGGATTGTATACTGGAAGGCAATGTGCATGGAAGAGATATGTGAAAGGGAAAAAAGGAATATTGTATACAGATTAAGAGGGGTGCAGTGTGTGTATAGTGGGTATGTGCAGGGATAAGGAGGCAATTGTTTACAAGGTGGGGACAGTATGTGCACGCAGAGGAAAAGATGGGCAGTATGTATGGGGGGGGGGGGCAGTGCCTGCATGAGAAAAAAGGGACAACATTTTAATTTGGGCTAATTCACATGTCGAGTTTTTTGATGTTTCTAATCAGGCTCTTTTAAGTCATGCTCAAAATATAGTGTAATTTAACCAAGCCCACTTTTCAGTGGTCCCCCTACACCGTATGTGTGCCTCATTTTCTAGTTCTAAAGTTAGGAGCTATGAGTTCTGGTAGAAGACTACTTGTGCATGCAAAAACTGAGGGTCAGACATTAATCAAAATACACAAGCACTGGATTAGACCTTACTTTCTGCTGCCCTTCACAGATACTGAATACCATAACCAACACTAATGTCTCCTGAATCTGCTCTGTTACTTAGCAACCATCTACCTTAATGTTAATGCCAAAATAAAGTTACCTTAGCAGTGCTACAATATCAAATACCACTCCCCACCCCCTCTATTTTTAGCATTTTCATTCTCCAGTATTGTAGGGATGCTTTCAAATACAGAAAGGATGCAAGAATGGTGCAAAATCTTATCCAGCGTGACTCTTCAAAAATACCATGAAAATGCACATGCTCTATTAGTGCTTGTAAAATGACATAACATGATTTTAAAAAGAATAAAGACTGTAAGCAAAGGAGAATAGCACTGAGAGAAATCTCACGTCGTTAATACTCTTTAGCAGAAAAGAGATTTAAATATACACAAGTAGTGTGTAGGATAGATATTGAGCAATTTATGGAACAATTTAAGCTTCCAGTCCTATGATTTACAGTAATCTGTGGAAACCCAAGGACATGCTAACAAACCTGTATGTGTATGTATATATATACAGTATCTCACAAAAGAGAGTACACCCCTCACAATTTTGTAAATATTTTATTATATATTCATGTGACAACACTGAAGAAATTACACTTTGCTACAATGTAAAGTAGTGAGTGTACAGCTTGTATAACAGTGTAAATTTGCTGTCCCCTCAAAATAACTCAACACACAGCCATTAATGTCTAAACTACTGGCAATAAAAGAGAGTACACCCCTAAGTGAAAATTTCCAAATTGGGCCCAAAGTGTCAATATTTTATATGGCCACCATTATTTTCAAGCACTGCCTTAACCCTCCTGAGCATGGAGTTCACCAGAGCTTCACAGGTAGCCACTGGAGTCCTCTTCCACTCCTCCATGAAGACATCATGGAGCTGGTGGATGTTAGAGACCTTGCGCTCCACCTTCCATTTGAGGATGCCCCACAGATGCTCAATAGGGTTTAGGTCTGGAGACATGCTTGGCCAGTCCATCACCTTTACCCTCAGCTTCTTTAGCAAGGCAGTGGTCATATTGGAGGTGTGTTTGGGGTCGTTATCATGTTGGAATACTGCCCTGCGGCCCAGACTCTGAAGGGAGGGGATCATGCTCTGCTTCAGTATGTCACAGTACATGTTGGCATTCATGGTTCCCTCAATGAACTGTAGCTCCCCAGTGCTGGCAGCACTCATGCAGCCCCAGACCATGACACTCCCACCACCATGCTTGACTGTAGGCAAGACACACTTGTCTTTGTACTCCTCACCTGGTTGCCGCCACACACGCTTGACACCATCTGAACCAAATAAGTTTATCTTGGTCTCATCAGACCACAGGACATGGTTCCAGTAATCCATGTCCTTAGTCTGCTTGTCTTCAGCAAACTGTTTGCAGGCTTTCTTGTGCATCATCTTTAGAAGAGGCTTCCTTCTGGGATGACAGCCATGCAGACCAATTTGATGCAGTGTGCTGCATATGGTCTGAGCACTGACAGGTTGACTCGCCACCCCTTCAACCTCTGCATCAATGCTGGCAGCACTCATATGTTTATTTCCCAAAGACAACCTCTGGATATGACGCTGAGCACGTGCACTCAACTTCTTTGGTCGACCATGGCGAGGCCTGTTCTGAGTGGAACCTGTCCTGTTAAACCGCTGTATGGTCTTGGCCACTGTGCTGCAGCTCAGTTTCAGAGTCTTGGCCATCTTTACGTAGAGCAACATTTTTTTTTCAGATCCTCAGAGAGTTATTTGCCATGAGGTGCCATGTTGAACTTCCAGTGACCAGTATGAGAGAGTGAGAGCGATAAAACCAAATTTAACACACCTGCTCCCCATTCACACCCGAGACCTTGTAACACTAACGAGTCACATGACACCAGGGAGGGAAAATGGCTAATTGGGCCCAATTTGGACATTTTCACTTAGGGGTGTACTCACTTTTGTTGCCAGCGGTTTAGACATTATTGGCTGTGTGTTGAGTTTTTTTGAGGGGACAGCAAATTTACACTGTTATACAAGCTTTACACTCACTACTTTACATTGTAGCAAAGTGTAATTTCTTCAGTGTTGTCACATAAAAGATATAATAAAATATTTACAAAAATGTGAGGGGTGTACTCACTTTTGTGAGATACTGTGTATGTATATGTGTATGTATATATATATATATATATATATATATATATATATATATATATATATAAACCAAAGGACATGCTAATGTAGGATAGCCACAGCATAGTCAAGTCAGTTCACAGACAGACAACTGTTTGGCAAAACATGTCTATTGAATACAAAACATATAATACACAAACATATTCAAACGGATTATTGAAAAACATTAGGCTAATTTTGAGGTTTTCTTCTTTGTATAAGTAGTTAAAAAAAATGCAGAAGAGCTGCAAAAGTAATAACTCTTTCAATTTGAAAGTCAATGTTATTATTAATAGTCAGTCATATTGTACGGGAATGTTTCTTTCAGTATCCCCATGGAAAGGTATCTCCAATTTCTTTTTCTTCTGTCCATTGAATGCCTAATAGCTGCCGAATATGCAAATACAAACATTTTTTATTTGTTCTCACTGCTGCATATCTGATCAGCACAGTAAATATTCATGAGTTTGCTATTGTAGGCGCTGTGAAGTACAGAAAATATGCCCTCCAAGGTGACATGTAATTTGGCAGCTTCTACATAAAGAGACTCTGGGAGAAAAAAATTCTTGAAAATTTCCCAATAATTAGACACATCACTACCACTGCATTGTTATTTCTGCCTCTCATTAAGCAAATATCATGGGCGTTCTTTTATTCTGTTTCTGCAATGTGGAAACAGAACATTCACAATTATTTCAGTGAAGCATATGATGAATTTAAAGATTGTTCATGGTATCTTCTCTAGTATCTTTGGCAAAACACTCAGTGCAAACTGTCATATATAAAATACTATTTAGAGCCTAAGCCAAGGTTGTTATAAGTGTTGTTAGTACTGCTGTTAGTACGTGCCCCACTCTGTAATGAAAACAAATACTAAATTGTGTATAGATGATTGAAGCTCTGGGAGCGGACAGTAAGCAGCGAATGCTGCTGGGACAAGAACTGATGTGAGTGGTAATTTGTAACTTATATAGTTCTATGTATTTAACAAAATAGATGAATGGACATAGGTAAGCCAAAATGTATTATCATTTATGGGTTTATGCCTAAATGTTTAATACATGTTAGTAAGAAAAGCTCCATTGTCACTCACTCCTCCACCCCAAGTTTTCCATAAGAGATAATATTAAAGTGTATTTAAACCCAAGAAAGTTAATGAAATATATTATAGCATGTTAAATCTAAGATATGGTGTCTGCACACACTTCCTGCCCTAGAGTGTAAACACTCTCCCATCATACTGTATATACACAGAAAAAGCATTGTCACCCTAGGACAGGACTACAATACTATCTCCTGCTCCTCTTCTCCATAAAATAGAAGGGAGGAATTATGCAGATTCTGAGGGATTCTTTAGAGATAGCTAAAATTAATTAATAAGAGTGCAGAAAAGGCAAGGTGCACAGAAAATAAGAAGCTGGCAAGATTTCTGAAATGAGCAACAGTTATTTTTGTGCTTACCAAACAGATATAACAAAACACTGTTGTACTAAATAGGAGAAGTTTACTGTTAGGATTTATATACTCTTTAGACCCCTTTCACACTGAGGCGGTGCGGGAGCAGTGTATACACCTCCCCTGCCATTGGAATCGATGGGCACCGCTGCAAAGTGCTTCACAGGCGTTTTTAACCCTTTATTCAGCCGCTATCGGGGGAGTTAAAAACGCTCCGCTCATGGCAGAAAAGTGCCGCTATTACAGCGATAAAGCGCCGCCAAAATTAGTGGCTCTTTACCGCTAACGCCCCTCCCCCCTGCCCCAGTGGAAAAGCAGCCTTAATATAAGAACTGTGACCTCAAATACTTGCCTGATTCCCAGAGTTTTGCTTCTTGGGGTCTGAAAGGTCTCCTGATTTCCTACTTTTGCCAGGTCTCTGTGAGGCAAAGACAACCAGTCAGTGGGGTTGATTTACAAAAGACAAATTGGCTTTTCACTTTGCAAGGGAATTTTCCTCAGAACTTAGAAAATAAAAAAAGCAGCATTTTTATTGCACATGATTGGATGATGGAAGTCAACCTAGCTTTACCTCAGTAAAGAATCCCACTGCAAGTCAATCATAATGCAAGAATTGTAGGGTTCTGTAAAGATCAGACAAAACATCATGCACATCACTGAGAGACTAAAACATTTGCAGAGGTTATTTACCAATAAATTCTCTCACCTTAATAGATGGCTCATTATCTGATATGCCACATGTACAAATCATTAGTAAGACCTCATCTGGAATATGCAGTTCAGTTTTGAGCACCAGTTCACAAAAAGGATATCGGGGGAACTGGAGAAAGTGCAGATAAGGGCAACCAAACTGATAAGAGGCATGGAGGAGCTCAGCTATGAGGAAAGATTAGAGAAAATTAATTTATTCTCTTAGAAGAAGAGGAATTTAAGGGGGGATATGGTCAACATGTATAAATACATAGTGGTCCATATAGTGAACTTGGTGTTGAGTTATTCACTTTAAGGTCATCACAGAGGACAAGGGGGCACTCTTTACGTCTGGAGGAAAAGAGATTTAATCACTAAATCTGTAAATATTTTTTCACAGTAAGAGCTGTGACAATGTGAAATAGACTCCCTCAAGAGCTGGTTCTGGCTAGATCAGTAACTTGTTTTAAAAAATGCACATAATATAACTGGATACTTACATTTATAGGTAAAGTTGATCCAGGGAATATCCAATTGCCTCTCTCGGGATGAGGAAGGATTTTTTTTTTCCCCTGCTAGAACAAATTGGATCATGCTTGGATGGGGTTTTTTGCCTTACTCTGGATCATCTGCGGGTATAGTATTGTGTATATGGGATTGTATGTTTTTTCCCTTTTATTGGTTGTCTTTTATTGGTTGTCTCATTTATCCATGTCTTTATGGACTTTGCTTTGTGCACTGGTGCACAAGTATGTTGGAACAGGAGGGGGCCATCCCCAAACTGTTCCCACAAACATGGGAGCATGAAATTGTCTAAAATGTTTTGGTATGCTGATGCCTTAAGAGTTCCCTTCACTGGGGGGGGGCGTGGCGACCGAGCTCTGAGATGGCCGCTTAATCTGAGGGCTCCGCTCGACCACCGGAGAATCACATTACCACCGGACAACAACGATCCCTGGCGCATTGCCTAACCAGCTGATCACACAGCTGATTACCCCAGGCATGACACGGCGCAGGAAGAACCCGCCGCAACCAAGTAAGCTGCCGGATTTCTTCATTCAGAAATCCCGCGGGGCTCCGCAAAACGGCGGCAGCGGCGGCAGCGGCTCACTCCACACACAAAGGTCGATGACAGAGCCGCTCACCTCACAAACAGACACAGTGAATCCGCCGCTGGAATCCCGCGACCCCACTCACTCAGCAGTTCCTCTTCTGGTACCTCAAGCCCGTCCACTAGAAGCCCAGCTAAATCCAAACCGAGGTTATCATCTCCTGGAAGGCAGCATGACACACATGAAATGGAGGTAAGCGGACCGCAGCACAGCATCCCTGCAGCACCACTGACTGACCCCATTGCTGACTATCCCACTGCAGGCAGACCCCTCTCTGATACCATGCTGAAAGAGATGCTCCTATCCCTCAGATCCTCTTTACAAGCTGACATGGTGAAAGAGATATCACAGTGCCATAAAGAAGTACAGGCTTTAGGGGTCAGGGTAGACCATACGGAACGACAGATGGACACCTTTGCCTCCACATATAACACTATGGTAGATGCCCATGTAGCACAGGGAGAGGACATTGCTTGGCTAAAAGACAAGGTTGCTGACCTTGAGGACCGAAGCAGGAGGAACAACATTAAACTGAGAGGGGTCCCAGAATCAGTACCGACCACGCAGCTCCTGTCATACGCCCACGCCTTATTCTCCACTCTAGTCCCTGACCTGACGGCACAGGACCTGATAATAGACAGGATCCACAGGATCCCCAAACCGTCCTTTATTCCAGAAAGTACACCAAGAGATGTCCTTATGAGGGTCCATTTTTTTCATGTAAAAGAGAGAATCCTTCAGGCAACACGTAGACAAGATTCCATTCCTCCACAATATGCAGAAATACTCTTGCTGCCAGACCTTTCCAGACACACTCTGCAGAGGCGTCGCAACTTGGCGACGATCACCAAGGCACTGCGCAATCACAAGGTTACACATAAATGGAAATATCCTGCGACATTGATAGTCACCCACAACGGCTCTACAAAATCCATCACTTCGATGGAAGAAGGCCTCTCGACCCTCCGCCAATGGGGCATACTTCCTGACCAAAATGAACCTCCTACTACTTCCCTCCAACCGATGGCGCTTCAATCTGAATGGCAGGTGGTGTCGCACAAACGTGCCAACAAGAAACATTCCGGTGGTACCTAACCTACTAAAATTTACTTACACTTTACCAAATGTTCTCTGGTTGAAGGGGTCTAATGTTTTGTTTAGCTTCCTTTCGCTCTACCCAATTACGCAGCAATGTCTGCACTTGGATCGGTTTTCAGATCCTTTTTTATGAAACTTTCATGCTACTTGTTCATGCTTTTTGTTTTCTATGCCTTTTCTCCTTTTTATTTTTTGTGCACAGCTATTTCGATCGCTGGACACCGTCTTCTGATGCTGATATTACTTCTCCAGAACACTTCAGTCACCATCGCCTGGCTAAGAAATCCAGAACTGCCCTGCTGGACCACAGTGAGTACTCACTATGTACAACCAAATACCACTCCCACCTACACCATAAATGACTATCACATGCTTATCCATTAATGCTCGAGGGCTGAATCACCCGGCCAAACGTTTCTCTCTCTGGAAAGAAGCTCTCAAGCACAACACAGATATACTCTGTGTCCAAGAGACTCACTTCCAATCACAAAAAACACCATCCTGCTCCCACAGAGAATACCCCCATGTATTCCTAGCATGCACACCTGACAGAAAAAGAGGAGGCGTGATGGTAGCACTCAGGAGCTCCTTATCGTTCCAACTCAAACAGTCATATATTGATGAAAGAGGGAGATATATCATTGTAACGGGAGACATCAACTCCAAACCGTACACGATTGCTACAGTTTACACCCCTAACACGCACCAGATAAGATTTCTACAAAAGGTTTTTCTAAATATTGATTCATTACGATACGGCAACATCATTTTGGGAGGTGACCTCAACCTCATCGTAGACCCGGATGTAGATACTACCACCAAGAACTCCAACAGACCTAGAACCTTGCAAAGCCTTCTACACAAGCAGGAATTATTTGACGCATGGAGATGCCTTCATGCCAACGAGAGGGACTACACCTTCTTTTCTACCAGACACTGCTCCTATTCTCGCATCGATATGTTCCTAGTGGATCAATGGCTTCTACAACGCGTTAGCTCTGCTCGGATTTCTGATATCACCTGGTCTGACCACGCTGCAGTGTCTCTAACCATTGCAGAACTGGGTGTCTCCTCCTCACCCCCCATCTGGCGATGTAACACCAGATTATTGCAAGAACCTTGCACAGCCCGTGTGATCTCTCAGCATCTCCGTGATTTCTTTAACACCAATCTCACTCCTGACATAGATCCATTCAGTCTGTGGAATTCCCACAAAGCCTACATGAGAGGCATACTCATACAACTAGGATCCCAAGAAAAGAAACAATTCTCCTCTAAGCTAGACGACATCCTATCAAACATACGCACACTTGAACAACGCAACAAAATAGCTCCAACTGCACAGGTGTCTCTTGACCTTTCCAACCTTAGAGAATCGTTACGAGAACACTTGGCACAGAAATATGACAAACATCTCAGAACACTTCAACTGAAATCCTATGCTAATGCTAATAGAGCAGGGAAATACCTAGCAAGTAGAATCAAAACGGCCTGTATCAAATCCAGAATCGCATATCTACACCATGAGTCCCTACACCACAAAGTCACAAATCCGCAAGACATAGCGAATCAGTTTGCTGACTTCTATAGTGCACTCTACAATCTTAATAAAGATATTTCCACACCACAACCAACTGAACAAACAATTACACAATTCTTACAGAACATAAATCTACCCACACTGACGGAAGACCATTTAGAGTCACTGAACTCCCCATTTACTGTTCAGGAAATAGTAACCATCACGAATACACTACCTAACGGCAAATCGCCAGGTCCAGACGGTTTTGTCAACGATTATTATAAAATCTTCAGAGAAACTTTAGCTCCTCATATGCAAAAGATCTTTACATTAGCGAAAGACAATTCCTCTTTTCCCCAGGAGATGCTGAGAGCCCACATCGTCACCCTACCTAAACCTGGGAAAGATCCCACTACTCCGGCCAACTTTCGGCCGATATCTCTCCTCAATTCTGATGTTAAAATCTACGCTAAATTATTGGCCAAAAGACTTGCAGATATTATTCCACTGTTGATTAAACGGGATCAGATGGGGTACGTGAGGGGGAGACAGACCTCGGACGCAACTAGACGTATTGTAAATATCATTCACCATGCTGTTAAATCTAGAACACCTTCTCTGCTTCTATCCATAGACGCAGAGAAGGCGTTCGATCGAGTCCACTTTATAATTGGTCTCTTGGGATTTGGCGCAGATGGATGACTTATGTGTATATTCAAGGATGTGTTTTCTTTCGGTGGGGCTAAACTGAGTCCCCAGTTCCTCCTCCCATTTAAGTGGACCCGGGGGTACAAAGTCCTCTGCTGGGTTGTTTATAAGAGTGTAGGTCAGGGAGAGTGTATGAGGCAGAGCTCCGGTGTCATTACAGAGATCCTCCAATGTCGTGAATTGCTGGTCATTGTCTGGGGGTGGTGGGATGGTCTTAAGAAAATGGTAGATCTGTAGGGCTCTCATGAAGTCTAGGCTGAAGGGGCCTGTGGGGTCTGTTAGTTCTACAATCGATTTCCACCTCCCTCTATGGCTAAATTGGTGGGCTTGGTGTATACCCGACTCTGCCAGGTGTTTAAAAGGTCCGTTTCCCATACCCGGGGAAAATAGAGGATTCCCTAGTATTGGGTATATAGGCGAATTTGGGATAGAAATTGATCGCAGGGATATGAGGTGTGCGCATATCTTGGCCGTGTTCCCTATCAGCGGGTGTCTTTTGGTCTCTGGTGGTAGTCCCAGGTAGCACCCTGGAGTGCCCCGAAGGGGAGTTATGCTTTGGGCTTGTTCCACCTGAGACCACAACTTGGTCTCCTGGTGGCAGCACCAGTCCAGTAATCTTCCCAGGTGGACTGCTTGGTAGTAGGCTCGTAGGTTTGGCAATGCCAAGCCTCCGGACCGTTTGGGGAGGACTAGGAGCCTGCGGGCTAGTCTAGGTCTCTTTCCGGCCCATACGAATTTTGTAAACAGGGATTGCACCTGCTTGAAGTAGGCATGTGGTATGTGTATCGGTAGGGCCTGCATTAGATAGAGGAACTTCGGGAGGATGGACATCTTCAGGATGTTGCACCGACCCAGCCGCTGAATGTAGGCCGGATTGCCACTTCTGTAGCAGTGTCCTAACTTTTTTCAAGAGGGGGGGGGAGTTGAGATCGTAAATTTCCGAGAAGTTCTGAGGGATGTATGTGCCTAAGTATTTCAGGGCAGTCGTCGTCCATTTCAACTTAAAGTTGGATTGGAGTCGCGTAAGTTGGACCGGTAGTATGTTTACTCCCATCGCCTCAGACTTGGAAAAGTTGATTTTTAAATTGGACAGCGCACCATATGTTGCGAACTCGCTCAATAGGTTGGGGAGGGATATCACCGGGTTTGAAAGGGTGAACATTAAGTCGTCTGCGTACGCCGAGCCAAAAACGGTGTTTGCATCCCTGTCGTGTCCCATTTTTAATTAACAAAGGGTCTGAAGAATTCAGTGTGGTGAATTCAGCATGGTGTTTCCAAGGCCCATATGTTTCAGTGTGGCGAACATAAAGTCCCAGCTAACCCTATCAAAGGCCTTCTCAGCATCAGTGCTGAGGAAGACACTTGGTGTTTTAGTGAGGGTAGCGTGGTACAGCAGGTTCAGCACTTTTGTAGTGTTGTCTCTCGCTTCCCTGGAGGGTACAAACCAGACCTGATCTAGGTGGATAATTCGGGGTATATGTGATTGGAGCCTCATTGCCAGTATTTTTGTGAACAGCTTAAGATCCGTATTCAACAGAGATATCGAGCGGTAGCTCCCACATTGTCCTGGGTCTTTCCCCTCCTTTGGTATCACCGCTATTTGGGCCTGCAGTGTGGTGTCATGCAGTTTTCCCCCCTTGCCTAAACCATTTAGAAGCGATACCAAATGATTGCCCAGTGCTGGGAGAAAGGTTCGGTATTATTGCACCGTGAGGCCGTCCGGCCCCGGAGCCTTACCTTTTTTAGTGTTTGCTAACGCCTCTTGCACTTCGCTCAAGGTTATGGGTTCTTCTAGGATCTGGCATGTTTCTGCCTCCAAAGAGGGCATCTTGGAGTTCCCTATATATTCCCTCATTTGTGCTACCGATGGCCGTGTATTGTTCAAGTTGTATAGGGCTTCGTAATAAGACTTGAACTCCTGAGCTATTTGTTTGGGCAACGTCTTCTTCAGTCCCGTTGGGTCGTGTATATGTGGTATATAGGATGCTGCTGTCTGGGCCTTCAGAGACTGCGCTAATAGCCTGCCGCATTTATTTCCTGACTCGTATGCCCGTCTGCTTGAGATCTGCAATGCCGCTTTGGCTTTAAATTGAAGCAGGTCAGTCAGTTTTGTACGTGTTGCGTCAAGTTCACTTCCTATTGTTCTGGTCGGCGTCCGTTTGTGATCTACTTCTAGTTTCTGAAGTTTGACTAGCAACCCCAACATCTGGGTAGTTCTCAGTCTCTTGATCCTCGCCCCGTGCTTTATTAGCACACCTCTGATCACCGCCTTGTGCGCCTCCCATACCAGTCCCATGGTATAACGGGGGTAACGTTTGTCCTAAAGTAGTGGCCTAATTCCTTTGTGACGTCTGCTAGGGTTTCTGGGTCCTGTAGTAGGCTTTCATTGAGCCTCCATGTTTGTTTTTGTTTTGTGTTGTAGTCAGTCAGTGCGTATGTCATTGTCACTGGTGCGTGGTCAGACCAAGTAATGGAGCCTATAGTCGTATTTTTAACTGCCTGTAGTTGATGGTGGGGGATCAAGAAGTGGTCTATTCGTGAATACGCCTGGTGTGTGTGTGAGAAGAACGTGTAGTCCCTCTCACCGGGGTGAAAGAGGCGCCAGGCGTCTACCAGTCTTGCGTTATGTAGTGCCGTGTGGATTGCTTTACGTGCCCCCCTAGGGAATGAGGAGGTTCCCGTGGATGTGTCTTCTGTCGGGTTCAGGGGGGTGTTTAGGTCTCCCCCTATTATAAGATGCCCCTCGGAGAAGGTCCGGAGGATTTCTATATGCTTCTTAATGAAAGAGTCTTGTTGGTTGTTCGGGGCATAAAGGTTCGCAATTGTCACCTTTTCTCCCCCAATCGACCCTTTTAAGAACAAAAATCTCCCCGCTGGGTCTGTCTTCTGGTCAATCAGAGTCCATGGGACCCTTGCTGCAATCTGGATGGACACCCCTCTAGATTTAGCGTCAGAGTGGGTGGAGTGATATACCATTGGGTAGTACCTGTTTTTCAAAATTGGGAATTTGTTTTCCCTAAAGTGCGTTTCTTGTATTAACACTATATCTGCCCTCATCTGCCTCATGTCATATAGTAGCATCTTCCTTTTTTCTGGGACGTTGAGTCCTTTTGCATTCAGTGATACTATTTGTAACGCCTCCATGGCCGCGAGGGGGCAGGGGCTGTAATGTAGTTGGGGACGGGGTTAGAGGTTGGGAGGGATAGGAGGGGGGGGGGGATAGAAAAGGTGTAAGTCAGAAAGAGGTAGGGGTATAGAGTTAGAGCGGACTTTCTAGTTAGTCCTAGGTGTCTACTGAGCAAATATGCTCTCGGTGCGCACCGACCAGCGTTTGCGCACCCTAAATTTAACAGCTTAATTGCTGTGTAGACGTCTGTCGGCACCAGCCATTTAGACGCTAACCTATTTGGGAGTGTGTCTAGCAAGGGACCATGAGGGGGAGCTCCCTCCCTCCCAGGCCCCCAGACCTATTATTATTGTTTGGGTGAGTGAGATTTTATGAGGCTTCTTGACTGGGAGTGTGTGTAACCTCTCAAAGTGCAACAGAGAATCCTAAGCATATATAAAATACAGTAACAGTAGTATATACCGGATTAAGACCATGCAATCATATTAAACCAAGCAGTGTATTGGAACATTAACTTATATCCATCCGGCAACCCTTATAATATACCATTTCACAAACTAGGCCTTACATATTAAGATATTTAGTCCCCCCCGTGCCCACCTCCACTGTCCCCCTCCTCTTCTCTCTCTGACCATATTGGGCACCCAATTACCTCCTGCTACAAGAGGGCTACGTTAACCAGAGAGAGAGGTGGATATCACTGTGTGCTCTCCCCCCCTTTCCTTTCCGCCCGCCCCCCACTCCTACCAAACGATGTGGGTTTGCAGTTCATCTCTGGGCCTGTCATCAAACTGAGGTGATTGTTTGCCTTATGACCGCAGTTCCTCATTGGTGGTATAGATTCTGGGTCGGGCCTTGTCACCTCCCGAGCCCGCGTGTCCGTGAAAAAATAAAACCAAGAGGGGATATGCGGCAGCCCCCCCCCCCCCCACACCCCCACAAACCGGCCAAGGTCAGCCAACATTCCGCTGTAAGCCCGTGGGGTTACCCCACCCGGCCTCCCTTCCGTTGGTGAATATCAGCTGGCTTGCCTGCATGGTTCCAGAGGTGATTCTATCAGGCTAATGTTGAAGCGTCCTGGGCAGGCACCGGGGTAAAGCTGATGCTCTAACGTCCTCCCACAGAGCGCAGTAGCCATGGAGTGTGGTCCCGATGCGGGGGGGGGGGGGGGGGGGCCCCCCTCCATCATGTATGCGGTGCGGTTCAGGACAGGATTCAATCATGTGACTGGAGTGACTGCGGAGCGTTCGTTACTCTAGTGGCGGGCGTCATCTTGGCAGTTAGGAAGAAAAATAAAAAAAAAATAGGGTGAGGAACCAAAGTGTCATTTGGGAGTCTTTGGTCCCCGTCTACTGGGGTCTCCAGCGGGGGGCACTGGGGTCTATCACATCAAAAGGCACGTAGGTATGTCAACTTAGGGATAATATGTACGGATGGGACAGCATAATACTGGCTGCTTGGGGTGATGGCCATGACCGGATTAAGACTCACGTGATCCTTCGATCGTTGCGGACCGGGTTCTTCCTCTCGATCGATGCGTGCGTGCAGGTAGGTGTGGGCCACCCCGCGGTGGACCCATCCGGCCAGTAGCTCTCGGGAGTGGTGCCAGCCAGTCTGGTACAGTGATCGGTTCCGCTCCTACGAATGAAAAGAATGCTGGGAGGTCTTCCACGGACCGCATTGTAAAGGAGCCCCATTCGTTTCGGAATAGCACCGCTAGGGGGTATCCCCACCGATATGTGCAGCCGCGTCTCCTGGCAACTTCAAGAGCCGGTTTCAGGATGGCTCTGCGTTGTAGGGTAGCTCTGGAGAGATCCGGCAATATTTGTATATGGGCACCGTCGAAGACAATCTCCCCATGGTCCCAGGCCTTGCGGAGCAGTGTTTCCTTCAAAGTATAGCGGTGCAGCCGACAGAGGACGTCTCTGGGTTTGTCCGGGTCTGCTGGCCTGGGGCCTAAAGTACGGTGCACCCGGTCGAATTCCAGGGTGGGAGGTGGGTTTTCCAGCAGAGTGTGCAGGATCGCTGTCACGGTGGCAGCTAGGTCTTCTGTGCCGGTGGCTTCGGGGATCCCCCGCAGCCGCAAGTTGTTACGGCGGCTACGGTCCTCGATTTCTTCTAGGCGCAACTGCATCTCCTGGGCCGTCTTGGAATTCGTATCTTGCGCCCTCTCCAGAGTCTGCACCCTGGATGTCAGTGTTGCCAGCAGTGTCTCTCCGGATGACACCCGCTCCTCTACCTCATGCAGCTCGTCCCGTACTTCTTGGAGGTCTCTGTTGTGGGCCTCCTCAATCCTTAGTATGAGGCCTTCTATGTCTGCCCTCGTGGGCAGCGCTTCGATGTCCGCTCGTGTGGGGAGAGCTCGCAGCATGCTGCGGAGGTCCTCGTCCATAATCTGCTGATGTTGAGCAGGGCCTGCCATAGTTGTACCCGGTACCTCTGGAGAGCTTGCAGGGGTGTTTGGCTCTGGTATGTTAGTTGTGCCCCAAGTAGGTCTCTTGGACTCCGTGCTATCTGCACGTGGTGCGGTCGCAATGGCGCCCGGCGATGGGCCCGGTTGGAGGTTGCCTTCTGAAAAAGTCTGTGATATCCGGCTGGGATGTGGAATTTCTGTTCCCTCTTGTTGCCGACCGTGTCCTGCACCTGCTGGTGCTGCTCATGCCTCTCTCACTTCGTGGAATCAGTTGCTTTGGGTCCGTTTAGGCTGGTTTGGGCCGGGAGCTCCTCCAAACCACGTCTTCACACGGCCATTGCCAAGCCACGCCCCTACTCACTATGTACAACCAAATACCACTCCCACCTACACCATAAATGACTATCACATGCTTATCCATTAATGCTCGAGGGCTGAATCACCCGGCCAAACGTTTCTCTCTCTGGAAAGAAGCTCTCAAGCACAACACAGATATACTCTGTGTCCAAGAGACTCACTTCCAATCACAAAAAACACCATCCTGCTCCCACAGAGAATACCCCCATGTATTCCTAGCATGCACACCTGACAGAAAAAGAGGAGGCGTGATGGTAGCACTCAGGAGCTCCTTATCGTTCCAACTCAAACAGTCATATATTGATGAAAGAGGGAGATATATCATTGTAACGGGAGACATCAACTCCAAACCGTACACGATTGCTACAGTTTACACCCCTAACACGCACCAGATAAGATTTCTACAAAAGGTTTTTCTAAATATTGATTCATTACGATACGGCAACATCATTTTGGGAGGTGACCTCAACCTCATCGTAGACCCGGATGTAGATACTACCACCAAGAACTCCAACAGACCTAGAACCTTGCAAAGCCTTCTACACAAGCAGGAATTATTTGACGCATGGAGATGCCTTCATGCCAACGAGAGGGACTACACCTTCTTTTCTACCAGACACTGCTCCTATTCTCGCATCGATATGTTCCTAGTGGATCAATGGCTTCTACAACGCGTTAGCTCTGCTCGGATTTCTGATATCACCTGGTCTGACCACGCTGCAGTGTCTCTAACCATTGCAGAACTGGGTGTCTCCTCCTCACCCCCCATCTGGCGATGTAACACCAGATTATTGCAAGAACCTTGCACAGCCCGTGTGATCTCTCAGCATCTCCGTGATTTCTTTAACACCAATCTCACTCCTGACATAGATCCATTCAGTCTGTGGAATTCCCACAAAGCCTACATGAGAGGCATACTCATACAACTAGGATCCCAAGAAAAGAAACAATTCTCCTCTAAGCTAGACGACATCCTATCAAACATACGCACACTTGAACAACGCAACAAAATAGCTCCAACTGCACAGGTGTCTCTTGACCTTTCCAACCTTAGAGAATCGTTACGAGAACACTTGGCACAGAAATATGACAAACATCTCAGAACACTTCAACTGAAATCCTATGCTAATGCTAATAGAGCAGGGAAATACCTAGCAAGTAGAATCAAAACGGCCTGTATCAAATCCAGAATCGCATATCTACACCATGAGTCCCTACACCACAAAGTCACAAATCCGCAAGACATAGCGAATCAGTTTGCTGACTTCTATAGTGCACTCTACAATCTTAATAAAGATATTTCCACACCACAACCAACTGAACAAACAATTACACAATTCTTACAGAACATAAATCTACCCACACTGACGGAAGACCATTTAGAGTCACTGAACTCCCCATTTACTGTTCAGGAAATAGTAACCATCACGAATACACTACCTAACGGCAAATCGCCAGGTCCAGACGGTTTTGTCAACGATTATTATAAAATCTTCAGAGAAACTTTAGCTCCTCATATGCAAAAGATCTTTACATTAGCGAAAGACAATTCCTCTTTTCCCCAGGAGATGCTGAGAGCCCACATCGTCACCCTACCTAAACCTGGGAAAGATCCCACTACTCCGGCCAACTTTCGGCCGATATCTCTCCTCAATTCTGATGTTAAAATCTACGCTAAATTATTGGCCAAAAGACTTGCAGATATTATTCCACTGTTGATTAAACGGGATCAGATGGGGTACGTGAGGGGGAGACAGACCTCGGACGCAACTAGACGTATTGTAAATATCATTCACCATGCTGTTAAATCTAGAACACCTTCTCTGCTTCTATCCATAGACGCAGAGAAGGCGTTCGATCGAGTCCACTGGACTTATATGGAACTGGTACTAGACAAGTTTGGGTTTAAGGGCTCCATACTAGTGGCCATAATGGCACTGTACTCATGTCCCTCACATGATTTTATAATTGGTCTCTTGGGATTTGGCGCAGATGGATGACTTATGTGTATATTCAAGGATGTGTTTTCTTTCGGTGGGGCTAAACTGAGTCCCCAGTTCCTCCTCCCATTTAAGTGGACCCGGGGGTACAAAGTCCTCTGCTGGGTTGTTTATAAGAGTGTAGGTCAGGGAGAGTGTATGAGGCAGAGCTCCGGTGTCATTACAGAGATCCTCCAATGTCGTGAATTGCTGGTCATTGTCTGGGGGTGGTGGGATGGTCTTAAGAAAATGGTAGATCTGTAGGGCTCTCATGAAGTCTAGGCTGAAGGGGCCTGTGGGGTCTGTTAGTTCTACAATCGATTTCCACCTCCCTCTATGGCTAAATTGGTGGGCTTGGTGTATACCCGACTCTGCCAGGTGTTTAAAAGGTCCGTTTCCCATACCCGGGGAAAATAGAGGATTCCCTAGTATTGGGTATATAGGCGAATTTGGGATAGAAATTGATCGCAGGGATATGAGGTGTGCGCATATCTTGGCCGTGTTCCCTATCAGCGGGTGTCTTTTGGTCTCTGGTGGTAGTCCCAGGTAGCACCCTGGAGTGCCCCGAAGGGGAGTTATGCTTTGGGCTTGTTCCACTTGAGACCACAACTTGGTCTCCTGGTGGCAGCACCAGTCCAGTAATCTTCCCAGGTGGACTGCTTGGTAGTAGGCTCGTAGGTTTGGCAATGCCAAGCCGCCGGACCGTTTGGGGAGGACTAGGAGCCTGCGGGCTAGTCTAGGTCTCTTTCCGGCCCATACGAATTTTGTAAACAGGGATTGCACCTGCTTGAAGTAGGCATGTGGTATGTGTATCGGTAGGGCCTGCATTAGATAGAAGAACTTCGGGAGGATGGACATCTTCAGGATGTTGCACCGACCCAGCCGCTGAATGTAGGCCGGATTGCCACTTCTGTAGCAGTGTCCTAACTTTTTTCAAGAGGGGGGGGGAGTTGAGATCGTAAATTTCCGAGAAGTTCTGAGGGATGTATGTGCCTAAGTATTTCAGGTCAGTCGTCGTCCATTTCAACTTAAAGTTGGATTGGAGTCGCGTAAGTTGGACCGGTAGTATGTTTACTCCCATCGCCTCAGATTTGGAAAAATTGATTTTTAAATTGGACAGCGCACCATATGTTGCGAACTCGCTCAATAGGTTGGGGAGGGATATCACTGGGTTTGAAAGGGTGAACATTAAGTCGTCTGCGTACGCCGACACTTTGTTTCAGGCCCATATGTTTCAGTGTGGTGAACATAAAATCCCAGCTAACCCTATCAAAGGCCTTCTCAGCATCAGTGCTGAGGAAGACACTTGGTGTTTTAGTGAGGGTAGCGTGGTACAGCAGGTTCAGCACTTTTGTAGTGTTGTCTCTCGCTTCCCTGGAGGGTACAAACCAGACCTGATCTAGGTGGATAATTCGGGGTATATGTGATTGGAGCCTCATTGCCAGTATTTTTGTGAACAGCTTAAGATCCGTATTCAACAGAGATATCGAGCGGTAGCTCCCACATTGTCCTGGGTCTTTCCCCTCCTTTGGTATCACCGCTATTTGGGCCTGCAGTGTGGTGTCATGCAGTTTTCCCCCCTTGCCCAAACCGTTTAGAAGCGATACCAAATGATTGCCCAGTGCTGGGAGAAAGGTTCGGTATTATTGCACCGTGAGGCCGTCCGGCCCCGGAGCCTTACCTTTTTTAGTGTTTGCTAACGCCTCTTGCACTTCGCTCAAGGTTATGGGTTCTTCTAGGATCTGGCATGTTTCTGCCTCCAAAGAGGGCATCTTGGAGTTCCCTATATATTCCCTCATTTGTGCTACCGATGGCCGTGTATTGTTCAAGTTGTATAGGGCTTCGTAATAAGACTTGAACTCCTGAGCTATTTGTTTGGGCAACGTCTTCTTCAATCCCGTTGGGTCGTGTATATGTGGTATATAGGATGCTGCTGTCTGGGCCTTCAGAGACTGCGCTAATAGCCTGCCGCATTTATTTCCTGATTCGTATGCCCGTCTACTTGAGATCTGCAATGCCGCTTTGGCTTTAAATTGAAGCAGGTCAGTCAATTTTGTACGTGTTGCGTCAAGTTCACTTCCTATTGTTCTGGTCGGCGTCCGTTTGTGATCTACTTCTAGTTTCTGAAGTTTGACTAGCAACCCCAACATCTGGGTAGTTCTCAGTCTCTTGATCCTCGCCCCGTGCTTTATTAGCACACCTCTGATCACCGCCTTGTGCGCCTCCCATACCAGTCCCATGGTATAACGGGGGTAACGTTTGTCCTAAAGTAGTGGCCTAATTCCTTTGTGACGTCTGCTAGGGTTTCTGGGTCCTGTAGTAGGCTTTCATTGAGCCTCCATGTTTGTTTTTGTTTTGTGTTGTAGTCAGTCAGTGCGTATGTCATTGTCACTGGTGCGTGGTCAGACCAAGTAATGGAGCCTATAGTCGTATTTTTAACTGCCTGTAGTTGATGGTGGGGGATCAAGAAGTGGTCTATTCGTGAATACGCCTGGTGTGTGTGTGAGAAGAACGTGTAGTCCCTCTCACCGGGGTGAAAGAGGCGCCAGGCGTCTACCAGTCTTGCGTTATGTAGTGCCGTGTGGATTGCTTTACGTGCCCCCCTAGGGAATGAGGAGGTTCCCGTGGATGTGTCTTCTGTCGGGTTCAGGGGGGTGTTTAGGTCTCCCCCTATTATAAGATGCCCCTCGGAGAAGGTCCGGAGGATTTCTATATGCTTCTTAATGAAAGAGTCTTGTTGGTTGTTCGGGGCATAAAGGTTCGCAATCGTCACCTTTTCTCCCCCAATCGACCCTTTTAAGAACAAAAATCTCCCCGCTGGGTCTGTCTTCTGGTCAATCAGAGTCCATGGGACCCTTGCTGCAATCTGGATGGACACCCCTCTAGACTTAGCGTCAGAGTGGGTGGAGTAATATACCATTGGGTAGTACCTGTTTTTCAAAATTGGGAATTTGTTTTCCCTAAAGTGCGTTTCTTGTATTAACACTATATCTGCCCTCATCTGCCTCATGTCATATAGTAGCATCTTCCTTTTTTCTGGGACGTTGAGTCCTTTTGCATTCAGTGATACTATTTGTAACGCCTCCATGGCCGCGAGGGGGCAGGGGCTGTAATGTAGTTGGGGACGGGGTTAGAGGTTGGGAGGGGTAGGAGGGGGGGGGGGGGGGGATAGAAAAGGTGTAAGTCAGAAAGAGGTAGGGGTATAGAGTTAGAGCGGACTTTCTAGTTAGTCCTAGGTGTCTACTGAGCAAATATGCTCTCGGTGCGCACCGACCAGCGTTTGCGCACCCTAAATTTAACAGCTTAATTGCTGTGTAGACGTCTGTCGGCACCAGCCATTTAGACGCTAACCTATTTGGGAGTGTGTCTAGCAAGGGACCATGAGGGGGAGCTCCCTCCCTCCCAGGCCCCCAGACCTATTATTATTGTTTGGGTGAGTGAGATTTTATGAGGCTTCTTGACTGGGAGTGTGTGTAACCTCTCAAAGTGCAAAAGAGAATCCTAAGCATATATAAAATACAGTAACAGTAGTATATACCGGATTAAGACCATGCAATCATACTAAATCAAGCAGTGTATTGGAACATTAACTTATATCCATCCGGCAACCCTTATAATATACCATTTCACAAACAAGGCCTTACATATTAAGATATTTAGTCCCCCCCGTGCCCACCTCCACTGTCCCCCTCCTCTTCTCTCTCTGACCATATTGGGCACCCAATTACCTCCTGCTACAAGAGGGCTACGTTAACCGGAGAGAGAGGTGGATATCACTGTGCGTTCCCCCCCTTTCCTTTCCGCCCGCCCCCCACTCCTACCAAACGATGTGGGTTTGCAGTTCATCTCTGAGCCTATCACCAAAACTGAGGTGGTTGTCTGCCTTATGTCCGCAGTTCCTTATTAGCGGTATAGGTTCTGGGTCAGGCCTTGTCTCCTCCCGAACCGGCGTGGCCGTGAAAAAGAAAACCAAGAAGGAGTATGCGGCAGCCCCCCCTCCCCACACCCCCACAAACCGGCCAAGGTCAGCCAACATTCCGCTGTAAGCCCGTGGGGTTACCCCACCCGGCCTCCCTTCCGTTGGTGAATATCAGCTGGCTTGCCTGCATGGTTCCAGAGGTGATTCTATCAGGCTAATGTTGATGCGTCCTGGGCAGGCACCGGGGTAAAGCTGATGCTCTAACGTCCTCCCACAGAGCGCAGTAGCCATGGAGTGTGGTCCCGATGCGGGGGGGATGACCCCCACCATCATGCATGCGGTGCGGTTCAGGACAGGGTTCAATCATGTGACTGGAGTGACTGCGGAGCGTTCGTTACTCTAGTGGCGGGCGTCATCTTGGCAGTTAGGAAGAAAAATAAAAAATAGGGTGAGGAACCAAAGTGTCATTTGGGAGTCTTTGGTCCCCGTCTACTGGGGTCTCCAGCGGGGGGCACTGGGGTCTATCACATCAAAAGGCACGTAGGTATGTCAACTTAGGGATAATATGTACGGATGGGACAGCATAATACTGACTGCTTGGGGTGATGGCCATGACAGGATTAAGACTCACGTGAACCTTCGATCGTTGCGGACCGGGTCCTTCCTCTCGAGCGATGCGTGTGTGCAGGTAGGTGTGGGCCACCCCGCGGTGGACCCATCCGGCCAGTAGCTCTCGGGAGTGGTGCCAGCCAGTCTGGTACAGTGATCGGTTCCGCTCCTACGAATGAAAAGAATGCTGGGAGGTCTTCCACGGACCGCATTGTAAAGGAGCCCCATTCGTTTCGGAATAGCACCGCTAGGGGGTATCCCCACCGATATGTGCAGCCGCGTCTCCTGGCAACTTCAAGAGCCGGTTTCAGGATGGCTCTGCGTTGTAGGGTAGCTCTGGAGAGATCCGGCAATATTTGTATATGGGCACCGTCGAAGACAATCTCCCCATGGTCCCAGGCCTTGCGGAGGAGTGTTTCCTTCAAAGTATAGCGGTGCAGCCGACAGAGGACGTCTCTGGGTTTGTCCGGGTCTGCTGGCCTGGGGCCTAAAGTACGGTGCACCCGGTCGAATTCCAGGGTGGGAGGTGGGTTTTCCAGCAGGGTGTGCAGGATCGCTGTTACGGTGGCAACTAGGTCTTCTGAGCCGGTGGCTTCGGGGATCCCCCGCAGCCGTAAGTTATTACGACGGCTACGGTCCTCGATTTCTTCTAGGCGCAACTGCATCTCCTGGGCCGTCTTGGAATTCGTATCTTGCGCCCTCTCCAGAGTCTGCACCCTGGATGTCAGTGTTGCCAGCAGTGATGACACCCGCTCCTCTACCTCATGCAGCTTGTCCCGTACTTCTTGGAGGTCTCTGTTGTGGGCCTCCTCAATCCTTAGTATGAGGCCTTCTATGTCTGCCCTCGTGGGCAGCGCTTCGATGTCCGCTCGTGTGGGGAGAGCTCGCAGCATGCTGCGGAGGTCCTCGTCCATAATCTGCTGATGTTGAGCAGGGCCTGCCATAGTTGTACCCGGTACCTCTGGAGAGCTTGCAGGGGTGTTTGGCTCTGGTATGTTAGTTGTGCCCCAAGTAGGTCTCCTGGACTCCGTGCTAGCTGCACGTGGCGCGGTCGCAATGGCGCCCGGTGATGAGCTTGGATTGCCTCTGAAAAATTCTGTGATACCCGGTTGGGAGGTGGAAGTTCTGTTCCCTCTTGTTGCCGACCGTGTCCTACACCTACTGGTGCTGCTCATGCCTCTCTCACTTTGTGAAATCAGTTGCTTTAGGTCCGTTTAGGCTGGGTCGGGCTGGGAGCTCCTCCAAACCACGTCTTCACACGGCCATTGCCAAGCCACGCCCCAGGTTGCCCCCTTTCTCCCACAATCTTTAACCTTATGATAGAACCTCTCGCTGAATCCATTAGATCAGATCCCAATATTTCAGGTTTTACCATCGGCTCTACCAACCATGTCATCAACCTTTTTGCTGACGATGTGATATTGCTATTGTCCAGACCACAATGTTCCCTTCCAGAAGCCCACAAAATTCTCACGGACTTCGGAGACATATCCTATTACAAAGTCAACTTCACTAAATCCACTATACTAAATGTAGGAATTTCCCCTTCTCTCAGAAAAAAGCTCAATAATGATTTTCCATACTTATGGGCCACTAAAGGCATATCTTATCTTGGTATTACCTTAACTAACTCTACCTCAACTATCATTGATACCAACCTCAAACCATTCCTATATAAAATTGAACAACAACTGGCAAATATTTCCAAAGTAGAAATTTTGTGGTTGGGAAGAACCTAATCTCACACAAACGAGTAGGGGGAGCCGGTCTACCAGACCTCCAAGACTACCTCTGGGCTGTAAGATTGGACCAACTAAAGTATTGGTTCTACGACGACGACTCTCCTCTGTGGGTAGAAATGGAACGCTCATTACTCCCCACAACAGATCCTCTCACATTCCTACTAAGCGATCTATGGATTCCCTGGGAGATGGAGATTCTACCGCCGACTATCCAATCCTCTTTACAGGCCTGGAGGTTCATACAACAGGTATCCTACGACGATTTCACTGACATACCTTATAACCTTCCAATCAATCTATTGAGAACTAAACTGCCCGCACTGCCTACCACGATTCTTCTTAAAAGAGGAATAAACCATATTCAAGACCTGTTCACGCACCATACTCCTAGCTCCCCTGAACAAATAATGTCTGCCTACCATCTACCTGATAACTTACTTTTCTCTTGCATTCGTATTTCCCATTTCCTGAAGGTCCATCCCATACATACGTTCAAAGTGCCAAATAGAGTATGGCAATTCTACACAAATCGACCAAAACCTGCTAAAGGTATTTCATTAATCTACAATCTTCTCCAGCATAAAAACATTTTTCAAAAAACATCAGCCATCCGGAAATGGGAAAAGGAATTAAACAGTAAGTACACGGCAGAGGAATGGACACATGCCTTTGCGGCGATACACAAACATTCCCATTGTATTAACCATTGGGAAATGACACTGAAACTCACAAACAGGTGGTACTACACTCCCTACAGACTATCCATTTTCTTTCCCGGCTCATCCCCCTCCTGTTGGAGACAATGCGGACAAATAGGTAACCTTCTCCATGTATTATGGGAATGCCCAAACATCACTAGCTTTTGGAATGCAATTTTTAAACTAATCTCATCAGCCACTGGGATTCTAATGAAACCAACCCCTTCCCTAGCAATACTGAATATTGGAATAGAGAAATTCCCACCAACAAGTAGAGCGATAGCAACACACATACTGTTGGCAGCCCGCAACCTTATCCTTCGTAACTGGAAATGTTCCACAGCCATTAATGTATCTGAAGTAATTACTATAGTGAATAGAAACCGAACCTTTGAACGTCTACTGGCTCTTAATTCCTCTAACTGCTCCTCTTTTGATAAAATTTGGGAAACGTGGGACGTACAATATCAAAATTCCAACTAACAAAATTATTGATTTTATGGGCCGACTTACCGAATTATAGGATTAGTTTACTCTGCAATGTTTGTTTACTGCTCTGTTATCTCTATTACAACTGATATAGATCCTTTATGACCCAGGTTTCTCTCGGTTCTTAAATTGTAAACGACTTTGACACAAATTATTGTCCTTTATACTGATAATGATAATAATATGTTCTCACTTTATATATTCGCATTTCATATACCTATTCTTTCTCTTTCTCTGTTTCTTGATTACTGTCTCTGTATTACAGTATCTATTCGTTGCTTGTTATTATTGAAATATCAATAAAATATATTGAAATAAAGAGTTCCCTTCACTGGAACTAAGCGACCAAGCCCAATCTCTGAAAAACAACCCCACACCATAATCCCCCCTCCACCAAATGATTTGGACCAGGGCACAAAGCAAGGTCCATAAAGACATGGATGAGCAAGTTTGGGGTGGAGGAACTTGACTGGCCTGCACAGAGTCCTGATCTCAACCCGATAGAACACCTTTGGGATGAATTAGTGCAGAGACTGCGAGCGCCTTCTCATCCACGTCAGTGCCTGACCCCACTAATGCACTTCTGGAAGAATTGTCAAACATTCCCATAGACACACTCCTAAACCTTGTGGACAGCCTTCCCAGAAGAGTTAAAGCTGTTATAGCTGCAAAGGGTGGGCCTCACACACGGTTGGAATGTCCGGTGGACTCTAGTCCAGCGGACAGTCCCGCCGGAAAGTCTGATCGTGTGTACGCGGCATTAGAGGTATTGTAATCGGAAAGTGGCAGGCTGATAAACTGAATGAACAGGATCCCATCAATAGGTAAGCATATAAAGAGATTAACTTTTTGATACTCTGTTGCAATGAGGGTTGGGAGAGTTTAGGTACCTCAGAGACTTTAGACTGTTTAAGTTAGGCCGATATTTGTCCAAAATCTGCTTTATCCTACCTTGTGATGTATTGTAGAGAGCAAGGGGTAGCAAGGTCAGGTAACGCAGGTGCTGAATCTGCGTATAGTGGACCTATAACCCACAAGAAATGGGGGGGGGGGGAATTGGACTATATCGGTACTGTTAAGTGATGTAAACAGGGACTAGAATAAAGGTTTTATAGAAAAAGTAATAAATTTTAATAAACAAAGCACATTGCACATTACATGGTCAACACTGAAACAGTATTGAATCGCATAAAAACAAACAAGCACATTAATCCCTCCTGTACAGTTATCAAACTTGACTAAAGAATGCAGGCCTAGGCCCGTAAGCTTGACGTCTGTTTGAGCGTAGGGAGGAGATGTCTCGACCGGTTTCGCAGCATAGGCTGCTTCTTCAGGAGATAGCTCTAAAATAGATATCGTTGTTCAGTATATGATATATAAACAGCATTGGTACATGGGGATTTACAATAAGAGAAAAGAGGATGCGTCCACTCACCAGTGCGTATGGAGAGAAGTATCCAACGAGCCCAGAAATGCCTTACCCGGCAGATATGGGGGCATGAGTACATGGACTAGACAATGACAATGAAAGAGGAAGTATAATGTAAGAATAAGGGTTGGCCAGTAAGGCAGCACCACCAGTGATAGTTTTTGGGGTAATTTGTGCATGAAGGTAGTCCCCAGAGAGTAAAGGAAGAGGAAGGGGGGGGGGGGGGAATCCAGGGAGGGAGGGAAAGGGAGGGGGGGGGGGGGGGGGGGGGAAGGGGGAAAGGGAAAGTGAGGCAAGGGTAATATGGGGTGGGCTGAAGAAAAGGGGGGGGAGGGGAGGGAGAGAAAAGGGGGGGGAAAAAAGAGAAGGTAGGGGTAGGTAGGATGGGTCAGGGTAGCGGGTGAGAAGGGGGGGGGGGGGGGAAAGGGGGGGGGGAACAGGGGGAGGGGAGGGAGGAAGGTGTTGGAGAGAGGTGGGTAGGGAGAACGGGGAGGACTGGGTAGGCGTATTGTGAAGGAAGAAAGTGGAGGGGGAAAGAGGGGGGGGGGGGGGGAGAGGAAGGTGATGGGGCGGGGGGGGGGGGGAAGGATTGGAAGGGCCAAAAAAGAGGAACCAGGGGGGGGGGGAAAACGGGGGAGGACGAGGCAGGGAGAGGTAGGGTAAGGAGTGTGCAAAAGGGAAGGCTGTGCAATTCATACCAAAGACTAGTGATAGAATTAATAAAACACTTACAAAAAATTGTATGTCAATGTCAGGCTAGGGTAGCGGAACGTGGGGAATATCAGCTGGTTGTAATAGTTGTTAGATACATGGGGTGGCGATTGAAGTAAACAGCCGTTGAGGGGTTGCAATGTCCAGCATTTACAGTCTAGACAAGAGACATATAATAATCCCACTCATTAATGGTCAAAGTTAAGTAATCAGTGAGGTAAACTTAAAAGAGTACATACCCACAAACTGGATTCCCACACAATGTTCCGCGTCCTAGGTGTTCCATGTGCCTATTGACGGTGAACAAGCACCGTCATATAGGCGCCCCAATCAGTGACGTCATGCGCCCGCCACAGGTGTGGCGCGCACCGGCGTCACTGATCAGCCCATCTACAGATCCTCCGGATCCGACGGGACCCCCGACAGGCCGTGCTATGCAGAGCGCACACCGCCATGTTGGCTATGGGCGGTGTGGCCCGGCCTGATGACGCAGAGTGCTAAGCGCCGGTCTTGCGCATGCGCAGATGGAACAAACCAGTGCGCATGCGTCGAATGGTCCGGGAGATAGTAACCATGGCGTGTGAGTGTGATTAAAGCCATGGGACATGCGCTAGCAGGCTGTGAACATCACAAGGAAGGTGCCCATCAATGGGGCAACAACACATGTGTGGGTTCACCTTGGCACGTGTCGGTGGGGTGTCAGTAAGGATGGATGTGCTCCAAAAGGCCCCAATATATAGGAAAACATAAGGGCCATAGGTAAGAGGGCATAAATTCCCTCCAAGATGGGCACATATCTGCCGGGAAGGCCCTATTTAAAGGGAACCGGACTCAGATGGCAGGTCTCCAAGGCACTGTAAATGTGAGATGGCACATCCTGTACAGCAAATGAAAAATACAGAAGTAACATGAAGTTAATAGCATGCACATACAGGCAATACAGGATATAAACATGTTATACAGTATTTATGGACATTTAATAATAAAGGTCCTTGAGGATCCTTCTTGTAACATAAAAGGCAGGCGAGAATCGCTGTGTCAAAAGGGGGCACTGGTAATGACAGGAGTGCTGGACGGCATAACAAATACCAGCAGAACCAGAATTGTAGGGTCAGGCTCGGTATAGCCCGATTCTACAAAAAGGGCTTATAAGATATCGTCTCATTCAAGCCGGGGGGTTGGGTAGCATTGAGTTTTTCTATCCATAGAGTTTCCCTTTGTAAAATAAGGCGGTCCCAGTCACCTCCTCTAGGATCTTGGGGTATCACCTCTAATACTCGGAAGTGCACCACTGACGTGTCATAGCGGTGATAGAGCCCGATATGCCGTCCAATTGTGGTCAATTTGCCACTTCCGGAGTAGTAGAGGTGATCCCCGATCCTCTGCCTAAATTCTCTGATGGTTTTACCCACATAAAACGATTTGCACTGACACTGCATGAGGTATATCACTCCTCTGGTGCCGCAATCCGCATGGCAACGAGGGATGAAAATTTCCCCATTGGGCAGCGCAAAACGCTTTGCTTCACTGACCCAGGGGCAGCGAGGGCATTGGCCACATTTGAAAGTGCCATATGGTTTACTTTTAGGGGATTTGGCAGATACATAATGACTACTGGTTAGACAGTCACGGAGAGAGCGGGCTCTGCGGAATACCAAATCAGGTTTGGAGCGTACATGCTTATTGAGGGTCTGATGGTCTGTCAGTAGATGCCAGTTTTTAGTGAGTATATCTCTCAATAAATGATGATGGGCAGAGTAGCGAGTGATGAATCTGACTGGTTCCATGGTTGGCATGGGTTTGGGTCGTTTAATCAGAAGAGAACTTCTGGGTCTCTGGTAGGCCTTATTAAAGGCCTTTCTAAGGTTCGAAGAGGAATAGCCTCTCGCTAGTAACCGCTCGCGTAAGGCATCTGCCTGTGTCTTAAAGTCTTCATCCTTGGCGCAATTCCTGCGAAGGCGCAGGTATTGCGCAAATGGTATACTACGCACCAGGGATTTAGGGTGGGCACTAGTAGCAAATAATAGAGTGTTACCCGCGGTGGGTTTCCGATAAAGATTTGTCCCTAGGTAGCCATCAGGTAGTTTGATGATGGACAGATCCAAAAATGGGATCTGGCCATCATCAACAGTATAGGTGAAGGATAAATTAAAAGTATTGTGGCCAAGTAAATCAATGAATTCTATAAGTTTATCTTTGGTGCCCGTCCAAACAAGGAACAGGTCATCAATATACCGAAACCATAACAGCACTTCTAATAGATATTCCGCATAAACCTCATCGGATTGTACCGATCGTTCCCAACCCCCTAAATAGAGGTTGGCATAGGCGGGGGCACACGAAGTCCCCATGGCGACTCCTTGAGTCTGCAAAAATAATTGTTCATCAAAAGTGAAATAATTTTTGGTTAAAATAAATTTCAGAAGGGTCAATATGAATTCATTAAGGGGCCAAGTGTTGGTATCCTGTTCAAAGAGAAAGGATCCAGCCATCAAGACCCCCTGCTCGTGGGGAATGCTCGAATACAAAGCTTCGACGTCAATCGCCACGAGCAGGGAGTCCGGAGGGATCTGGATCCCCTCAATCTGTTGTAATAGATCAGTGGTGTCTTGGATATAAGACGGAAGGCTGCGGACGTGGGGCATCAAAAATGCGTCTACGAATTTGCTGGCGTTATCTGTAAGGGAGCCAATCCCTGATACGATGGGTCTCCCAGGAGGTATACGAACATTTTTATGGGTTTTGGGGAGTGAATAGAAAGTTGGGGTACGAGGAAACTTGGGAACCAGGAACTCAAAGGTGTCTTTGTCGATGAGGCCCATGTGAAGGGCCTCACCGCAAAGAGCAGTGAGTTCCTGGGTAAATGAGGAGGTAAGGGATACTGTGATAGGGCGATACCAGCTACGATTGCCAAGGATTTTTTGGCACATCGTCTGGTATTGAAGATGCGTCATAATCACAATGTTTCCCCCCTTATCTGACTGTTTGATGACGATGTCTGAGCGGCATTGTAAGTTCTTAAGGGCCTGTAGCTGTCCTGGATCCAAATTGGGAGATATTCTATGCCATTGTTGTAATTTGAGGTCTCTTATGGTAGCC
This sequence comes from Lithobates sylvaticus, assembly GCA_028564925.1. NCBI lineage: Eukaryota > Metazoa > Chordata > Amphibia > Anura > Ranidae > Lithobates > Lithobates sylvaticus. The sequence continues at coordinate 240,541,231 of CM053026.1, forward strand.
TGTACAAAGGACCAGATGGTGGGACAAGTCATTAAATCTGGAAAACGACGTGAACGTAACCGGAAGGTTTTACCCTTGGTTATCGATTTACTTATAGTGGTGTGGGGTGTGGTAGTATGTGGCGGGATCTGTGTTAATTGGGGATCCTCAATAGCGCCTTCATCATAAAGGAGCATCAAGTCCCTAAGTGCCCGGAACTCTTGTATTGTGAAGTGTTTGGTGCGTTCAGCTAATTCCCGTTCCAAGTTGATATTGGCTCGGTCTTTATCGAACATGAACTTAAAGGTGAGGTTACGTGCAAAGAGATATAAATCTTTTATGGTCTCATTGACTTTTAAATTGTCCGAAGTACAGAAGCCCAAGCCCAGCTGGAGGACTGAGGTTTCTTCTTTGGTAAGGTGAATTGGTGTGAGGTTAATAATATTTAGCTCTGAGTGATCGGGAGAATGTTGGGTGGTGGAAGTGTGTTTGGTGCTATCTGTGTGGACTTGATCACAAAGGTGTCGAGGTTGCCTTGTTGTTGTTTTTTTAGGTCTAAAAAAATCAAATCTTCATTTACCTTAGTGTATTTATTAGTCATGATACTTGAATTAAGGATTTTGGGAATAGTATTATGAAGGGTAGTGTGGCCTATGGCGCCCTCAAGTGGAAGTTCAGTGGCGGTAGAAGTAGTGGGATGGGTAGCTATTTTGGTGCTTTTAGGTACCTTTTTATTCTTTTTGGGATTGGTTGGAGGAGTACCTCCCCCAAATCTCAACCGTTTGCGGGTGGAATTTCTTCCAGGTGTAGGTTGTGTACTGTTGGGGACCGAGAGTGTAGAAGAAAGGGAGGAGTCAGATTCACCTTCCGTGTTGGTAGATCTCGGAAAGTTAGTTCTGGTTGGTCCCCTTCTACTAGTATTCCTCTCCGACCAGCGGTAGGCATAGCCCTCTGAGAATGCGATTTGGTCTTTACCAAATTTGTTCTGTTTTTTTGTGATTATCTCTTTGTTTATAATTTCCAACCGGTCTTTCAGTTCCTTCCACTTATTGTGGAAAAGAGGACTGTCAATCAAATGTAGAAAAGCGGTATTGAGACGTTCAATCTCTGCATCTAATACAATCATATCATCAGAGTATTGGGTAATCAACATCCTCATAAGGTCTATGCTGCAGCTGGTGAGGGTATTTTCCCACGTTTTTTTAAAATCCACCGAGGGGTCCTTTATAGTGGGGAAAATGTGTCCCCGTAATCCAAGGGGGCAAATTTTCTCCACGACATACATTTTGAAATATTCAATATGCCAGTGTAAATGTGACTTACGTTTCAAGAATCCAAACATTTTGGCAAAGAAAAATTTTAAATCATCCTCAATTTTATGATCACTAAGGCAAGAAGTTTTGAGATTCGACATAAAGCCCACCCAATTGTCACCCAAGACATCCATAGTCAATCTCCAATACCTCAATTCACAGCGACTCTGTATTGCCTGCTATGACAAAAAGGACAACAGATAATAAAATCAATGATAAAATATAACAGAAAAATTATTTGGAAGACACTCACTAGAGGGGAAGGGTAACTGGGCTGTTGCTGAGCAGCAAGGGTACCCTTAAGGGGAGAAGCGGGTGTATTATCCACCCTATAATTATGTCAATGATGTGAGTATAGTCTAGGTGAATAGTAATATAATTAGTTTAAATAAGTACCATCATCCATCAGATTTGAAGAGAGCAAGGGGTAGTCTTTAGTCAAGTTTGATAACTGTACAGGAGGGATTAATGTGCTTGTTTGTTTTTATGCGATTCAATACTGTTTCAGTGTTGACCATGTAATGTGCAATGTGCTTTGTTTATTAAAATTTATTACTTTTTCTATAAAACCTTTATTCTAGTCCCTGTTTACATCACTTAACAGTACCGATATAGTCCAATTCCCCCTTCCCCCATTTCTTGTGGGTTATAGGTCCACTATACGCAGATTCAGCACCTGCGTTACCTGACCTTGCTACCCCTTGCTCTCTTCAAATCTGATGGATGATGGTACTTATTTAAACTAATTATATTACTATTCACCTAGACTATACTCACATCATTGACATAATTATAGGGTGGATAATACACCCGCTTCTCCCCTTAAGGGTACCCTTGCTGCTCAGCAACAGCCCAGTTACCCTTCCCCTCTAGTGAGTGTCTTCCAAATAATTTTTCTGTTATATTTTATCATTGATTTTATTATCTGTTGTCCTTTTTGTCATAGCAGGCAATACAGAGTCGCTGTGAATTGAGGTATTGGAGATTGACTATGGATGTCTTGGGTGACAATTGGGTGGGCTTTATGTCGAATCTCAAAACTTCTTGCCTTAGTGATCATAAAATTGAGGATGATTTAAAATTTTTCTTTGCCAAAATGTTTGGATTCTTGAAACGTAAGTCACATTTACACTGGCATATTGAATATTTCAAAATGTATGTCGTGGAGAAAATTTGCCCCCTTGGATTACGGGGACACATTTTCCCCACTATAAAGGACCCCTCGGTGGATTTTAAAAAAACGTGGGAAAATACCCTCACCAGCTGCAGCATAGACCTTATGAGGATGTTGATTACCCAATACTCTGATGATATGATTGTATTAGATGCAGAGATTGAACGTCTCAATACCGCTTTTCTACATTTGATTGACAGTCCTCTTTTCCACAATAAGTGGAAGGAACTGAAAGACCGGTTGGAAATTATAAACAAAGAGATAATCACAAAAAAACAGAACAAATTTGGTAAAGACCAAATCGCATTCTCAGAGGGCTATGCCTACCGCTGGTCGGAGAGGAATACTAGTAGAAGGGGACCAACCAGAACTAACTTTCCGAGATCTACCAACACGGAAGGTGAATCTGACTCCTCCCTTTCTTCTACACTCTCGGTCCCCAACAGTACACAACCTACACCTGGAAGAAATTCCACCCGCAAACGGTTGAGATTTGGGGGAGGTACTCCTCCAGCCAATCCCAAAAAGAATAAAAAGGTACCTAAAAGCACCAAAACAGCTACCCATCCCACTACTTCTACCGCCACTGAACTTCCACTTGAGGGCGCCATAGGCCACACTACCCTTCATAATACTATTCCCAAAATCCTTAATTCAAGTATCATGACTAATAAATACACTAAGGTAAATGAAGATTTGATTTTTTTAGACCTAAAAAAACAACAACAAGGCAACCTCGACACCTTTGTGATCAAGTCCACACAGATAGCACCAAACACACTTCCACCACCCAACATTCTCCCGATCACTCAGAGCTAAATATTATTAACCTCACACCAATTCACCTTACCAAAGAAGAAACCTCAGTCCTCCAGCTGGGCTTGGGCTTCTGTACTTCGGACAATTTAAAAGTCAATGAGACCATAAAAGATTTATATCTCTTTGCACGTAACCTCACCTTTAAGTTCATGTTCGATAAAGACCGAGCCAACATCAACTTGGAACGGGAATTAGCTGAACGCACCAAACACTTCACAATACAAGAGTTCCGGGCACTTAGGGACTTGATGCTCCTTTATGATGAAGGCGCTATTGAGGATCCCCAATTAACACAAATCCCGCCACATACTACCACACCCCACACCACTATAAGTAAATCGATAACCAAGGGTAAAACCTTCCGGTTACGTTCACGTCGTTTTCCAGATTTAATGACTTGTCCCACCATCTGGTCCTTTGTACAGGCTACCATAAGAGACCTCAAATTACAACAATGGCATAGAATATCTCCCAATTTGGATCCAGGACAGCTACAGGCCCTTAAGAACTTACAATGCCGCTCAGACATCGTCATCAAACAGTCAGATAAGGGGGGAAACATTGTGATTATGACGCATCTTCAATACCAGACGATGTGCCAAAAAATCCTTGGCAATCGTAGCTGGTATCGCCCTATCACAGTATCCCTTACCTCCTCATTTACCCAGGAACTCACTGTTCTTTGCGGTGAGGCCCTTCACATGGGCCTCATCGACAAAGACACCTTTGAGTTCCTGGTTCCCAAGTTTCCTCGTACCCCAACTTTCTATTCACTCCCCAAAACCCATAAAAATGTTCGTATACCTCCTGGGAGACCCATCGTATCAGGGATTGGCTCCCTTACAGATAACGCCAGCAAATTCGTAGACGCATTTTTGATGCCCCACGTCCGCAGCCTTCCGTCTTATATCCAAGACACTACTGATCTATTACAACAGATTGAGGGGATCCAGATCCCTCCGGACTCCCTGCTCGTGGCGATTGACGTCGAAGCTTTGTATTCGAGCATTCCCCACGAGCAGGGGGTCTTGATGGCTGGATCCTTTCTCTTTGAACAGGATACCAACACTTGGCCCCTTAATGAATTCATATTGACCCTTCTGAAATTTATTTTAACCAAAAATTATTTCACTTTTGATGAACAATTATTTTTGCAGACTCAAGGAGTCGCCATGGGGACTTCGTGTGCCCCCGCCTATGCCAACCTCTATTTAGGGGGTTGGGAACGATCGGTACAATCCGATGAGGTTTATGCGGAATATCTATTAGAAGTGCTGTTATGGTTTCGGTATATTGATGACCTGTTCCTTGTTTGGACGGGCACCAAAGATAAACTTATAGAATTCATTGATTTACTTGGCCACAATACTTTTAATTTATCCTTCACCTATACTGTTGATGATGGCCAGATCCCATTTTTGGATCTGTCCATCATCAAACTACCTGATGGCTACCTAGGGACAAATCTTTATCGGAAACCCACCGCGGGTAACACTCTATTATTTGCTACTAGTGCCCACCCTAAATCCCTGGTGCGTAGTATACCATTTGCGCAATACCTGCGCCTTCGCAGGAATTGCGCCAAGGATGAAGACTTTAAGACACAGGCAGATGCCTTACGCGAGCGGTTACTAGCGAGAGGCTATTCCTCTTCGAACCTTAGAAAGGCCTTTAATAAGGCCTACCAGAGACCCAGAAGTTCTCTTCTGATTAAACGACCCAAACCCATGCCAACCATGGAACCAGTCAGATTCATCACTCGCTACTCTGCCCATCATCATTTATTGAGAGATATACTCACTAAAAACTGGCATCTACTGACAGACCATCAGACCCTCAATAAGCATGTACGCTCCAAACCTGATTTGGTATTCCGCAGAGCCCGCTCTCTCCGTGACTGTCTAACCAGTAGTCATTATGTATCTGCCAAATCCCCTAAAAGTAAACCATATGGCACTTTCAAATGTGGCCAATGCCCTCGCTGCCCCTGGGTCAGTGAAGCAAAGCGTTTTGCGCTGCCCAATGGGGAAATTTTCATCCCTCGTTGCCATGCGGATTGCGGCACCAGAGGAGTGATATACCTCATGCAGTGCCAGTGCAAATCGTTTTATGTGGGTAAAACCATCAGAGAATTTAGGCAGAGGATCGGGGATCACCTCTACTACTCCGGAAGTGGCAAATTGACCACAATTGGACGGCATATCGGGCTCTATCACCGCTATGACACGTCAGTGGTGTACTTCCGAGTATTAGAGGTGATACCCCAAGATCCTAGAGGAGGTGACTGGGACCGCCTTATTTTACAAAGGGAAACTCTATGGATAGAAAAACTCAATGCTACCCAACCCCCCGGCTTGAATGAGACGATATCTTATAAGCCCTTTTTGTAGAATCGGGCTATACCGAGCCTGACCCTACAATTCTGGTTCTGCTGGTATTTGTTATGCCGTCCAGCACTCCTGTCATTACCAGTGCCCCCTTTTGACACAGCGATTCTCGCCTGCCTTTTATGTTACAAGAAGGATCCTCAAGGACCTTTAACCACTTCAATACCCGCCCATAGTCATATGACGCCCACAAGGTGGATCTACCATCCTGGGTGGGCGTCATATGACGTCCTCGGGTTCCCGGCCGCCTGGGGGGCGCGGGCGCGCCGCGGGGGGCGCGCGCGCGCGCCCGCGGCATCGCTCGGGACCCGGTGCGAGTGCCCGGCTGCCGCGATGTCCGCCGGGCACCCGCGATTGCCCGTTAAAACAACGGGACCGGGCGGGACCGTGGAGCTGTGTGTGTAAACACACAGCTCCACGTCCTGTCAGCGGGGAGGAGACCGATCATGTGATCCCAGTACAGAGGATCACATGATCGGTCTCCTCCCCTTAAGTCCCTCCCCCTACAGTTAGAATCACTCCTATTAGGGACACACATTAACCCCTCCAGCGCCCTCTAGTGTTAACCCCTTCCCTGACAGTCACATTTACACAGTAATCATTGCAAATTTATAGCAACGATCGCTGTGTAAATGTGAATGGTTCCAAAAATGTGTCAAAAGTGTCCGAAGTGTCCGCCGCAATGTCGCAGTCACGAAAAAAAAAAATCGCAAATCGCCGCCATTACTAGTAAAAAAAAATAAATCAATAAATTCAATAAATCTATCCCCTATTTTGTAGACGCTATAAACTTTTGCGCAAACCGATCAATATACGCTTATTGCGATTTTTTTTACCAAAAATATGTAGAAGAATACGTATCGGCCTAAACTGAGGAAAAAAATTGTTTTTTTTTTTGAAAAAAAATGGGATATTTATTATAGCAAAAAGTAAAAAATATTGTGTTTTTTTTTCAAAATTGTCGCTCTTCTTTTGTTTATAGCGCAAAAAATAAAAACCGCAGGGGCGATCAAATACCACCAAAAGAAAGCTCTATTTGTGGGAAAAAAAAGGACGTCAATTTTGTTTGGGTGTAACGTCGCACGACCGCGCAATTGTTAGTTAAAGCGACGCAGTGCCGAATCGCAAAAAGTGCTCTGGTAAGGAAGGGTGTTTAAAAGCCCTGTATTGAAGCGGTTATTATTAAATGTCCATAAATACTGTATAACATGTTTATATCCTGTATTGCCTGTATGTGCATGCTATTAACTTCATGTTACTTCTGTATTTTTCATTTGCTGTACAGGATGTGCCATCTCACATTTACAGTGCCTTGGAGACCTGCCATCTGAGTCCGGTTCCCTTTAAATAGGGCCTTCCCGGCAGATATGTGCCCATCTTGGAGGGAATTTATGCCCTCTTACCTATGGCCCTTATGTTTTCCTATATATTGGGGCCTTCTGGAGCACATCCATCCTTACTGACACCCCACCGACACGTGCCAAGGTGAACCCACACATGTGTTGTTGCCCCATTGATGGGCACCTTCCTTGTGATGTTCACAGCCTGCTAGCGCATGTCCCATGGCTTTAATCACACTCACACGCCATGGTTACTATCTCCCGGACCATTCGACGCATGCGCACTGGTTTGTTCCATCTGCGCATGCGCAAGACCGGCGCTTAGCACTCTGCGTCATCAGGCCGGGCCACACCGCCCATAGCCAACATGGCGGTGTGCGCTCTGCACAGCACGGCCTGTCGGGGGTCCCGTCGGATCCGGAGGATCTGTAGATGGGCTGATCAGTGACGCCGGTGCGCGCCACATCTGTGGCGGGCGCATGACGTCACTGATTGGGGCGCCTATATGACGGTGCTTGTTCACCGTCAATAGGCACATGGAACACCTAGGACGCGGAACATTGTGTGGGAATCCAGTTTGTGGGTATGTACTCTTTTAAGTTTACCTCACTGATTACTTAACTTTGACCATTAATGAGTGGGATTATTATATGTCTCTTGTCTAGACTGTAAATGCTGGACATTGCAACCCCTCAACGGCTGTTTACTTCAATCGCCACCCCATGTATCTAACAACTATTACAACCAGCTGATATTCCCCACGTTCCGCTACCCTAGCCTGACATTGACATACAATTTTTTGTAAGTGTTTTATTAATTCTATCACTAGTCTTTGGTATGAATTGCACAGCCTTCCCTTTCGCACACTCCTTACCCTACCTCTCCCTGCCTCGTCCTCCCCCGTTTCCCCCCCCCCCCCTGGTTCCTCTTTTTTGTCCCTTCCAATCCCTCCCCCCCCCCCCCGCCCCATCCCCTTCCCCCCCCCCCCCCCCCCTCTTTCCCCCTCCACTTTCTTCCTTCACAATACGCCTACCCAGTCCTCCCCGTTCTCCCTACCCACCTCTCTCCAACACCTTCCTCCCTCCCCTCCCCCCCCCCCCCCCCCCCCCCCTTTTTCCCCCCCCCCCTTCTCACCCGCTACCCTGACCCATCCTACCTACCCCTACCTTCTCTTTTTTCCCCCCCTTTTCTCTCCCTCCCTCCCCCCCAGGTTTCAAAATGCCCACAGGCAAGATGGAGGACGAACTGGAAAATGTTATAAAGTCTTTTTAGGAGCTAAAAAACTAAAGGCACAAGTGATAGAAACAGGACAGGTGAGTTACTAAATTACAAATGCATTTCTTTATTAATCACGTCAGGGGCAGTGTAGCTCCGCTTTAAGTGATTTTACCACTACCATGGACCTCGCTTTGGAAGAATTACTACAAAGAAAGGAGCCCCCAGTTCCACCCTCCAAAACCAGATTAGTCAGGCTCCTGATTGGATTTGCTCTGGTGGACACTTGGAAATTTAAGTACCCAACCAAAGTGACTTACCCCTGCCTCTCATTGTACAATATTAAAGGCTGACTTTATCCTGCTGTCAAATACTTGTCTTCATTAGTTACTGGATGCAGGATATGGCTCTATTTTCTTTCTGACCATTACATTTGCTAGACTATGCACTCCTGCCTGCTCTAACAGCCTGGTGCCTTAACCCTTTTAGCTTAAAATCAATACCTGACTCTGACTGACTTGAATGACAATGGGATTCCTTTTTGCTAGGAATCAGAATACAGCTCCTTTGCCTCTGGTCTGTGAAACATTTAAACGCTACGTCCAATCTATTCTTTTTGTTTCAAATAGTTTTTATTGAAAATTTAAAGTCAAATACAAGGATATAATAACATTTCAGTAACAGCAATGTATCATAAGCATCAACTTTTACTTCTAGAGCCACAGAAAATACAAAACCGGTCAGTCCAAGAAATAAGACCAAAAATATAAATCTGTGAAAATTATACTTGAAAAGGAAGGGAAAAAACCCTGGGCTACTGGGGCGTAGAAACCAAAAAAAAACAGGAAAACAAGACAAGTATTAATCGATGTCAGCTGTAACGATAGCAAACTTATATGACTATGAATCATGAGAAGCCTAGTTTAAGCTAAGTCATGGCTATACCTGCTCCAACCCTACACCCCAAAGGGAGCTAGCTGTGTAAGGGGAGCAGGAAAGCCACCGCTTTGTAAAGTACAGAGCAAAAAGGATGTAAGAACCAATCATCGTGTGATCGTCAGGTGAGTATCAATAACTTGCAAGACACTTGCAGACTAACAGTTAATGGGATAACGTGTTTTGTAGGGATGTGATCGGGGGTCCGTAGGGGAGGTTAGGTGTCATAGGAAGGGGTGAGAAGTATCCGCGATAGCAATGTGGTAGAATCCGGAGATCAAAAGCGGTAGTGGCGTGTAGTAGCAGCATGACGGGGTCCGGGTGTCTTTACATTGATAGTATATTCGGAAATAATGATAAAGAAGGAATGTGGTCAGGGGGAATCAAGCAGGTCTTTATATGATTGAGATTCCTTAAAATGTAACCAGCCAGCCCATATAGCTGTATATGAGTTTGGGGTGTCTTTGGCCTGGTGGATAATGTTCTCCATATCGGAGATCTTATCGATGCGCTGGAACCAATCGCGCATTGACGGCACCGTTGCAGTTCGCCAGAGAAATGGCACACATTGTTTTGCAGCATTAAGTAAATGAGGAATGACAGATTTTTTGTATACTGAGTGTGGGAGAGACGTGTGGTGAAGGAGGATTTGAGCAGGAGTTAAGGCAATTGTATAAGATGTGATGAGGGAAATGACTGTTTGGATTTTCTTCCAAAATGGCTGTATCAGCCCACAATCCCACCATATGTGCAGGGGGGAGCCGGTTTCCAGGCCACAGCGCCAGCATTGTGGTGAAACTTCAGGTTGATACTTGTGTATCAGGTCTGGGGTTCGATACCATCTAGCGTAGATTTTATATGAGTTCTCTTGTGCAGTGACATTAATAGTGCTTTTGTGGATATAATTGTATATCTTTTCCCAGTCGCAGCTCGATAAGTCCAGATCGAGTTCCCTTTCCCAATTCCTGACTATGTTACTTTGTTTCAAGTCTATGTCCTCAAAAAGTAGTGTGTAAGTAGTGGAAATAAGGTGTTGTAGAGGGGTTTCATTGGAACACATAGCTTCAAAAGGGGTAAGAGTCCGAAACCATTGGGAGATGGGGCGTGTACTAGAAAGGAAGTGTCTAATTTGTAAATATTTAAAAAAAGGGATACGTCGTTCAGGGAATTTTGAAAGCACTTCGGAGAAGGATAGGATGGATGCGTCGTGAAAGAATTGAGAGGCTTTAAGCGTGTGTGTTAATGTGTTCGTTGGACTTTCATAGTTGGTGGTCCCTGGAGGAAAGTCAGGATTTCCATCAAGGGGGGACATTGGGCCGGGGTAGGGAGCCCATTTCAGTGATTTGGCAACCTGTTTAAATACTAGCATGGTCGCTCCTGTGATAGGGTGAGTTGCAAAATTCTTCGGCATGTGAGATGTTGATATCCATGGCAGGGTGGTTAGTGGAGTAGGATCAACAGCATCTTCCAAAGCAATCCAGTCTTTGGAGAGTTTATGGATATGCCAATCAATAACTCTAGTGAGGTGACATGCTGAATAATACTTTTGTATGTCGGGGAGGCTTAGCCCTCCTTTAGCCTTAGGAAGCGTCAATGTATCTAGACTAATCCTGGGTGATTTAGTTGCCCAGATAAAGTTGCGACTCATTCTTTTATATGATGTGAAGAATGATTTGGGGAGTTTAATTGGAATGGTCTGCATGAGGTAAAGAATGCGGGGAAGGATGTTCATTTTAAGTATTGCTACTCGACCAAACCATGAGAATTGACCTGTGTTCCATTTGAGGAGATCATTCTGAATGGTCCGTAATATAGGAAGAAAATTGAGATCGTAGAGATCTTCCATGTGTGATGGAAGCTGAATCCCTAGATAAGTGATAGCCTTGGGATCCCAACAGAAGGGGAAGTTTAATTTGCACTGAGTCGTCAATTTTGAGGGAAGGGAGATATTCAATGCCTTGGACTTTGAAAAATTGATTTGTAGGTTTGCTAAATTTTTAAAAAGGGAGAAGTCTTTCATTAAGTTGGGTAGTGTCATGACCGGATCTGAGAGAAAAAGAAGAATGTCATCCGCATAAGCGGCTATTTTATATTGTTTCTCCAGTATTTGTATTCCTTTAATATCCGGATTAGCCCTTATTTTACGTAAAAATGGTTCTAGGGAGAGAACGAAGATAAGTGGGGAGAGAGGGCAACCCTGACGTGTGCCATTCGAGATGGAGAAGGCGTCCGACAGGCAGCCGTTGATCCGAACCTTCGCAGTGGGATGTGAATAGAGCGTTAAGATCATTTGTAAGAACCGGGATGGTAGTCCCATTGCTCGCAAAGTTTCCGTTAAGTAATCCCATGCCACCCTGTCGAACGCCTTCTCCGCGTCGAGCGATAGAAAGAAACCCTTCTGTGTAGATCTGTGAGAGAGCCAATGGTGTATGTGTAAAGCTTTGATAGTATTATCCCTGGCTTCTCTTCCAGGGATAAAACCAACCTGATCTAGGGAGATCAAGTTTGGAAGAAGAGGGAGGATCCGATTGGCGAGAATTTTGGCATAAAGTTTCAAATCTACGTTCAAAAGTGATATCGGTCTGTAATTGGTGACCAGGGTGTCGTCTTTTCCGGGTTTAGGTATTAAGGTGATGTGTGCCTCTAGAAGGTCTACAGGTATTTGGTTTGGGGTTGCAAAAGCGTTGAAAGTGTTGGTTAGATGTGGGATAAGGGTATCCAGAAATGTTTTGTAGTATCCTACAGTCAGTCCGTCTGGGCCGGGGGTTTTGCCTACTTTAAGTTGTTTCAAGGAGGATCTAATTTCCTCACATGTTATAGGGCCGTCTAAGGATAATGCGTCTTCCGGCGAAATCGGAGGTATGCCGTATTGCGTTAAGAATTCTGTAATCATATCCTGTCTACAGGGATTGCCGGCTGGTTGAGGTGGTTGAGGTAAATTATATAGACTGGTAAAGTAAGTGACGAATTGGCTAGAGATGTCAGCTGGGGATACATGAGATTTGCCTGTCGGATCTGTGATTTTATGAATGGTCGTTGACGCTTTCTTACGTTGAAGTGCTCTAGCAAGTATTCTGCCTGATTTGTTTCCAAATTCATAAAATAATTTTTTAGTCAACATATATTTCCGCTTAATTCTGCTAGCCAATTCATCCTTCAGTTCCTCTCTAGCCTGGAGAAGTTGCGTAAAAGTTCGTTCAGCGAGCGATGCTTTATGGAGACGTTCAAGTGCGTGAATTCTAGCTGAAAGATCGGCTATGTATTTGCGACGCAGTGTATTTCTATGTGCTGTGAGAGATATAAGTTCCCCTCTAACCACACATTTGTGCGCTGCCCATGTTACTGGAGGAGTCACATCAGGGGTGACGTTTTCCTGAAAGTATTGTGATAGTCTCGTATTGATTTTCTGAACGTGTGCTATGTCTGTTAATAGGGAGTTGTCCAGGCGCCATATCGGGCGCGGAGTACGTGCCTGAGGAATAGAGAGTGATATGGAGATGGGGTTGTGGTCGGAAAGGAACATAGGGTCGATTGTAGCTTTGGTGAGAAGAGATAAGTCTGCTTGTGAAATAAAAAAATGATCAATTCTGGAATATTTGTTATGTGGTGCGGAGAAAAATGTGAAGTCTCTTTCGTTAGGGTGTAAAGTGCGCCATGTGTCGTGAAGAGTCAATTCTTGTAATCTCAGTTTAATGGCTTTCAGTGCTCTGTACGGCAATGAAGATGAACCATTAGACGAATCTTGGGAGGGGTTTAGGGGTACATTGAAGTCTCCACCTACAATTAAAATACCTGAAGAAAATTCATTAAGCAATTGAAGAGTTGCACGAAAGAAGGGGACTTGTTGTTTGTTAGGCGCATATAGATTGGCTAGTGTGACGGGCCTGTTGTGTAGTGAACCCTTAATAAAAATAAATCTGCCTTCCGTATCTTTTTTGACATCAGTAACAACCAGTGGGCAGTTTTTTGAGAGTAAAATTGAAACCCCTTTTGTTTTGGTGGTGTCAGAGGTTGCATGAAAGACAGTGGGGAAATGGATGCTGGTAAGTTTGGGTATGTCATTAGTGCGAAAATGAGTTTCTTGCAGAAAAGCAATGTGTGTTCTCTCCTTCCGTAGTGCATATAGTAGTTGTGACCGTTTCTCAGGTATGTTGAGACCACAGACATTAAGTGAGCGAAGATTAACCTGTGGGAAATTAGTGTCCGGGGGTATGGTACCGTGATTCGGGGAAGAGGGTGGATCCGTCATGCTACTACAGTCACGTTGTAGCAGAGAAGGCAAGGTTAGACGAGTCTCGTTTGTTGTATTGAGCGGGAGGAAAGGTAGGGTATAATGACGGTATGTCAGTGGTGGGGAGCAGGGTGGATAGAAAAACGGATAGGGAAGTATCAGTAAGGCTCAGCCTATAGGAATATAATATCAGGTGATCGTGGATTCGTAACACTATGGCAATACTGCGAGGATTGTGCAAAAATGTAAGAGGTGCTAAGGGAGATGTGGCTAAAGGAGTAATAGGATATTATTGAGACCTCTATGTCAGTTACGTGTCGTGGGGGGTAAAAAGCACAATTGGGGTAGAATAAGAATAACCTAGTCTACTATACAGTAGGCTATATAGATACAGCGATTGATCAGTGGGTATTGGGATCAATATGAATATGTAAAAAGGTTTTTCCACTGCGCTGTCCGGGGGTTGGTTAGGACCAGCCAGGAAATGTATGACAAAAAGAAAAAAAATTCAAAGGAAACCATAGAGGTGCCGCCGCTACCTCTCAAATAGCTTTAAATAAGGCAAGTGGAGGTAATGACATCTGGGTATGGAGTAAACTTTAGCTGAGTAGTGCTTAAGGTGTTTATAGGAGGGAGTAAGTACATGTTGTCAAACTAGTTCCGCATGAGTATGACATCTAGGATGCAATCAGGGATTGTTAAGCCTTGTGAACGTGAGAGTATGCAGAAGAATGAATGAAACGTAGTGTTAGGATAAAACCTGTTCAGATAATTTGAAATTAAAGCGTAGCTGCAATCCATCTAGTCTATTATTTAGGGAATAGCCCTGAACATCTTTGGCTAATATGTTGTCCAGTCATGTATCGTTATAGTTACCTCTAATATTGAAATAACATTTAAATAGGGGTAATGGTCATTTTAGTGTTATATACGGTCAAATTGGAGACTGCCAACGTGGGCATGGTTACATGACAGAATAGCAGCTGGAATATATGTTATAGGGATGTTGGCCGGGTGCTAACATTTGTCCAGTAAGGTGTGATTATTATAATCTGCGGTACGAGTGACTGTGTGTTTGTGTGGAGCAATAAGTAACCCAGAATGGAAATAAAATACATCAACAAACATTAGAATAGTTTGAGACACAAAGCAAACTTCATTCTGAAGTGAAAAAGATTGGAAACCGTGTCTAAAGGGCCATATAAAGGATTAATATTGGTACGGGAAGTATGTCCCAAGGCAATAACTGTGGACAGTGTCCAGTAAATATCTACTGAGTATAGAGGGTTGGCATGCGAGGTCAGGCATAGTTATGTGTTATTCGTTTGGAAAGTATATAAAGCACAGTATAATCTCTTGTAAGGGAACGTAATGTGTTTTCTTAAGCATGGTCAAACTTAATGGGTAGTTGTTATTGTGCGTCTTAGCCAAACGGTATTCTATCCGGTGTATGTGTGTATGGAGGTGGAGCAAGGTATGTAAATAGGGGATCCATCTTCCTCCGCATACACGACCTAACATGGCCGCCGCCATTATTAGCTTGCCTTGCTGAAGTTTCACTATATTGCAGTGTAACAGGGAGTATATAGGACACCAGCAAATACACAAATATACACAACTTCAGAAGTTTGTCTACGTTACCCAACCTTCTTCACTTGGTACGAGCACCTTAACAAATGCAGGATCAGCATGAGATGTATACATTAGCATGTTTTGCCTGGCAGTCATGAGACCCAAGTGCTCTGTAAAATAAAACCTAATAAAAACAGAAAGGAAAGAAAAAAGATAAAACTATGCCGGAACAATGTTATTGATAGACAAATGACCATATCCATGCACCATTGACTGTTAATGGAGGTTTTCCGGCCTAAATAGCCGCGCGTATATTAACATATGAGGTGATCAGTTCTCGTTCGTTAAGGAGCATCTAAACGCGGTGTCCATATGTAAAAACAGGGCGAGCACAAGATCTGTCCCCAAAGCATAAGATGTGGGTTGTCTTCGTGGCAGCGGCAACAGTCAAACGATAGCTTCAGGTATGTCTAATGACCAACGTCATGCATCAAAGCATATTTTATCACGACTCGGTGGTGAGTTGTGATCGTGGTATATACCGTCAATATGGTGACAATGTGATTACCGAGTACACGGCCGTGTGATCGGTAACAATGGGGAAATATTTCAATATTTTCTGCGGTGACCTCTTCAGTTCCTAAGCGTCTGTGGAAGTAGATGGGGCGAAGGTAAACCGATTCAGTGAAATCTGAGGGCTTATCATGCATGAGATGGAGAGCGTCTGTCGGCGGTAAGGAACTGGTAGTATCACGGGGGACCTGTGCGATGTATAGCGGAGATCAGCATTCCTGTTAAGCACTAGTCGGGTGGCGGTATCTGATCGAGGGTACAGTCTTACAATGAGGTCAGTAACATGAATGATACTGTACCTTCCGTCCTGAAGATAGTGCGATAGGGAAGGCCTCAGTAGTCCCGTCGGGTCCTCCTGGATCCCGGGGAGTTTGTTGGTGTCAGATCGCCATCGTCAGGTCTTGGGGTGCGGCGTCTGGTACCTGATGGGGATCTCCTCCTGGAGTGCTGGGAGTCGTGTGTGTCCATAGAGTCGTCCGGTGGCGGGGGTCGCTTCGCCGGATACACGCGGAACGCTGCATACCAATTTGGAACCTCCACAAGAGGGATGTCGAGCGTACGGCAGAAGTTACGTAGGTCCTCAGGAGATTTCAGGGAGGCCGTCCGGCCTTGGTATGTGGCTGACAGACAGAAGGGAAACCTCCAACGATATTGAATGCCGTTTGAACGAAGGACCTCTAGCAGCGGTTTGAGGTCTCTGCGGTGTTGAAGGGTTATTGGAGATAAGTCCTGAAAAATTTGGATCGGTGCCCCGCGATGTTGTATGCGAGGGAGAGCCCTGGCACGTTTCAGGATATCTTCCTTAATGCTGTAGTCCACTATGCAGCATATAACATCCCTCGGGGGATCAGATTCTCTCCCTTTAGGGCGTAGCGCTCTGTGAATTCGCTCGAAAATAATGGGAGTCTCTGGCGGTCTTTGCAGGATTGTGTTAAAGAGTGCCATGACTTCAGACGCAATTCCCTCAGGCTCTACGGTCTCAGGCAAACCGCGGACCCGCAAGTTATGGCGGCGTCCCCGGTTCTCGAGGTCTTCGATGTGTCGCTGGGCTTCCCTTAGCTGAAGAGTATGGTTGTCGATCTTCCTTGTGACTTTGTGAAGTACTATGTCATGCTGTGAGGTCGTCCTCTCAACTTCCACGACCCTGTCAGAAAGCGCGCGTATATCCACTCGGAGATCCGCAATAGCAGCCGATAGGGTGTCTTTAATGTCAGCCGCGATCGTCCTGAGGTCCTGCATGCTGAGTTGCGGCTGCGGGTTGAAATCACGGTCCCGAGATCCATCCGATGAGATGGGTTGGAGTGATAGTGTCGGTTCCGTTGTCGGAGCTGTTGAAGCTGTTGAGGTCCGTGAGGTGGTATGGCGGGACGACGCCATATTGTGCCTCGGGGCCCGGAACATTTCTGGGATATTTTGGTCTCCCGAGCCCGGATTTTCACGGGGAGAACGGGATCTTGAAGCTGAGGAGTGGCGGGAAGCTGTTCCCATACTGTATGGATCCGTCTTCCGGGGTTAAACTCCGGTAAATGTGCGTTGTAGAGAGGCAGCGGCGGGAGTGAGTCTTTCAGTCGGCCATCTCCTAGCTCGGCCAGGCCACGCCCCCACGTCCAATCTATTCTTATCTCTCAAATCTCTCAGTTTAAAGCTTTCACTAAACTTGAAATTCAGCAGGCCATATCTAAATTGGCTGCCACTGAAGCTGAGTTTACTAGGGATCCCTCCCATGACAATGCGGCACATCTTAGACTGCAGATGAGACTAACTGAATACTTGCACTATACTAATAGAGTGGTAATCCTGCAGGATGCAGCTGCTTGGCTCTGGCTACACTGCAGTGTCAATCCACGTTTGACCAGACCAGTGGTTGTGGAATGCACTGGCCAGGGTTTTGACCATAGGTGTGGCTGCTGACCATGTTGGATCTGAGTGTGCTTCAGAAATTGCTGTGTCCAAACAGCAAGGCATCACCTAACAGTATTGGCTTGATGGGTGAGCCCCTAGACATCTCACTGAGCAACTGTGGGTACCCAAAGACAAGACTGACCAGGACAAGACAGGATTATCCACTTCTAGGATTAGTTTGGGGACCACTCTTTAAGAAATCCTCTGCTTCTGCCCTTTAACTAGACTCTGTCATTTCAGGGAGTCAACAGACCTAGCCGGCAGACCTAGCCACTGGCCAGTGGGAGAGGAGGTATAGGGAAGGACTATGTTATTATAGCCTCAGAGCAAAGCTGGTTAGTCATAGTATTTCTTCAGGTAGCCATTAAAACTCAACCAAGGTAGTTGTGTACTCTATACATTTTTTTCATTGTTATTGCATTGCCAGTAACATCATTCATACTGTTATTGTATGTCTTTGTTTACTCTTATAATCAGTGGCGTTGCTAGGAGGTGGCTTTTGGGGCTATAGCTCTGAGTCTCTGCAGGGGTCCCCAAGGGGAGGGGAGGCTCTCTGGGGACCCTGATGTAATTTGGGGGCTCTCTGGGGACCCGGATGCAAGGGAGTGGCTCTCTGGGGACCCTGATTTAAGGGGGAGGCTCTCTGGGGACCCGAATGCAAGGGGGTGGCTCTCTGGGGACCCTGATTTAAGGGGGAGGCTCTCTGGGGACCCTAATGTAAGTGGGGGGCTCTCTGTCTCCATGTTTCCCTCCTTGTTGGGTACCAAGCAAGGGTCACATGAAAGGCCTACCCCAGGGTGGGTTCTTCTGGGATAAGCTAGGCACTTTGAATAGGGTCACTGCCTTACACGGGGGGGGGGGGGGGGGTACCTTTACTGTAAAAGTAATAAATGCATTTAGTATTTAGTTTAGTAATAATAAACTCTTTTGATGTTATTGTACATCACCACAGCCACTTGTGCAATTAGGGGGGGGGGGGGCATGCAGAGCCCTTGTTCTCTCCACCTGCTCAGCATATCACTGTAACCTCACTTCCAATAACATTATGGGGGCCTGCAATGAACCTAGCACAGACTCCATGCGTGCAATCCACCTATCTCTTTTTCTTCTGTACCTGTGTATTGCAGATCTTCTCCTGTTGCTATGGAAGACGGATCTCTGCTGAAGGTATTCTGACAACATTGGAATTCCAAGTTCAGTTTCAAGTGGTGGCAAAGGCACATGGCAAGTGGCAGTTTTCTTATGTTTAGCAAACAGGTATACCTTTGGGATGATTGTAATTGATAAGCTGTGATTTAACTACAATAGATACAAAATATGATGTGATAAAAAAATGATTTTACACTTTGTTACATTTGGAGTTTTTTAAAATAGATTTTTCAAATGCTAAAGATTTATTTCATAGCTAGAGTAAGTGGTTTATAATAAGGTCACCAAGTGCCTTGGGTTAATGTTTTTGACATTTTAGTGTGTTTGGGGACATTGCCTTAGCAAAATTACACTTACATAGGTTCACTACTCTTTGGTTTAATAAACGTCTCCTGGAGCTTTTTACAGTGCCAGATCCTGACCTATGGATTTCAAAGGGCACCTATCTCTTACAACATGTTTTGGCCGGGAATAGGTTTTAAACTTTTCAACAGTCAAAAGGGGAGTATATGCTTCCTAACAATGTGCTATTCCACTACTTTAGGCTAAGATACACACTCAGAACCCAATTTTCTGTAGGTACTCCTGTGTCTGTTTCTGTCCCCATACTGAAGTAACACCCCTACAAAATTGATCTCTACTTTCTACAGAATACCTGAAATTATCTTAATGCCTAGTCAAGAAACCTAATTTTATGTGCCTAGTAAGGTTTAAGATTCTCCTCACTGATGACAGAGAAATAGGAATGGTTTTATATATAGGGTAAAGAAAAAAGAGAACTGGGTAAGTAGGGGAACTAGGAAGGTAAGGAAAGTGGGGAAAGATGATAGGAAAATGATAGGAAAACTAGGTCCAAGAGAGGATAACATGGAGAGGTAGAGAATAAAGATGACTTAGTACAGAATAAAGAAAAGAAAAAAAAAGACAGGAAAAGAGGACTGTATAAGCAAATGTTAACCGGAACTGAATGTGGTTTATTTGCTAAAGTAAAAAAGGCTGTGTACTCTGCAAGTGCATTTGCTCCAGAGCTTAGTAAATGAGGCAAAGCTTCACTTTACAAAGAATACCCAACCATGTGCAAGGAAAATAAAAAAACTGCATTTTTGCTTGCACATGATTGGTTGATGGACGGAAGCAGAACAGTCTGTTTGCGTTTAGTAAATCAACCTCGTTGCTACCTTTAGGCACGAGTGCATTTTTTATCAAAGAGGGAAAACAAACAATCTTACCAGACCTCCTACCCCTATGCAAGGATCTCAGATTGCTAGGACATGGGGTTAAGTGTCGCCTGTTCTTTTAGACCTATATTTTTACAGGAGAAGAGCACCCAAAATGTTCTCAAACCAATCAAATCACTCATTCTTAAAGAGGTTTTGTGTGTCCGTTTAGAAAATTTGAATATGTATGAAGATAACTTAAAAAACAGATAACTGAAAAAACCCTCAGAGAAGGCTGAGGAGCATAACCAAATATCCTATGGCTGGTGTGCATAGGAAAACAAGTAAGGCTATCTATCTCGATGATATATGAGTCTCCTGCTAACCTGGATAGTTGATTAAAGGAAAGAACAGTCACTCAAGCCCAATTATAAAATCGTATAGGGTGTGTATTACGAGCTTACTGGCTTGCAAATCTGTTAATTTTAGAAATGGTGCTACACCCAAAAGGCATAACCTCATACAGCAACCAGCTAGCTAAAAATTCACTGCTATTGCATTGCAATACTCAGTTTTATCATGTAAAGGATACAATCATCCTGAGCTCAGCATACAGGAATAAAAGTTTGATCTACCTTGATAGTCAATTGTGGGAGGTGTCTTTCAGCAAAGCTCACAGTATAAGGGATGTAACTATCTTGGTTTAAGAGACTGATGCCGTGTACACACGATCGGAAATTCCACCAGCAAAAGTCCGATGAGAGCTTTTGGTCAGAAAATGTGACAGTGTGTATGCTCCATCTGACTTTTGCTGGTGGAATTCCAACCAGCAAGCGACAGACAGTCGGAAAAAGTTCCGATCGGAAATTGACGGTCGAAAATTCAGTGAACTTTTGTGTGACTGTGTGTATGCAAGCCAAGCTTGAGCAGAATTCCGTCGGAAAAACCACCCAAGATTTTCCGACGGAAAATCCGCTCGTGTGTATGCGACATTACTGATCATACCTCCCTGAAATGTAATATGTCTAGGAAAATTAACCAAGTCTCTAGTCTCTGTGCAATAGCTAGGGTCTGTATTAATAACATTACATTGGTCTAAACCTGTGTCAGTAGCTGATCTCGGCTGCTCCCCATGGCTGTGAAATCTTTCTGTTCTAATATCCCCCTAACTAATTGCCTGAAGCTCATGTCTAACTACTCACCGGAGGAAGACATGCTCTCTGGAAAGGCTATGGGAGGCAGCCGAAGACCCCCCTGCCATCAGGGAATTTTGCGGTTAATAATGAAGTTTGAATGTTATGCACTTTATTGCTGTGTGCCTTGACTTTATGCACTTAGACAATTTTTGTTTCAGGTTGGAGCGGAGCTCCTGTTCACAGACCAAACACGTTCCCCACGTTAGGGTTTACAGAGACTTAATTGCCTCTGTGGTGGAATTTTTTTCCACTAGGTTTACTAAGTAGTGTCCGAGGTTTCTTATACACTTCGGACACTAGAGGGAGCTACCTCCCTACAAGTTTACAGCACTTCACAATTCACTAGCTGAATAGACATATAGACGCAGGACACACAACACCGGTGACAACAGTGTTTTTCCTGACACCATCACCTAGCGCAGAAACACTAGCTCCCTGTGTCAATACCTATACCCTCCCTATACCTTCCCTCCCCCCTCTTACCACCCCTTCCTCCCCTCCCCTGGGTATTTTTTTTCTACCTCTTCTCCCCTCTCCCCTTTCTACCTCCTGCTACCACCTGATACCCCATCCCTCATCCCCCACCCTATCTTTCTAACACAGCTCAGCAGGAACCGAGTGTTCTTGCCTCGAGCAAACCAGAACATAAAAACACACACTAGTATACCTGTACTACCGACATCATGGCAGCCCCCCTAGGCATCAAGATATCCTCTCTCAATTGTAGAGGACTCAACACCCCCGAAAAACGTAGACAGATTCTTCACCACTTTCATAAAGCCAAATCACACATTTTACTGCTCCAGGAAACCCACTTTAAAACTAACAAAATACCAACACTCCCAGATAAGCACTTTACCACATGGTTCCATAGCACCAACCCCTTGGCTAAAACGAAAGGGGTATCCATAGCATTCCACAGCACCTTCACCCCAACAATCTTGGACACATGTATTGATCCAAACGGTAGATATATATTCCTGAAACTGCAATACTCGCAAACGGTACTAACTCTAGCTAATGTCTACCTTCCTAACCAGAACCAACAAGGATTCCTGTCTTCCGTGACCTCCCGCCTACAAAACTTCGAGACAACTAACTTGATCCTAGCAGGTGACCTGAACGCTCCACTGGTACCGAGAATGGACTCGTCCACTGGTAAGTCACACATACCACCATCTGCGCTAAACACCATGCGTACCACCCTCAGAGGTATATCACTGATAGATCTCTGGCGTTTTACCCATCCTACTGAGAGAGATTACACATACTACTCCCCAGCCCACAAATCATACAGCAGAATTGACTACTTCTTTCTAACACAAACACTCCTTGACTTCGACCCCACCTGCGAGATTGGCCTGAAACTATGGTCGGACCATGCCCCAGTACATATGACACTAGGGAAACTGCCGTACACCAATCGTCGTTCCTCATGGAGACTCAACGACAACCTACTGCACGACACGGTATGCTTTGCTGACGTGTCTAAAACAATTACCGACTTCTTACAAACGCACGTGCAGGACGAGACCTCTAACCTGAATAAATGGGAAACCCTTAAGTGTGTTCTACGGGGGGTCCTCATAAAGCACGGATCCAGACTGAAAAAAGCACGCACCACTGATATCAAGCGCCTTTTCTCCCAAATAGCCTCTCTTGAAGCCCAACACAAGCACACGTTAGACACAAAGACCCTGACCGAACTATCCAACGCCCGTAGAGACCTGCTACAGATCTTCTCAGACAGAGCACTAATCGCCTTCACCAAAGGCCGCCACATCCATTATGCCCAGGCGAACAAATGCGGGAAACACCTCGCACGGGTATTACACCCAAGACAAAAGAGGCAGAACATAACCCATATTATATCCCCATCACAACAGAAAAAATCAAAAAACTCTGAAATCATTTCGGAATTCAGGGAATACTATTCCACCCTCTACAACCTCCCATCTCCCTCTGACTCCTCCCCCACTTCCACATTAGCCCTACAGCAGTACATTCAGGAGACAGCCCTCCCAGTGATACCACAACCAGATGTTGAAGCTCTAGAATTACCTATAACCACAACTGAATTCATTGCAGCAATCAAAGGCCTCAAAAATGGTAAGAGCCCAGGCCCTGATGGGTATACCCCCCTATTTTACAAGAAATTCGCCCAACAACTAGCCCCAATCTTGACGAAAGCCTTCAACGAGGTAGATGACACTCATCCCCTCTCCCTCCAACTTCTACAAGCTCAAATAGTAGTGATCCCCAAACCAGGAAAGGACCCCTCTCTATGCAGTAACTACCGTCCCATCTCCCTATTGAACATTGATTTAAAACTATACTCCAAAATTCTAGCCACTCGCCTAGCCCCCCTACTACCCGAACTGATCCATAGTGATCAAGTTGGTTTCATACCTGGACGCGAAGCCAGGGACAACACAACTAAAACACTTCATCTCATTGCATATGCAAAATCACAACATGTCCCAACCTGCTTACTGGCGTGTGACGCCGAAAAAGCGTTTGATAGAGTCAGCTGGCCATTCCTACACGCGTCATTACAACAGATAGGCATAGGACCGCGCATGATCTCCAAAATTATGTCCTTGTATTCACGCCCATCAGCAAAAGTATTAGCTAATGGGGAGACCTCGGAAGCATTTAGCATTACTAATGGCACACGACAGGGTTGCCCCCTATCGCCACTATTATTCGCCATTACAGTAGAACACCTGGCGCAAGCCATCCGTAAAAACGGAAACATACACGGGATCCCTACCCCATCCGCCGCACGCAAATTGTCACTATATGCTGATGACCTATTACTGTATGTCACCCAACCCCGAATCACTATACCAACCATCCTAGCCGAACTAGACAGATTCGGAGCACACAGCAACTTTAAATTGAACATTACTAAAACAGAGGCCCTGAACATATCCCTAACGCCCCCAGAGCTAGAGACCCTCAAACTACAATTCCCCTTCCGCTGGCAGACAAAATCAGTTAAATACCTGGGCACAGAGATCCCTGCTGACACACAAGACATTTACCCCCTGAACTACAGCCCGCTCCTGACTACAATCAGACACTCATTGGAATCCTGGCATAACCTCAAACTAACATGGTGGGGGAGAATGAACGTAATAAAAATGGATATCTTACCTAAAACATTATATCTATTCCAGACATTACCAATCCTTCTCCCAAAAGCATTCTTTCTCTCCCTCCGCACTTTAGTGACCAAATTCATATGGCAACACCACCCACCTAGACTTAAACACAAAGTGCTATGCGCCCCTAAAGACAGGGGAGGCATGGGACTGCCGGACTTTCAAACATACCACAACGCTGCACTTTTCTCCAGACTCCTTGAATGGTTTCCAAGACCCTTGCTCAAACCTTCGATCTCTGTCAAACAAGACATGGCGCAAACTGACCTAAGAGCCCTACTATGGGGCTACAATGCCAAATTTCGCTCGCTCCCAGGGCTATCCCCACTGACAACTGCAGCACTGGCCCTATGGTATGACAAAGCCTGCAAACTGGCACTTACCACAGATCCAGGCCCTCTTGCCCCCTTGTTCGATAACGCAGACCTCTCCACCTCCCTACTCAGGGAAAACTTAGGGACATACCACCGAAAACAATGGCCAACAGCCAATCAATTTGTTCACCCCTCTACAGGTCACTTCCGACCCTCGTCGGACCCACCGACTGGCATTGCAGCGGACTGGTTGTCAACTCTTTCCCTGAACCACCTCAGCAGATCTCTACACCTCTCAGGCCAAGTCCACAGACAACTCACCGATTTTGAAACTATGTGTAATCTCTCTCAGACCCCCAGACACACCGTATCTCTCATATATAAAAACATACAGACTCACCAATGTGAAACCCTTCCTGCATACACCCACAAATGGGCCCGTGATCTGGGGGTAGATATATCCCCCGCCCAGTGGAGTACATCTTTTATTCACACACACCAAGCATCCAGATCAGGGTTCACACAGGAAAAGAACTTTAAATTACTCTCAAGGTGGTACAGAGTCCCATTCTCGGTGCACAGAATGTTCCCCGACGCCACAGACGCTTGCTGGAGATGTCACGGAGGACAGGGATCATACATCCACGTTTGGTGGGACTGCATTAAGGTACGCCCCTTCTGGGACAACATATTTATGATTTACAATGACATGTATCAAACCACACTGGCCCCTTCCCCCATGGTTGCTCTCCTATCTATCATCCCTGGGTCCATCAAATCGCAAAAGCATTGCCTATTAAGGTTTATCCTCTCAGCGGCGAGACATAATATAACCCTACACTGGAAGAAAGACATTACCCCCCCCCCCCCTATCAGGATGGGTGAACATACTTAATGATACCATGTTAATGGAAGAAATGCAGGCCAAAACAGATGATAGATATGATCAATTTAACAATTTATGGTCAATATGGCGCCACCACTCCACTGTAGTTGGGCTATCAAACACTGTATAGCACTGAAATTAATACTAGCAACAAGCTATACCTATAAGATATTCCAAACCTGCTCTCCAAGCAGAAAGAGGACTTAAGCTACCCCCTTACCCCCCCCCCCCCGCTATCCCCCCCCCCCTTACCCCACTTATCCCCCCCCCCAGTTATTCACCACTCACTTTCACCACCATGAAGAATACTTACCAGAAAGGTTTGAAATGTTGCAATACACAGGCCCCGGGCGGTGTCCACTGATAGATGATACCGCACGGGGACAACCAGGCTCACTACTGGACAAACCTTACCCATAGACAACCAGGTAGAATAGCGCAGCACTAAGCTGTATATACACCCCCGCGGGTGCAACCTATAATCTATCCCTACCTAGGATACCAACACCATCTACCCTCTCCTAACCCCCTAAGTTTCCCCCCTACCCCCCTATCATATGCTTACTGTTTATGTTATGTTAATTATGTTATATAGACAGAATTTATTGAGTTGTATGTGCATATATTGTTAATAAAATATATATTCAACCTTAAACCTGTGTCAGTAGAAAGTAATTCTGGGAAATGTAGAATAAAGATAAAATGGCCAGCATACTAATCACATATACAGTATGTGGCAGGCAAATGTATCCCACAGAGCACAATAGAGCAACACGAGTTTCTAAAAGTGCAGAGGAATGAGTGAGGGATTGCTTTATCAAATAATATATTTTAAAAGAAGCTTATATGTCCTTGTATTCTAATTACATTGAATGACCAAGCAAGAGATTAACATTTGGCATAGCCGTGAAGGGGGAGGTAGAATATAAACAAAGCAGGTTTCACCTAAAGTTTCCAGATATGGATCTTCTGTCCCTTTAGGGTTAGTTCACATTTACCAAAAAACTGCCTTTGCAAATAATGGATGTATGTAGTTAAAAAAACAAACTGTGCAATCAATGTTGAATTGCTTTTGCTATATGTGTAGGCCATTTACATATCTTATGAAGCCTGACTGGAAAACTCACAGTACATCGCTAAGAGACTCCTAACTGTTACTGTTTACCTTCATCATCACCAGAGAGCTTTCAAACGCTATTCTCAGAGCTACTGCATCAGGTTAGAGAAAGCGCATATGAGGGGGTTTGAATTGGAAAGAGCTCCATGCTATTTTGGTTGAAGGTGAACAATAACAGCTAGTTAGGTCACCACACGCTCTTAAGGCTTCAAATTTCTTCCTCAACTCATCCATCATGTCCTTTTCTGAGGTACTCTCTAATCTTCCTGAACAAGGTATCTCCTTCTATAAATTCCTACAAATTAGACACTTCATTAATAGTGCTCGCCCTATCTCGCAGTGGTGTAGGGCCTTCACCCCTTTCAAAGTTTTATGCTCTAGTGAAACCCCTCAACGACACTTAGTATCTTTTACTAACTCATTGCTATTTGATGATATAGACCTGAAAGGCAATAACACAGTCAAAACTTGGGAAAAAGAACTTGACATGGACCTAACTATCAAAGAATGGGAACACATTTATGGTTACATACACAAAAGCTCTATCAATGTTTCTACCCAAGAAAACTCATATTAGATTTATGCTAAATGGTACAGAACCCCAGATGTTATACACAAATATACACCCGAAGTGTCGCCGCTGTGTTGGCGATGTGACCTAGACACTGGTTCTCCCCTCCACATTTGGTGGGGTTGTACATTACTTATACCTTATTGGGCAGAGGTTCAGAAGCTCATATCCCTTATTTCGTCCTACACGATTCCTTTAACTCCATCCCAATTCCTCCTGCATCACACCTCGATTCCACACTCTATATACAAACGGTCTATAATACCACATTTACTTAATGCTGCGAAACAATGCATACCGATTTATTGGAAATCTTCAAACGCACCCACTGTACGAGATTGGTTCAGGCGTGTAGACAAAATCTCAGATATGGAAAATATCATCCACCAAACCAGGGATACTCCAAATTCCTATACTAACATTTGGGCCGGATGGTTACATTTCAGGGACTCCCAGATGTACAAAGACCTTATCCGCTCCCCTTGAGCAGATTCAGTACTTAATATACTCTCTCATAGCCGGTTGAGGTCCGGGGTACAACAGGGGTCCGTCATGCTATCACGGCAAGTTGCTATCTCTTCCTTTCTCTCAAACCACTGACTCTATTCCATTGTCTCTGATACCTGTATCAGCTCCCTACCCTTCCTGCCCCCCCTCAATTCTTTCCCACTTACACTCCGATGAAACATTATTTACTATACATGTTGTTGTGCCCATATGGCACGAGTTCTGAAGACCACCCGATCACCAATACCTCTATGAAATCCTGATTCAACTTTCTTGTTAAGATAGAGGGCATTGGCTGCACTGCTTCCCTTGCACAGCATGTTCCCGTTAGGGGTGTGAGGATGATGCAGTTAGTGTCCTATCTCCTCTTGTACAGGATACTGCATACACCTAAGACTTATGTTAACTGTTGACTGTTCACTCTCGCTCATAATTCATGCATAGGTCACTTGCAGAATGGTATAGATGGAGGCTCTTGAATTAAAATGTAGCTCAGTACAGATAGAAATGTAGTACAGTTATTCTTAAGATCCACTACTTCAACTTTTCTTACCTTTCAAGAAATTGAGCACATGAAGATATATATATATCTATGTTCACCAGTTATATTGAATGCTTCATCTTAGCTCTCTAATCTCTCCATGATTGTAAGTGCCTTCGATGCTTTTCTGTAACTGTTCTGTAGACTTATGTTTGTATATGCCGTTAAATTTTTCAATAAAATATTTTGAAACAAAAAAAAATAACAGCTAGTTGTCTCCTAGCAATATCCTAGGAGTTTTCCAGACAGGCTTCATTAGATACATAAATGGACTACACCTATCATAGGGGCATTATTCAGCTTTGGTCAAAGCTTCATAGCTTGTTTTTAACTTTATATGTCCATTATCTGCATTAGCAGTTTTATGGTAAAGATGAACTGTGCCTTTAACTTGATGCAGAGTTTTCTTATGCCGCGTACACACGAGCGGACTTTCCCGCGGGAATGTCTGCCAGACTGAAGTCCGCCGGACAATCCTCCCGTGTGTGGGCGGCGGCGGACTTTTTGGCGCCAAAAGTCGGGCGGATTAGGTTTTAAGTCTTGTTTTAAAATTGTCCGCTAAACTCGGCAGTCCGGCGGACAATCCCGCGGTTAGTATGCTAGTCCGCCGGACTTTTGGAAATGAACGGACTTGCCGATCATCGGAAAGTCCGTTCATTTAGCACGTGACTTCAGGTAGACGGGGCTAGCGAAGGCAGTGAATGCCGCCGCGTTAGCCCCGTCACCTGGCATGGATTTAAAGGGAATCCCCACGCCGAAAAAACGGCGTGGGGGACCCCCCCAATTCCATCTCAGACCCTTATCCGAGCACGCAGCCCGGCCGGCCAGGAAAGGGGTGGGGACGAGCGAGTGCCCCCCCCTCCTGAGCAGTACCAGGCCGTGTGCCCTCAACATGGGGGGTGCCCTGGGGTAAGGGGGCCGTGCGGCCCCCACCCCAAAGCACCTTGTCCCCATGTTGATGAGGACAAGGGCCTCTTCCCGACAATCCTGGCCATTGGTTGTCGGGGTCTGCGGGCGGGGGGCTTATCGGAATCCGGGAGCCCCCTTTAATAAGGGGGCCCCCAGATCCCGGCCCCCCCCACCCTATGTGAATGAGTATGGGGTACGATGTCGTCGCTTTCTGCGCCGCCGCCTTCTTCTTCTTCTCCTTCTGATGTTGACTCGTCGCTCTCTCTGGCCGGAATGGCAGAGCCGCGCTGTGCTGGGACTTATATAGGGACAAGGGGGCAGGGTCACATGCTCATGTCACATGGTGACCCCGCCCCCCTATGATGTCACAGTCCCGGAGGATGCTGGGACTGTGACATCATAGGGGGGTGGGGTCACCATGGGACATGAGCATGTGACCCTGCCCCCTTGTCCCTATATAAGTCCCAGCACATCGCGGCTCTGCCATTCCGGCCAGAGAGAGCGACGAGTCAACATCGGAAGGAGAAGAAAAAGAAGGCGGCGGCGGCGGCGGCACAGAAAGCGACAACAGCGGCAAGAACAGAAGAGACCCCGGAAGACCCCCGAAGGCGGATCGAGACCCCCAGAAGACGGCGGCGGTGACGAAGAAGGTAGCTGGGCTCCTCTGCTCGGTAAAAGAGCTAGGTAAAATTGTGGAGGAGTCCAGCGAGAAGACCCCCCAAGACGGAAGAAGACCCCTGGAGCAGTGCAATAAAATATTTTTAAAAAATTGTTGTTTTTTTTTTTATTTACACTTTACACCTTAGGTGAATGGGTAGGGGTACATCGTACCCCATACTCATTCACATAGGGTGGGGGACCGGGATCCGGGGGCCCCCTTATTAAAGGGGGCTCCTGGATTCCGATAAGCCCCCCGCCCACAGACCCCGACAACCGGGAAGAGGCCCTTGTCCTCATCAACATGGGGACAAGGAGCTTTGGGGTGGGGGGGCCGCACGGCCCCCCTTTCCCCAGGGCACCCCCCATGTTGAGGGCACGCGGCCTGGTACGGCTCAGAAGAGGGGGGAGCTCGCTCGTCCCCACCCCTTTCCTGGCCGGCCGGGCTTCGTGCTCGGATAAGGGTCTGAGATGGATTTGGGGGGGCCCCAACGCCGTTTTTTCGGCGTGGGGATTCCCTTTAAATCCATACCAGGTGACGGGGCTAGCACGGCGGCATTCACTGCCTTCGCTAGCCCCGTCTACCTGCAGTTACGTTCTAAATTAACGGGCTGCTCCGTGTGTGGGCAAGTCCGTTCATTTTCAAAAGTCCCGCAAACTTTTTCCCGCGGATTGTCCGCTGGAGAAGTCCGGGCATGTGTGGGCAAGTCACACGCTCGGAAAGTCCGGCGAAGCCCCGCTGGAAGGTCCGGCGGTTTGTCCGCTGGACTAGGTCCGGCGGACAATCCGCCAGAAAGTCCGAGCGTGTGTACGGGGCATTAGTGTTTTTTCTGTTTTATTTTTTTTCAATCAATCTCTATGTCTTAAAAATCCTGATCATGTGTAGGAAAGGTAAGAAAAAAGGAATGACTGTAAGGGCTTGTGTACACTTGCTTCAAAACAAGGCTTCGGATTCGCTTTTTTAAAGCTCTCTGAATGCCAATCAAAGCCCCTGTCACTAAATCAAATGGTTAGCTTACAGTCCTGTTTACACCTTACTTTTGCTTTGCTTCAAAAATTATACCCCATGTCGCTTTAGTGGTGCTTCAAAACATCTTCGAAGGCTCCATAGAAGTCTATGACAAAGCTCATTGAAGCACCTGCAGCTTTTGAGAGGCTTTAATTCAGCTTTAACCTTGCTTTGCTTTGAAGGTATTACAGGCATAAGATATCAACACACACACAGGGTATCTGCCAAGCTTCATTAAAGATTCACTAAAGTACCACCAAAGCATCATCGAAGAATTACCGAAGTATCACATTGAAGCAGTAGGCACTTTAATGTGTGTTGAAGTCGAAGCAAATGTAAACAAGCCTTAAAGCATATCAGGTTCACCTACTGCTGTCCCAGAGTCTTTCTAAAGGACCTTTTGCCAATGTGTTCAGGCAAATATGGTAATACACTGGAAAGTTTTTGACCTATACACCCATATCCGTCCAGGCTCTTTATTATTTTGCAGCATTGAGTTGGTCCCTTCATTGTATCAGCAGAGGAAAAGCTTCTCATTACTATTCGGTGAGAAATTGATTATAAGGATGACTATGGTTTTGGCTTTATTGTTTGCACATGTGACTCATGTTTAACTATTTAACCATTCAACAAAAAAGATTATTGTGTAGGTTTTGTACTGTGTCATGCTTAGTTATACTGTGTGTACAGTACTATATCCTGTATCCAGCCTGTATAGGTTGAACAAAGTAGAAGTTGATTTGAAAGTTTACATGACTTTCTTGACTGTGTGGAACAAGTAAGTAATTATTTTGGTTGCTCCTATACTCCTTCCATTTAAAGTAGTTGTAAAGACTGAAGGTTTTTTTTTTTTTTTTTACCTTCATGCATTCTATGTATGAAAGTAAAAAACCTACTGGGTGTAGCTCCCCCCAGAGCCCCCCCCCCCCTAATACTCACCTGAGCCCCCTCTGGATCCAGTGATGTGCACAGGATATATAAAGGCGCAGTAGGTATCCAGTTGTAAAGCAGCAAGGTTTCACTGCCGGCTACCCTTAGTCAAGATTGTGATGCCATAACCTGAGAGCCGATTGAAGAATCGCCTCGGGCACCACTGGATGTCTGGACAGGTAAGTGCCCTAATAATAAAAGTCAGCAGCTACAGTATTTGTAGCTGCTGACTTTCAATTTTTTATGAAGGAGCCTGGAGCTCCTCTTTAGTGATAGCTAAAGGAAACAGATCATGCAAGCTAAAAACGTACAAAGAGAGAGTTAAAAATGCTTCAAAAACCTAATTTATCACACCAAACCAGTTTAGAGGTGCTTATGGAATTCTCAATGGAATAGTTGTTAAGCTTTTGTTGTGCTGTCATTCTTGAGGCTGGGTTCACACCATTGTAAATTGGATGCTGAGTTCCTTGCATCCAATTCGCAATAGCAGGAGATTTTGACCAGATCTCTATGGAGCCGGTTCAAATATCTCTGCAGTAGGTCTGGTGCGATTTGCGGGTCTGGAAGCACTGGACCCCTGCTGTGAGCCACATGTGGCTCATATGTGAACCCAGCCTAATCGTTGCACTGTACATTTTTCAACACACTGCAATGATGTCACTGCGGTGTATACTGTGCCTTACATTATCATGGTTATTGAATGTTTCAGGGCAGAAACAATTCCTGAAATCCACCCTTTCGGCTAACAATGGAGATAAGCCCTATGTGTGACTGGGAGGGTAGAAATAAAGTTACAAAATCCAAAGTGTAGCGCTTAAATTATGTGTGTTTGGAATTTATCCAAAGAATCAAAATCCATCTCAAAAGTAATCAATAAAGTCAACCAACGGCAAAATTGGTAATGTGAAGAGATTCCATCAAAGTTCAGTGCACAAAATGAACAACAAGAGGAACAATCCAAAATCTTGTAATCTCGATCTGCTTACCAGAACCAAGTAGTAAAGAAGCAATGTTATCAAAGGTGCCAGAGGTGGGTGAGACTTGATCAAAAGAGACAAATGAAAAACGGATCTAAACGGAAATAAAGTTAACCTGTTGCTTTGCTCATGCAGAGCTTTAGGTGCACAACATTAAGGAGGGGAAATGGTAAATCACTACCACTATGGAAACTTATTTAGGGTTATTTTATCAGTTCCAAGAGATAAATATGATGCTGTAAAAATCTACTATCCAGTGCAGAAACCCTAATTGTAAACAGGTACAAAACAAAACTAAAATCTTCCATCCCTCTGTAGCATTTGTTATAAAGACATACACCATAACCCTTTATAACAAGCAGTCATGCAAATAATAAAACAATATACATCACTGTACCATTCCATTTTTTCATTTAGTAAAATACATAGTCCAGGCAAGAAAAACACACACATTTTCTGTTAGAAAACAAACAAACCTTTATGATCTCCAATTAGTCTATTTTAGTGCTCGCCTTCTGAGTAGTGGCAAGCTCAAACAACCATTCGGAACACAATATACTTCTTCCAGACAAATTTTTAATAGAATCACTTAAAACAATTAATTACCAGAGTTTTCACTCAAGCTGTACTGGAAAAGATATGCTGGCAAAAAAAGGCATTTACTTGCTGGTTTCTGGAGGCCTGTTTGTTATTAACATGTAAATTAAATCATCACAGCTGTTCCATTTTTTAATCTGGGAATATGAAGAGTGGGGCCAAGCTTGGACCAAACAGTCTTTTCCTGTTACATGCACATGTATTAGGACATAACCGTAATACTGGGCACTGTTTATTTAGCATTTTTTTTTTCAAATAAAATTACTTGTTTTTAAGTTTTGTGCTTTATTTTTTGGATCAAATGCATTTAACAGGAGGACAGATAAAATGATTAATTGGGGAACAAATCTAAAAATTTGAAGCTAAGAAAAATGTTTAAGAATTAAAGCTTTCTTAAAACATGTCCCAATCTAGGACTGCTTAGTCTCTGACTTTTATTAGCATACGGTGCCTTAATTAAAACTGGTATATTTGGTGTGAAATCATGAAATTCCCTATAGATGAAAATAGGTGTATTATAAAATTCCACACAAGAGATATGCATTTAGGATTAGACATAATTTACATAAATTTAATATGCTCACATAACAAGATTATAGGCAATTATTAAAGCACTATGCAGTTAAATGAATTGCTGCGGCCTCATAGCTTCTCAGTAATGTAATTTACTGTTTATACTCAAGTATAAGCCGACCCGAATATAAGCCGAGGTACCTAATTTTACCACAAAAAAACTGGGAAAACGTATTGACTCGAGTATAAGCCTAGGGTGAGAAATGCGCAGCTACTGTAAGTGGAAAAGAGGGTCAACAATGCCCATTTGCAGCCTCACTGTGCCCATTTGCATGCCTCACTGTGCCCATTTGGAACCATAGGTCCCCCGAACTTCAAACTTGGTAGTTAAGGGTTCCTAGATGCCCCCTAGCTGCAGCCAAAGGGTCCCGAAATTATATTGCTGCGGATGGACACAGTTGACCAAATTTGGGGCCCCGTATCTTGGGGCCACTTGGTGCTACGAACCCCAAATTTGGTGTGCAAACCCAGTGGAACTAGCACTACAACATATCCTAGATGGGCTGTCTAGCACCAAGTGGCCCCAAGATACAGGGACCCAAAGTCAGTTCAAAAAATGTCAAGCACTTTTCTGAAGCAGAGAATGACATTTTCCGAACCGAATTTGGGGCCCTGTATGCTAGGAATCCCATCTAGGATAGGTTGTAGTGCTTTGGATATGTTGTAGTGCTAGTTCCACTGGGTATGCACACCAAATTTGGGGTTCCTAGCACCAAGTGGTCCCGAGATACGGGGCCCCAAATTTGGTTCGGAAAATGTCATTCTCTGCTGCAGAAAAGTGCTTGACTCAAGTATAAGCCGAGGGGGGCACTTTCAGCATAAAAAAATGTGCTGAAAAACTCGGCTTATACTGGAGTATATACAGTATTAGATTTTGTTTTATTCATATTGCGGTCCAGACATAAGAACAATATGAATGTATTTAAACATTTTAAATGTCACAAGACTTTTTTTTTTAATTGTGAGAACCAAACATCTATAGAACAATTATGCTAATATATACAGTATATATGACATTGGTCTATTTTAAATTTCCATAAGCTTACTGAAATCTATACTATTCATAAACACAATAATTATACAGGCCAATAAATTGATTTGTTTGTTTGATTGATGGCTTGTTGCAAGGAAGGACTATAATACTTTCTCAATTCTTTTGTGACTAAGAAATATAAGACATTGGTTATCAATATAAAAAAAAAAATGAAAGCTAGCTAGTGAAAAAGAAAAACATTTTTTTCTTTACATTCTTTACTGTGAACATAATGCAACATGAACTTTATCCTACTTGCATTAATATCTGCACATGTTATATATAGTATTATTTTGCTTTGTTTTATATTTTATGGTATTGTAAAATAATTTCAATATTTCACACCGCATTCTCCACCTAAAGAGAGCACAGCCATTACAAACTGGAGTTTAGTTAAATTACCCCTAGGATGACTAGGCAAGCAACATATGCAATTGCAATACTCAGGTCCAGTACTTGTCATGGAGCTGTTTGACATAGGGCCCATGTATGCTTTCTGGAAGTGTCATACTTTAATGGAAGATTTACATTTAAAGATGAAATCCCCTTTACAATGAAGCAGCCATTAACAAAAATAAACCAAAACAGTTAATATTTACTTTTCCCCCTGCCCACACTGAAAGCAGCTCTTTTTAGTAGAACTCCACTGAAGTTCACTGAGAAACTGACACTTTCAGGAGTGTCGATCCATTGGATACCCCCACAGCTCTCAATTATTTTTCCTGCTGACATTTATGCATTACTGTAACTAAACTGCTGTGATACGCCAGGCACACACACGTCTGCATGCACATACTATTGCTAATTGAATTGTGCACATGCAAACAAATATTCTCAGATACGCCAACACGCATGTGCGAAATAATGCACGCACTTGTGGGAGCACATCCACAGTCTCCATTGGCGCCAGATGGCCTAATTAAAGGGTGTTCTGACCCTGCTCAGCGCTGACTGATGTTCAGCTGTTTCCTTGTGCCCTGCTTGAATCTTGCTTGATATCTTTTGCTGACCTGGCTTGCCACTGACCTTGGATTTCGTTTATGCTTTTTATCATCGGTTCCTGACTTTGGCTAACTCCTGACTTGCTCCCTTCTGATGCCTTGGTACCTCGCTGCCTGCTCACTGCTGACTCCGGCTATCCTTCTGATTACACTTCTGTCTCCTGTTTGGCTTTACATTACCTCCGAGTGCCTGCGCTGGCTGCCCCTCATCCCAGCTCCAGTGGACATAGTGTGCTCGTGTTTCAAGACTGCGGGGAGCTCTGGCAAGCCATGTTTCCTGAACCTGCAAGTCTGGTGGAGTGCTCCTTAACCTCAGCTGCTCTACCCGGCATCATCGCAGTTCCTCACCTGATCTGACCTGATTTTGTTCTGCCTGAATCACAGAGTCTACAACTCCCGCCACAAGCTCTGCAATCAACACCTACAGGCACTCATGTTTCTCCTGTCCCTTGTCACCATCTGTTCCACTCTCAGTGGGGCCTGGGCTAGAGATACAAGAAAGGCCAACCTCGTCATTTCAGTCTCCTTTTTAGGTCTCTTCCACAATAACACAAACCTGCCAAAGGCACCTGGTTTGAACGGATACAGAGCATATCACAAAGTTCACTCTCCTGCACTGTGCGATAAGTCCCAACGTTTTATCAGACTCTTATCGTGACACATTAGTATATGTGGATAATGCACACCTTGCTGCCTTTCAAAGACTGGGGGAGTCCAAATGAACTGAAAGCATGGAAAAACACAGAAGGCACGTAGACCTAGCGCATTATCCTCAATACATGTGCTTAATGAAAAAAAGAGGTGAATATACTCGCAAACCAGTACTTGTGTCATAGCAATATCGTAAAATCATTTGCTTC
This sequence comes from Lithobates sylvaticus, assembly GCA_028564925.1. Taxonomy (NCBI): domain Eukaryota; kingdom Metazoa; phylum Chordata; class Amphibia; order Anura; family Ranidae; genus Lithobates; species Lithobates sylvaticus. Next base: position 240,577,823 of record CM053026.1, read on the forward strand.
TGTCCATATGTGAAAATTCACAAAACTTATAGTCACATCGGTTTACGCGTTTCAAGGTTTCTCTCTTCTTCAGAGCCTACAGAACATGTCCATTTCACATACTTATATACAGTATGGTGTACTGACTCAACTGGTAGTTACTTATGGGTCAATCTCATCATTTCATAGTGACCAATGCATTCAAATGGTGTGTAAATAGGTTAAGTAAAATAAAATAACGTGGAATATATAGTATATAGTAGCATATTAATAATTTCTGACCGGTTACACAATGATCGGAATCAAATATCAGTAAACCTTACAATAAATGTCACAATAAAATAGGGGTAAAAATGAAAGAATAAAACGTTAAGATATATATATATATATATTTATATTTATATTTATGTATATTTATATTTATATTTATGTATGCTTGACCAGTCCATCACGTTTACCCTCAGTTTCTTTAGCAAGGTAGTGGTCATCTTGGAGTTGTGTTTGGGGTTGTTATCATGTTGGAATACTGCCCTGTGGCCCAGTCTCTAAAGGGAGGGGTTTATGCTCTGCTTCAGGATGTCACAGTACATGTTGGCTTTTAAGGTTTCCTCAATGAACTGTAGCTCCCCAGTGCCGGCAGCACTAATGCAGCCCCAGACCATGACAATACCACCACCATGCTTGACTGTAGGCAAGACACACTTGTCTTTGTACTCCTCACCTGGTTGAATGAATGAATGAATGATTGACACCATCTGAACCAAATAAGTCTATCTTGGTCTCATCAGACCACATGCCCAGACCATAGATCAGGGGTGCCCAACCTTTTGAAGAGCGAGGGCGACTTAAGCAACTTCGTAACCAGTTGCGGCCACAATGAGCAGAGTGGGCAGATGACAGCTCCGCGTCCACTCTGCCTATGCAAAGCGGACACAGACACAGCCCACTCTTCTCTATGGGCTCTCTGATCTGATCAAATGGAAGGGGACGGATCCATTTCTGTTTTTTAAGCAGATCCAATTGGAGGTTGGCGGGTATAAACGGACACAAGTCTGTTTACATCTGCCGCACCAGAGAGGTAAATGGAGGGTGCGATTGGGTCAGACCGATCATGTTAAAGGAGCCTAAGGCTCTGGTGCAGATCTGCATAGAAAACCAATCAGCTTCCAGGTTTTTTGTCAAAGCTTAATTTAACAAGCTGAAGTTGGAAGCTGATTGGCTACCTTAGCCCTAAAGTGTAACTAAAGGCAAAACTTTTTGTTTTGTTTTGGATGGAGTGGAGAGAGATTAGAACCCCTGTCAGGTTTTCATTGATGTCTGTGTCCCCATTAGGGAGATTCACTCCCTCTATTTGTACTGTTTACCTCTATTATTGAAAGTGAAAGTAAAAGAAAATCCCACATTTTGGGTTGTCCTCAGAAAAGTAATAGAGGGGAAATCTTCCAATCGGGACACTAGTTCTGGTAACTTGAGGGGCCACAGGGGATTCCCTAATTTGCAGGGAATTCCTTTCACTTCCTGTTATGGCTATGGGACAGGAAGTGATGGGATATCTCTGCAATGGGACACAGATGTGAAAAAATAACTGACAGGGCTCCCTTACTCTATTCAAAATAAAAAGTTTTGCCCATAATTCTACTTTAAGCTAAGCTTAAAGAGTACCTTGATAAATGTTGTTTGTATACAATGACAGCCAAGTATCTATCTATCTATCTATATATCTATCTATCTTTTTATCTATTCTAATCAAATTGTGAAAATGGACAGTTGGACCCGATCAGACTGTGTGAAAGATGCTTAAGGCTGCTTTCTCACTTATTCGCTGCAGTTTACCTGCATTGCATGTGCAGTGCAGTAAACCTGCGACTCTCCTGCAGGTTAGTTGCCCTTTGCCATAGGCTTCTCTTATATCTTGCAGGTGTAAAGCACTTTCTAAAAGCACACCAAGACATACAGGAGTTTTGGTGCGCTTTCAGAAAGTGTACCAAACCTGCAGTATATAATAGAAATCTATGGCTCAGTGTGAAAGCAGCCTGATAACACTTTTTTTTATAAAGTGCTCATATATGCCCATTGTAAAACTATGATGTTTAATACATAATATGCCCGTTGTTATACTGTGATGTTTAATAAACTGACCTTTTATCTTTCAGTTTCTGCTGGCATTGTCAGCACTATAGCTGGCACTATAGAGGAAGCATTGGCTTTTGTGACTCCTGCTCCCTCTGCAACCACTTGCTTTCTCTGGTGCCAGCTACATCCACTCTGATGCTCTGGGCTTGCCGACCCACCATCCCAGAGCAGGAGGTTGAGGGCCACATCAAAGGGATCCGAGGGCCACATATAACCCACAGGCCACAGGTTGAGAATATAGAAAGCTAGATAGCAAGAGGAAGTGTCCACATCATGCAAACAGTGACATGAGAACCCCTAATTTCTGTAAAAGAAAATAAACAGCTGCATTTAGATTTTTTTTTGTCAACGATTAGTTCGAGAGAAGTAGGGAGGAGGGTGGAGGAGTGGAAGACCAAAGATCAGGTTTAAAGGACTATACTTAAAGGGATTGTAAGAAGGGATTTTTTTGTTAATAACAAACATGTTATACTTACCTCCACTGTGCAGTTCGTTTTGCACAGAGTTGCCCTGAACCTCCTCTTCTGGGGTCCCACGGCAGCACTGGTGGCTCCTCCCCGCATCGAGTGTCCACGTTGGAGAATTGCTCTCCTTGTTGGACACCTGTGCGGGCACACTCCCTAGACCCGCATCTGTGTACATTCACACAGAATTCAGGACCTGGGCCCACCCCCCGGCACTGTGTCATTGGATTTGTTTGACAGCAGCTGGAGCCAATGGCTGCGCTGCTATCAATCTATCCATTCAGGACAGAAGACACCAGCTACAGATGGTGTGCTCGTTCCCGGACAGAGGATGACAGTGTTCAGGTAAGTAAAACGGGGGGGGGGGGGGGGGCTGGGGGGCTGCAGCACTAAAAAAGGTTTTTTACCTTAATGCATAGAATGCATTAAGGTGAAAAAACCCTTTACCTTATTGGGCAGCTGAACTATCAGCACTGAAAGATACCTGCTCCCGTTGGGATTAAAAAATGCTAAACTGTAACTAAAGTAATAACAATAATAGCAATAATGTTATCAATCATATCAATACAATATATAACTTCAACGTGTATTTTTTATTTTAATAATCAACCTATCAATATGTTTCATAAATTTGTAAATATTTTTCGAATTAATTCAGTTCAGATATAATCATTCGCATAAAGAATTTTTAGCCGCAAATATTATCTCCATTTCTAGTAGTATAAAAAATTAAATATGAGTTCACCGCTTGCTTATATAAAATCCCCTTATCAACACCTCTGATGTGCTTACATTGTTATATCTAAGAAACCTTGAGAACCTTGAGGTATTTATTGATTAGTTTGCAGGAAGATCGCAAGGGGTCTTTGAAAGGTCAGATTTTATTGTAATTGCAAGAATGAATGAACAATGATTTTAAAAAATATCAACAAAGCCTGGCTAGTACATGCAGGAAAATGTAACTAGGGTCAAGTATAAAACAAGAAAAATTAATCTATTTTATGCTTCATTGCAAGAGGAAGTGAAATAGCACAAACAGAAATGTTCTATCGCAATAACAAGTGTGCAATTTTATCAACTTTTGAAGTATAGGAAACAATTATTTTCAAAATCTGTGTCTCTTAGCTTGCTTTTATTTATTTTTTTATTCTAGATAACGTCTAGATGCATTCACCAATGTAATTTACACCAATGAATCACCACTGCATTTACTGACAATGATACATTTTCGTACTTCTCTTTTTTTAACACTGATACATTTTAAAAAGGGAATAAGTTTAGTATGACTTTTACATTTTCTCCTGTTTTTTTTGTCACATTGATATTTCTTTCAAAAGTAATAGTAGATAAAAATGTTAATGGGAATATTACATGTTATGTTTTATACAGTTTTAAAATGTATTTTTCCAATACAGTACTTTGTATGTTTCTTTCAAGCTCATCTCAAGCGTCCCCCCTTTTTGACTTGATAGTCTTGTACTGCCATATTTAACTGGAAAACCTCTGGAAAAATGCACATCCTGTTGTTCCACTCCAGCCCTTTTTGCTTGTATAGCTGATCTCTGTTATCTATTATCAATAGCATCTCAAATCTGTCATGACTATATAATTGGGTAAAAAAATGCATGTTAGAAAACCATGGTGCATGACAATTTTTCTCTGCATCTTCAATTTCCTTAAAAGAGAAGTATGGAAATTTTTTTTTCCCATAATCATACTTACCTAGGTGGATGCAGCATCGGTCCAATAATGCATCTGTCCACACACTGAGAACCAAGCCATGGCTCGGTTCTCTCGGCTCCCCGAGCAGAGAGCTGCTGACTGTCAATCAGCAGCTCTCCTGCTCTGCTCCTCCGCAGGGTGCGGCCGTCTCGGCATCTCGCCGAGAGGCTGAGAGGACCATCAGTTCATACATCTGGCAGATCCAGACTCAGGATGACGTGGTGCCTGGACTGATCTCTGTGACCTCAGCAGAGATTGGACTTCAGACTACTCTCTGCTGAAAATTTGTCACAGGAGTGCAAAATGAATTGCACTCCTGTGACCCGTAGGAGAAGCCCAGCCAAACAAGCTCAGGCTAGACTTCTGCTTTAAGCAGGTTTCACTAGACCAGCATTGCACTCCTCATTGGAGAGCAACTAGTCAGGAAAAATCATAAGATACTATGGTCCTTAAGCTGGCCATACATGGATTGGAATTAGAACAAATTCCAATGGCTGTTCTTACCTCCCTACACCATCTACACCACACACACGCACACAAAAACACACAAAATTGACTGCTTTCTGAGCATGTTTATGCATCATAGTTACATAGTAGGTGAGGTCCATCAAGTCCAAGCTATCACTTTCATGTCTGATCACTATTTCATGTGTATGACTTAGCCTAACAGCTGTATAATATGATCTGTATCATAATAATAGAGGTCAGATGAATACCACATTGATCGAGCCATACTAACCATGTTGACATTACCACCCAACCAAAACCATTCTTAACCAATCTTCTATGCGTTTTGCAAGTTTAAATAAATAAATAAAATAAATCCCTTATTATGGGATTTGTGATGTGAGCAATGCAGGTACCATCGGTTTTAAGAGGACTCTATGGTGCTTTTAATTGATTTCAATTGATTTAGTGGAGGGCTTCTTGGTTGTTTAAAGCAACTCTTTCCCTCGCTAATCTTTACAGAAATCACCACCGTATCTGAAATAATAAATGTATATAATAATTATTTGTGCAAGTTGCATTGAAAAAAAACTGAGTGGCAGCCTTTCCCCTCACTTATTCTCCAGTTAGATGCCAATACCTTGTCTCTTTCTTACCATAGAGGATGAAACTTCCATTATTCTTATGAAGAGTAAGGTTTACTTTAAGCCTACCTCCCCATAACCTAGATGTATTATTTCATTTATACAAGGATTTATAATAAACAAGGTCTACAGTTCTAAAGTGTAGTATATTTAAAAATTATTTACTTTAACCATTCCTGAATACTGCCATTAAATCTGCAGTACCCCTTTTCTTACTGACCATTTTATTATCACTAGTACAGAAACATTTTATCATTAATGGGTTTCATTAACTCAAACGTAGCATTGATTAGCGTTTTTGTTAAGGTCACTTGCTGCACATTCTAATTATGGTTCTATTCACCAACGGCAATAAGAAAAATAATATGGATTGCAATGCTAATAGGCTTAGGTTTAAAAGAATCGAATTAACCGATCAACCTGTAAAAAAGGCTAACAATTATTAAGACACAGAAAAAATAGCGTAATGATTTTATTAAATAATTTTGCCTCCAAATTTTGTCCAATGAGCATTTTTTGAATAAATAATTTACATAATAATACATTAACAAAAATGTCACCAGACTGATAATATTGCTAATAGAACTGTCCAATCCAGTCTTATAATTTGGAAGATGTTTCTTCTCTTCTTATGGCAAATTTGGGTTGTGTGTTCTTCTTAATGTCATGTCGACCTCAGGCCTTCTTTGTTCTACTGTATTTCATAAAATATCAAGTTAAATAAAACTTCTTAGGGCTCTTTCACATGATGCGGATCAGTGCAGATGCGCCCCGTGGATAGCCGCTTGCTCAGCGGGGACCGCCGGAGCGATCTCCACTGAGCAGGAAGATGACAGGTCCGTCTCTGCACTCCGTGCAGGGACTGACCTGTCAGAGCGCCGCTCTCCCCTATGGGAGATCGGGTGACGACGGACCGTAGAGTCCGTCGCCATCCGATCCGCTCTGCAGACGGATGAAACAATGGGGTTTTCCTCCGTCTGCAGAAACGGAGCATAGCGGGCACGGACCAGAGCGGGTGTCAGCGGATGCTCATCCGCTGACACCCGCTATCCCATAGGAATACATGTATGTCCGTGTGAAAGAGCCCTTAGTGAGAGAGAAACCTCCAAATAATTTTGAATCAGGGGTTTAAAGGCATATTAATTGTAGTTAATAGATATCTGGTGTGTTTTTCTGTAATTTAGAAGCTACCAAAACATTTAAATGATAACTAAAAACCAGAAAAGAACACATCTTTCCTATACACCAAACAAAATGCCTCCATCTCTGTTTTGTTCAGCCTTCTCCACCAAAAACCTACTTTTATCAGGGAGATCTGATAGGTGAATGTGACTTTCACTAAACATTTGCCACTGGTGAATTGATCACTGTCATTTAAAATGCATGGACATGACTGTACATGACTGTATGCAAGACTCAGTACATACCTCAATAAGGATTACATCAGTAGACATGTAATTTGGTGTTTAATGAATTTGCCATACATTAATTACATTGATATTAACTAGGGTGAAGAAAACATACAATATGTGTTAGACCTTTCCAAAACACCAACAATTTTGACCTAAAGGAAGGCAAAGCAATGTTGCCAATTTTGCTATTTTCCAGGATCAAGCATATGTTACACCTAAATTACTCTTACTCTTACACATGGTCGGAAATTCCGACGGAAAATGTCCGATCGGACCATGTTGTCAGAAAATCCGACCGTGTGTGGGCTCCATCGGACTTTTTCCGATGGAAAAGATTTGAAATCCTGCTCTCAAATTTTCCGACAACAAAATCCGACTTCCGAATCAGACTTTTTCCGATCGTGTGTAGAGAATTCCGACGGACAAAGTGCCACACATGCTCAGATCAAATTAGGAGACCAAACTTATTGGCTACTAGCATCTACGTAGTTCCATCGTACGCAACGAACGTCACCACGTTCAGAATGATCGGATTTTCCGACAACTTTGTGTGACCGTGTGTATGCAACACCAGTGTCGGACAAAATCCGTCGGAAAAAATCTGACGGATTTTGTGGTCGGAATTTCCGACCATGTGTACGGGGCATTATTCTTACTATAGATACAGTTAGATGCAAGGAAAGCACCCAATACATTCCAATAAAACCTCCTATGGGGTTCCACAGCTTAAATGGTCTATTTATCAATGTTTTCATAAAAAAAATTCACTCCACTTTTCCTAGAGATTTGCTAATTTTGTACATAAAATGTGATTAGAAAAATATGTGAATCTTGATTAAAGTGGTTGTAAACCCTTACAGACCACTTTGACCTACAGGTAAGCCTAGATTAAGTAGGTCCAATAAATATCTCCTTAACCTACATGGTTAAGGAGATATTTTACAAATAAAGGGCACCGCTGTCTATGGCGCATGCACGCCATAGACAACGGCGCACTGGGCACGCCGCAAGTGAAGGCAAATATGCCGTCACTTACGGCTCCTGCGCACATGCGCCAGAGTGACGTCATCGCTGCTCTGGCCAGCGATACCCGGAAGCAAGATGGACGCTCCGTGGAAGAGGGGGCAGCGGTGACATCACTGGCTCCTGTGTCAGGTAAGTGATACTTAATGGGCTACTATGCGATGCATAGTAGTCCATTATGCTTTACCTTTGCAGGGAAACAAATAAGAAGTAAACCTATCAGGGTTTACTTCCTCTTTAAAAGCTGCATTACCTTTGGATGAAACCCCCTAAATGTAAAAAAAAAAAAAAAAAAAAAAATCCTTCTTATACAGGTGGTAAAAGCATACTTTTTTTGAGAAACAGAGAATGTCATGCTTACTTTGGCTCCTTTAAAGCAAAGTTTATTACCTCACTCCCTCTCAGATAAAAAAATGTCAAAGTCAGCAGACTAATCTTAAATTGGTATGAAATGTTGCATAAATTTCCTTACCCATTCTCATTATTTAAAATGTTAAATGATATTATAATGCTCATTTTCATGGCCTAATCTGCCTGTAGCAAGGTGGTGCTTCAAACCTAAGTTGGAATAAAGAATACTTGTAATGCCAGACCTATCTTAACACATAAAACCTGGTTAGCAATGTTTCCAGTGAGTATGTCCCAAGAATATGCATACCAAAAATAATATGGGCCACAGGATGGACACGACACTGCAAATAAATGCCACAACGATCATGACTAGGTAATGAGATTATTATTTTTATTTAATTTGTAGTCTGTAGTTTGTAGTCTGTTATATATAACTAACCAATGTGGTCATGAGCAGGAAAGGTGTAGTAAGGAGCAAGGGATTCCATGAATTACTTTGTAGAATTCAAAATTGCATTTTGTTTTTCATGACCGCAAGCTGTGACAATTAGATTAGTGTGTAAAATGGCAGTTAGTGATGGAGATGCAACATTGTACCCTAACTGTAAAGTCACACACCTGAAGGCCATACACATAGTTTCAGCAGTACAATAAGCAAACTGATGGACATAGTCTTTTGTAATTTTGACATCCACAGTTTGATGCTGAACTATTTTACCTATTGGTAAAATGTATCCAGAAATGGAGCCTCTCAAACTGCAATGAATTGACAAAGCCAAAGTGAATTGCAGCTAGATTTCTTCTGAGAAAATACGAACAATATTTGAATATTCAAGCTCAGTCATTTCTTATGTGGAGGCTAGCGACATCGCGGCAGCCGGGCACTCGCACCGGGTCCCGAGCGATGCCGCGGGCTCGCGCGGGCGCGCCGCCGGCGGCGCGCGGCGGAGCGCCCCCCAGGCGGCCGGGAACCCGAGGACGTCATATGACGCCCACCCAGGATGGTAGATCCACCTTGTGGGCGTCATATGACTATGGGCGGGTATTGAAGTGGTTAAAGGTCCTTGAGGATCCTTCTTGTAACATAAAAGGCAGGCGAGAATCGCTGTGTCAAAAGGGGGCACTGGTAATGACAGGAGTGCTGGACGGCATAAAACAAATACCAGCAGAACCAGAATGTAAGGGTCAGGCTCGGTATAGCCCGATTCTACAAAAAGGGCTTATAAGATATCGTCTCATTCAAGCGGGGGGGGTTGGGTAGCATTGAGTTTTTTTCTATCCATAGAGTTTCCCTTTGTAAAATAAGCGGTCCCAGTCACCTCCTCTAGGATCTTGGGGTATCACCTCTAATACTCGGAAGTGCACCACTGACGTGTCATAGCGGTGATAGAGCCCGATATGCCGTCCAATTGTGGTCAATTTGCCACTTCCGGAGTAGTAGAGGTGATCCCCGATCCTCTGCCTAAATTCTCTGATGGTTTTACCCACATAAAACGATTTGCACTGGCACTGCATGAGGTATATCACTCCTCTGGTGCCGCAATCCGCATGGCAACGAGGAATGAAAATTTCCCCATTGGGCAGCGCAAAACGCTTTGCTTCACTGACCCAGGGGCAGCGAGGGCATTGGCCACATTTGAAAGTGCCATATGGTTTACTTTTAGGGGATTTGGCAGATACATAATGACTACTGGTTAGACAGTCACGGAGAGAGCGGGCTCTGCGGAATACCAAATCAGGTTTGGAGCGTACAGCTTATTGAGGGTCTGATGGTCTGTCAGTAGATGCAGTTTTTAGTGAGTATATCTCTCAATAAATGATGATGGGCAGAGTAGCGAGTGATGAATCTGACTGGTTCCATAGTTGGCATGGGTTTGGGTCGTTTAATCAGAAGAGAACTTCTGGGTCTCTGGTAGGCCTTATTAAAGGCCTTTCTAAGGTTCGAAGAGGAATAGCCTCTCGCTAGTAACCGCTCGCGTAAGGCATCAGCCTGTGTCTTAAAGTCTTCATCCTTGGCGCAATTCCTGCGAAGGCGCAGGTATTGCGCAAATGGTATACTACGCACCAGGGATTTAGGGTGGGCACTAGTAGCAAATATAATAGAGTGTTACCCGCGGTGGGTTTCCGATAAAGATTTGTCCCCTAGGTAGCCATCAGGTAGTTTGATGATGGACAGATCCAAAAAATGGGATCTGGCCATCATCAACAGTATAGGTGAAGATAAATTAAAAGTATTGTGGCCAAGTAAATCAATGAATTCTATAAGTTATCTTTGGTGCCCGTCCAAACAAGGAACAGGTCATCAATATACCGAAACCAACCAGCAACAGCACTTCTAATAGATATTCCGCATAAACCTCATCGGATTGTACCGATCGTTCCAAAAACCCCCTAAATAGAGGTTGGCATAGGCGGGGGCACACGAAGTCCCCATGGCGACTCCTTGAGTCTGCAAAAATAATTGTTCATCAAAAGTGAAATAATTTTTGGTTAAAATAAATTTCAGAAGGGTCAATGAATTCATTAAGGGGCCAAGTATTGGTATCCTGTTCAAAGAGAAAGGATCCAGCCATCAAGACCCCCTGCTCGTGGGGAATGCTCGAATATAAAGCTTCGACGTCAATCGCCACGAGCAGGGAGTCCGGAGGGATCTGGATCCCCTCAATCTGTTTGTAATAGATCAGTAGTGTCTTGGATATAAGACGGAAGGCTGCGGACGTGGGGCATCAAAAATGCGTCTACGAATTTGCTGGCGTTATCTGTAAGGGAGCCAATCCCTGATACGATGGGTCTCCCAGGAGGTATGCGAACATTTTTTATGGGTTTTGGGGAGTGAATAGAAAGTTGGGGTACGAGGAAACTTGGGAACCAGGAACTCAAAGGGTGTCTTTGTCGATGAGGCCCATGTGAAGGGCCACACCGCAAAGAACAGTGAGTTCCTGGGTAAATGAGGAGGTAAGGGATACTGTGATAGGGCGATACCAGCTACGATTGCCAAGGATTTTTTGGCACATCGTCTGGTATTGAAGATGCGTCATAATCACAATGTTTCCCCCCTTATCTGACTGTTTGATGACGATGTCTGAGCGGCATTGAAAGTTCTTAAGGGCCTGTAGCTGTCCTGGATCCAAATTGGGAGATATTCTATGCCATTGTTGTAATTTGAGGTCTCTTATGGTAGCCTGTACAAGGACCAGATGGTGGGACAAGTCATTAAATCTGGAAAACGACGTGAACGTAACCGGAAGGTTTTACCCTTGGTTATCGATTTACTTATAGTGGTGTGGGGTGTGGTAGTATGTGGCGGGATCTGTGTTAATTGGGATCCTCAATAGCGCCTTCATCATAAAGGAGCATCAAGTCCCTAAGTGCCCGGAACTCTTTGTATTGTGAAGTGTTTGGTGCGTTCAGCTAATTCCCGTTCCAAGTTGATATTGGCTCGGTCTTTATCGAACATGAACTTAAAGGTGAGGTTACGTGCAAAGAGATATAAATCTTTTATGGTCTCATTGACTTTTAAATTGTCCGAAGTACAGAAGCCCAAGCCCAGCTGGAGGACTGAGGTTTCTTCTTTGGTAAGGTGAATTGGTGTGAGGTTAATAATATTTAGCTCTGAGTGATCGGGAGAATGTTGGGTGGTGGAAGTGTGTTTGGTGCTATCTGTGTGGACTTGATCACAAAGGTGTCGAGGTTGCCTTGTTGTTGTTTTTTTTAGGTCTAAAAAAATCAAATCTTCCATTTACTTAGTGTATTTATTAGTCATGATACTTGAATTGAGGATTTTGGGAATAGTATTATGAAGGGTAGTGTGGCCTATGGCCCCTCAAGTGGAAGTTCAGTGCGGTAGAAGTAGTGGGATGGGTAGCTATTTTGGTGCTTTTAGGTACCTTTTTATTCTTTTTGGGATTGGCTGGAGGAGTACCTCCCCAAATCTCAACCGTTTGCGGGTGGAATTTCTTCCAGGGTGTAGGTTGTGTACTGTTTGGGGACCGAGAGTGTAGAAGAAAGGGAGGAGTCAGATTCACCTTCCGTGTTGGTAGATCTCGGAACAGTTAGTTCTGGTTGGTCCCCTTCTACTAGTATTCCTCTCCGACCAGCGGTAGGCATAGTCCCCTCTGAGAATGCGATTTGGTCTTTACCAATTTGTTCTGTTTTTTTGTGATTATATTCTTTGTTTATAATTTCCAACCGGTCTTTCAGTTCCTTCCACTTATTGTGGAAAAGAGAGGACTGTCAATCAAATGTAGAAAAGCGGTATTGAGACGTTCAATCTCTGCATCTAATACAATCATATCATCAGAGTATTGGGTAATCAACATCCTCATAAGGTCTATGCTGCAGCTGGTGAGGGTATTTTCCCACGTTTTTTTAAAATCCACCGAGGGGTCCTTTATAGTGGGGGAAAATGTGTCCCCCCCCCCCCCCCGTAATCCAAGGGGGCAAATTTTTCTCCACGACATACATTTTGAAATATTCAATATGCCAGTGTAAATGTGACTTACGTTTCAAGAATCCAAACATTTTGGCAAAGAAAAAATTTTAAATCATCCTCAATTTTATGATCACTAAGGCAAGAAGTTTTGAGATTCGACATAAAGCCCACCCAATTGTCACCCAAGACATCCATAGTCAATCTCCAATACCTCAATTCACAGCGACTCTGTATTGCCTGCTATGACAAAAAGGACAACAGATAATAAAATCAATGATAAAATATAACAGAAAAATTATTTGGAAGACACTCACTAGAGGGGAAGGGTAACTGGGCTGTTTGCTGAGCAGCAAGGGTACCCTTAAGGGGAGAAGCGGGTGTATTATCCACCCTATCAATTATGTCAATGATGTGAGTATAGTCTAGGTGAATAGTAATATAATTAGTTTAAATAAGTACCATCATCCATCAGATTTGAAGAGGCGCAAGGGGTAGCAAGGTCAGGTAACGCAGGTGCTGAATCTGCGTATAGTGGACCTATAACCCACAAGAAATGGGGGAAGGGGGAATTGGACTATATTCGGTACTGTTAAGTGATGTAAACAGGGACTAGAATAAAGGTTTTATAGAAAAAGTAATAAATTTTAATAAACAAAGCACATTGCACATTACATGGTCAACACTGAAACAGTATTGAATCGCATAAAAACAAACAAGCACATTAATCCCTCCTGTACAGTTATCAACTTGACTAAAGACTACCCCTTGCTCTCTTCAAATCTGATGGATGATGGTACTTATTTAAACTAATTATATTACTATTCACCTAGACTATTACTCACATCATTGACATAATTATAGGGTGGATAATACACCCGCTTCTCCCCTTAAGGGTACCCTTGCTGCTCAGCAACAGCCCAGTTACCCTTCTCCCCTCTAGTGAGTGTCTTCCAAATAATTTTTTCTGTTATATTTATCATTGATTTTATTAATCTGTTGTCCTTTTTGTCATAGCAGGCAATACAGAGTCGCTGTGAATTGAGGTATTGGAGATTGACTATGGATGTCTTGGGTGACAATTGGGTGGGCTTTATGTCGAATCTCAAAAACTTCTTGCCTTAGTGATCATAAAATTGAGGATGATTTAAAATTTTTCTTTGCCAAAATGTTTGGATTCTTGAAACGTAAGTCCACATTTACACTGGCATATTGAATATTTCAAAATGTATGTCGTGGAGAAAATTTGCCCCCTTGGATTACGGGGACACATTTTCCCCACTATAAAGGACCCCTCGGTGGATTTTAAAAAAAGTGGGAAAATACCCTCACCAGCTGCAGCATAGACCTTATGAGGATGTTGATTACCCAATACTCTGATGATATGATTGTATTAGATGCAGAGATTGAACGTCTCAATACCGCTTTTCTACATTTGATTGACAGTCCTCTTTTCCACAATAAGTGGAAGGAACTGAAAGACCGGTTGGAAATTATAAACAAGAGATAATCACAAAAAACAGAACAAATTTGGTAAAGACCAAATCGCATTCTCAGAGGGCTATGCCTACCGCTGGTCGGAGAGGAATACTAGTAGAAGGGGACCAACCAGAACTAACTTTCCGAGATCTACCAACACGGAAGGTGAATCTGACTCCTCCCTTTCTTCTACACTCTCGGTCCCCCAACAGTACACAACCTACACCTGGAAGAAATTCCACCCGCAAACGGTTGAGATTTGGGGGAGGTACTCCTCCAGCAATCCCAAAAAGAATAAAAAGGTACCTAAAAGCACCAAAATAGCTACCCATCCCACTACTTCTACCGCCACTGAACTTCCACTTGAGGGCGCCATAGGCCACACTACCCTTCATAATACTATTCCAAAATCCTCAATTCAAGTATCATGACTAATAAATACACTAAGGAAAATGAAGATTTGATTTTTTTAGACCTAAAAAAACAACAACAAGGCAACCTCGACACCTTTGTGATCAAGTCCACACAGATAGCACCAAACACACTTCCACCACCCAACATTCTCCCGATCACTCAGAGCTAAATATTATTAACCTCACACCAATTCACCTTACAAAGAAGAAACCTCAGTCCTCCAGCTGGGCTTGGGCTTCTGTACTTCGGACAATTTAAAAGTCAATGAGACCATAAAAGATTTATATCTCTTTGCACGTAACCTCACCTTTAAGTTCATGTTCGATAAAGACCGAGCCAATATCAACTTGGAACGGAATTAGCTGAACGCACCAAACACTTCACAATACAAGAGTTCCGGGCACTTAGGGACTTGATGCTCCTTTATGATGAAGGCGCTATTGAGGATCCCCAATTAACACAGATCCCGCCACATACTACCACACCCCACACCACTATAAGTAAATCGATAACCAAGGGTAAAACCTTCCGGTTACGTTCACGTCGTTTTCCAGATTTAATGACTTGTCCCACCATCTGGTCCTTTGTACAGGCTACCATAAGAGACCTCAAATTACAACAATGGCATAGAATATCTCCCAATTTGGATCCAGGACAGCTACAGGCCCTTAAGAACTTACAATGCCGCTCAGACATCGTCATCAAACAGTCAGATAAGGGGGGAAACATTGTGATTATGACGCATCTTCAATACCAGACGATGTGCCAAAAAAATCCTTGGCAATCGTAGCTGTATCGCCCTATCACAGTATCCCTTACCTCCTCATTTACCCAGGAACTCACTGTTCTTTGCGGTGAGGCCCTTCACATGGGCCTCATCGACAAAGACACCTTTGAGTTCCTGGTTCCCAAGTTTCCTCGTACCCCAACTTTCTATTCACTCCCCAAAACCCATAAAAATGTTCGCATACCTCCTGGGAGACCCATCGTATCAGGGATTGGCTCCCTTACAGATAACGCCAGCAAATTCGTAGACGCATTTTTGATGCCCCACGTCCGCAGCCTTCCGTCTTATATCCAAGACACTACTGATCTATTACAACAGATTGAGGGGATCCAGATCCCTCCGGACTCCCTGCTCGTGGCGATTGACGTCGAAGCTTTATATTCGAGCATTCCCCACGAGCAGGGGGTCTTGATGGCTGGATCCTTTCTCTTTGAACAGGATACCAATACTTGGCCCCTTAATGAATTCATATTGACCCTTCTGAAATTTATTTTAACCAAAAATTATTTTTCACTTTTGATGAACAATTATTTTTGCAGACTCAAGGAGTCGCCATGGGGACTTCGTGTGCCCCCGCCTATGCCAACCTCTATTTAGGGGGTTGAACGATCGGTACAATCCGATGAGGTTTATGCGGAATATTATTAGAAGTGCTGTTATGGTTTCGGTATATTGATGACCTGTTCCTTGTTTGGACGGGCACCAAAGATAAACTTATAGAATTCATTGATTTACTTGGCCACAATACTTTTAATTTATCCTTCACCTATACTGTTGATGATGGCCAGATCCCCATTTTTGGATCTGTCCATCATCAAACTACCTGATGGCTACCTAGGGACAAATCTTTATGTGGAGGCTAGCTTATTCCAAGCTCTGCAAATCATTAAACAAATCTACAAGTACATTTTAAAGAGTAATATCTGCCAGCAGAATGAATTGAGGGGTACAGTTTTTTAACAGTTTAACTACAGCAATGTCAAATGCAGATCCTATGATTGTAGCCTTACAAAGAATTTAGTATATTACAATACATCACAAGGTAGGATAAAGCAGATTTTGGACAAATATCGGCCTAACTTAAACAGTCTAAAGTCTCTGAGGTACCTAAACTCTCCCAACCCTCATTGCAACAGAGTATCAAAAAGTTAATCTCTTTATATGCTTACCTATTGATGGGATCCTGTTCATTCAGTTTATCAGCCTGCCACTTTCCGATTACAATACCTCTAATGCCGCGTACACACGATCAGACTTTCCGGCGGGACTGTCCGCTGGACTAGAGTCCACCGGACATTCCAACCGTGTGTGAGGCCCACCCTTTGCAGCTATAACAGCTTTAACTCTTCTGGGAAGGCTGTCCACAAGGTTTAGGAGTGTGTGTCTATGGGAATGTTTGACAATTCTTCCAGAAGTGCATTAGTGGGGTCAGGCACTGACGTGGATGAGAAGGCGCTCGCAGTCTCTGCACTAATTCATCCCAAAGGTGTTCTATCTGGTTGAGATCAGGACTCTGTGCAGGCCAGTCAAGTTCCTCCACCCCAAACTTGCTCATCCATGTCTTTATGGACCTTGCTTTGTGCCCTGGTCCAAATCATTTGGTGGAGGGGGGATTATGGTGTGGGGTTGTTTTTCAGAGATTGGGCTTGGTCGCTTAGTTCCAGTGAAGGGAACTCTTTATTTCAATATATTTTATTGATATTTCAATAATAACAAGCAACGAATAGATACTGTAATACAGAGACAGTAATCAAGAAACAGAGAAAGAGAAAGAATAGGTATATGAAATGCGAATATATAAAGTGAGAACATATTATTATCATTATCAGTATAAAGGACAATAATTTGTGTCAAAGTCGTTTACAATTTAAGAACCGAGAGAAACCTGGGTCATAAAGGATCTATATCAGTTGTAATAGAGATAACAGAGCAGTAAACAAACATTGCAGAGTAAACTAATCCTATAATTCGGTAAGTCGGCCCATAAAATCAATAATTTTGTTAGTTGGAATTTTGATATTGTACGTCCCACGTTTCCCAAATTTTATCAAAAGAGGAGCAGTTAGAGGAATTAAGAGCCAGTAGACGTTCAAAGGTTCGGTTTCTATTCACTATAGTAATTACTTCAGATACATTAATGGCTGTGGAACATTTCCAGTTACGAAGGATAAGGTTGCGGGCTGCCAACAGTATGTGTGTTGCTATCGCTCTACTTGTTGGTGGGAATTTCTCTATTCCAATATTCAGTATTGCTAGGGAAGGGGTTGGTTTCATTAGAATCCCAGTGGCTGATGAGATTAGTTTAAAAATTGCATTCCAAAAGCTAGTGATGTTTGGGCATTCCCATAATACATGGAGAAGGTTACCTATTTGTCCGCATTGTCTCCAACAGGAGGGGGATGAGCCGGGAAAGAAAATGGATAGTCTGTAGGGAGTGTAGTACCACCTGTTTGTGAGTTTCAGTGTCATTTCCCAATGGTTAATACAATGGGAATGTTTGTGTATCGCCGCAAAGGCATGTGTCCATTCCTCTGCCGTGTACTTACTGTTTAATTCCTTTTCCCATTTCCGGATGGCTGATGTTTTTTGAAAAATGTTTTTATGCTGGAGAAGATTGTAGATTAATGAAATACCTTTAGCAGGTTTTGGTCGATTTGTGTAGAATTGCCATACTCTATTTGGCACTTTGAACGTATGTATGGGATGGACCTTCAGGAAATGGGAAATACGAATGCAAGAGAAAAGTAAGTTATCAGGTAGATGGTAGGCAGACATTATTTGTTCAGGGGAGCTAGGAGTATGGTGCGTGAACAGGTCTTGAATATGGTTTATTCCTCTTTTAAGAAGAATCGTGGTAGGCAGTGCGGGCAGTTTAGTTCTCAATAGATTGATTGGAAGGTTATAAGGTATGTCAGTGAAATCGTCGTAGGATACCTGTTGTATGAACCTCCAGGCCTGTAAAGAGGATTGGATAGTCGGCGGTAGAATCTCCATCTCCCAGGGAATCCATAGATCGCTTAGTAGGAATGTGAGAGGATCTGTTGTGGGGAGTAATGAGCGTTCCATTTCTACCCACAGAGGAGAGTCGTCGTCGTAGAACCAATACTTTAGTTGGTCCAATCTTACAGCCCAGAGGTAGTCTTGGAGGTCTGGTAGACCGGCTCCCCCTACTCGTTTGTGTGAGATTAGGTTCTTCCCAACCACAAAATTTCTACTTTGGAAATATTTGCCAGTTGTTGTTCAATTTTATATAGGAATGGTTTGAGGTTGGTATCAATGATAGTTGAGGTAGAGTTAGTTAAGGTAATACCAAGATAAGATATGCCTTTAGTGGCCCATAAGTATGGAAAATCATTATTGAGCTTTTTTCTGAGAGAAGGGGAAATTCCTACATTTAGTATAGTGGATTTAGTGAAGTTGGGGGCGTGGCTTGGCAATGGCCGTGTGAAGACGTGGTTTGGAGGAGCTCCCGGCCCAAACCAGCCTAAACGGACCCAAAGCAACTGATTTCACGAAGTGAGAGAGGCATGAGCAGCACCAGTAGGTGTAGGACACGGTCGGCAACAAGAGGGAACAGAAATTCCACATCCCAGCCGGATATTACAGACTTTTTCAGAAGCAACCGGGCCCATCGCCGGGCGCCATTGCGACCGCACCACGTGCAGATAGCACGGAGTCCAAGAGACCTACTTGGGGCACAACTAACATACCAGAGCCAAACACCCCTGCAAGCTCTCCAGAGATACCCGGTACAACTATGGCAGGCCCTGCCCAACAGCAGCAGAATATAGACGAGGACCTCCGCAGCATGCTGCGAGCGCTCCCCACACGAGCGGACATCGAAGCGCTGCCCACGAGGGCAGACATAGAAGGCCTCATACTAAGGATTGAGGAGGCCCACAACAGAGACCTCCAAGAAGTACGGAACAAGCTGCATGAGGTAGAGGAGCGGGTGTCATCCGGAGAGTCACTGCTGGCAACACTGACATCCAGGGTGCAGACTCTGGAGAGGGCGCAAGATACGAATTCCAAGACGGCCCAGGAGATGCAGCTGCGCCTAGAGGAAATCGAGGACCGCAGCCGCCGCAACAACTTGCGGCTGCGGGGGATCCCCGAAGCCACCGGCTCAGAAGACCTAGTTGCCACCGTAACAGCGATCCTGCACACCCTGCTGGAAAACCCACCTCCCACCCTGGAATTCGACCGGGTGCACCGTACTTTAGGCCCCAGGCCAGCAGACCCGGACAAACCCAGAGACGTCCTCTGTCGGCTGCACCGCTATACTTTGAAGGAGACGCTGCTCCGCAAGGCCTGGGACCATGGGGAGATTGTCTTCGACGGTGCCCATATACAAATACTACCGGATCTCTCCAGAGCTACCCTACAACGCAGAGCCATCCTGAAACCGGCTCTTGAAGTTGCCAGGAGACGCGGCTGCACATATCGGTGGGGATACCCCCTAGCGGTGCTATTCCGAAACGACCGGGCCTCCTTTACAATGCGCTCCGTGGAAGACCTCCCAGCTTTTTTCTCATTCGTAGGAGCGGAACCGATCAACGTACCAGACTGGCTGGCACCACTCCCGAGAGCTACTGGCCGGATGGGTCCACCGCGGGGTGGCCCACACCTACCTGCACGCACGCATCGATCGAGAGGAAGAACCCGGTCCGCAACGATCGAAGGATCACGTGAGTCTTAATCCGGTCATGGCCATCACCCCAAGCAGCCAGTATTATGCTGTCCCATCCGTACATTTCACCCCGCAGTTGACATACCTACGTGCCTTTTGATGTGATAGACCCCAGTGCCCCCCGCTGGAGACCCCAGTAGAACGGAGACCAAGAACTCCCAAATGACAATGTGGCTCTTCACTACCTTTATTTTATTTTTTATTATTTTCTCTTCCTGACTGCCAAGATAGCGCCCGCCACTAGAGTAACGAACGCTCCGCAGTCACTCCAGTCACATGATTGAATCCTGTCCTGAACCGCACCGCATACAGGATGGTGGGGGCCGCCCCCCCCCCCCCCCCCGCATCGGGACCACACTCCATGGTTACTGCGCTCTGTGGGAGGACGTTAGAGCATCAGCTTTACCCCGGTGCCTGCCCAGGACGCTTCAACATTAGCCTGATAGAATCACCTCTGGAACCATGCAGGCAAGCCAGCTGACACTTTCTAACGAGAAGGGAGGCCGGGAGGGGGGACCCCACGGGCCTACAGCGGAGTGTTGGCCGACTTCGGCCGGTTTGGGGGGGTGGGGGGGGGGGCTGCCGCATATCCCCTCTTGGTTTTATTTTTTCACGGACACGCGGGCTCGGGAGGTGGCAGGGCCCGACCCAGAATCTATACCACCAATGAGGAACTGCGGTCATAAGACAAACAATCACCTCAGTTTGATGACAGGCCCAGAGATGAACTGCAGACCCACATCGGTGGGCGGGGGGGGGGGGCGGAAAGGAAAGGGGGGGAACGCACAGTGATATCCACCTCTCTCTCTGGTTAACGTAGCCCTCTTGTAGCAGGAGGTAAATGGATGCCCAATAGGATCAGAGAGAGAGGAGGAGGGGGACAGTGGAGGTGGGCACGGGGGGGACTAAATATCTTAATATGTAAGGCCTAGTTTGTGAAATGGGGAATGATAAGGGTTGCTGGATGGACATATGTTAATGTTCCAATACACTGCTTGGTTTAATATGATTGCATGGTCTTAATCAGGTATATACCACTGTTAATGTATTTTATATATGCTTAGGATTCTCTTTTGCACTTTTAGAGGTTACACACACTCCCAGTCAAGAAGCCTCGTAAAATCTCACTCACCCAAACAATAATAGTAGGTCCGGGGGCCTGGGGAGGGAGGGAGCTCCCCCTCATGGTCCCTTGCTAGACACACTCCCAAATAGGTTAAGCGTCTAAACGGCTGTTGCCGACAGACGTCTACACAGCAATTAAGCTGTTAAATTTAGGGTGCGCAAACGCTGGTCGGTGCGCACCGAGAGCATATTTGCTCAGTAGACACCTAGGACTAACTAAAAAGTCCGCTCTAACTCTATACCCCTACCTCTTTCTGACTTACACCTTTTCTATCCCCCCCCCCCCCTCCTATCCCTCCCAACCTCTAACCCCGTCCCCAACTACATTACAGCCCCTGCCCCCTCGCGGCCATGGAGGCGTTACAAATAGTCTCACTAAATGCAAAGGGACTTAACGTCCCAGAAAAGAGGAAGATGCTACTATATGACATGAGGCAGATGAGAGCAGATATAGTGTTAATACAAGAAACGCACTTTAGGGAAAACAAATTCCCAATTTTGAAAAACAGGTACTACCCAATGGTATATCACTCCACCCACTCTGACGCTAAGTCTAGAGGGGTGTCCATCCAGATTGCAGCAAGGGTCCCATGGACTCTGATTGACCAGAAGACAGACCCAGCGGGGAGATTTTTGTTCTTAAAAGGGTCGATTGGGGGAGAAAAGGTGACGATTGCGAACCTTTATGCCCCGAACAACCAACAAGACTCTTTCATTAAGAAGCATATAGAAATCCTCCGGACCTTCTCCGAGGGGCATCTTATAATAGGGGGAGACCTAAACACCCCCCTGAACCCGACAGAAGACACATCCACGGGAACCTCCTCATTCCCTAGGGGGGCACGTAAAGCAATCCACACGGCACTACATAACGCAAGACTGGTAGACGCCTGGCGCCTCTTTCACCCCGGTGAGAGGGACTACACGTTCTTCTCACACACACACCAGGCGTATTCACGAATAGACCACTTCTTGATCCCCCACCATCAACTAGAGGCAGTTAAAAATACGACCATAGGCTCCATTACCTGGTCTGACCACGCACCAGTGACAATGACATACGCACTGACTGACTACAACACAAAACAAAAACAAACATGGAGGCTCAATGAAAGCCTACTACAGGACCCAGAAACCCTAGCAGACGTCACAAAGGAATTAGGCCACTACTTCAGGACAAACATTACCCCCGACTGTAATATGGGACTGGTATGGGAAGCGCACAAGGCGGTGATCAGAGGTGTGCTAATAAAGCACGGGGCGAGGATCAAGAGACTGAGAACTACCCAGATGTTGGGGTTGCTAGTCAAACTTCAGAAACTAGAAGTAGATCACAAACGGACGCCGACCAGAACAATAGGAAGTGAACTTGACGCAACATGTACAAAATTGACTGACCTGCTTCAATTTAAAGCCAGGGCGGCACTGCAGATCTCAAGCAGACGGGCATACGAGTCAGGAAATAAATGCGGCAGGCTATTAGCGCAGTCTCTGAAGGCCCAGACAGCAGCATCCTATATACCACATATACACGACCCAACGGGATTGAAGAAGACGTTGCCCAAACAAATAGCTCAGGAGTTCAAGTCATACTACGAAACCCTATACAACTTGAACAATACACGGCCATCGGCAGCACAAATGAGGGAATATATAGGGAACTCCAAGATGCCCTCTTTGGAGGCAGAAACATGCCAGATCCTAGAAGAACCCATAACCTTGAGCGAAGTGCAAGAGGCGTTAGCAAACACTAAAAAAGGTAAGGCTCCGGGGCCGGACGGCCTCACGGTGCAATAATACCGAACCTTTCTCCCAGCACTGGGCAATCATTTGGTATCGCTTCTAAATGGTCTAGGCAAGGGGGGAAAACTGCATGACACCACACTGCAGGCCCAAATAGCGGTGATACCAAAGGAGGGGAAAGACCCAGGACAATGTGGGAGCTACCGCTCGATATCTCTGTTGAATACGGATCTTAAGCTGTTCACAAAAATACTGGCAATGAGGCTCCAATCACATATACCCCGAATTATCCACCTAGATCAGGTCGGGTTTGTACCCTCCAGGGAAGCGAGAGACAACACTACAAAAGTGCTAAACCTGCTGTACCACGCTACCCTCACTAAAACACCAAGTGTCTTCCTCAGCACTGATGCTGAGAAGGCATTTGATAGGGTCAGCTGGGACTTTATGTTCGCCACACTGAAACATATGGGCCTTGGAAACACCATGCTGAATTGGATAGCAGCAATATATACAATGCCTACGGCAAGGGTAAAAGCCAACGGAATTCTTTCAGACCCTTTGTTAATTAAAAATGGGACACGACAGGGATGCACTGAAACATATGGGCCTGAAACAAAGTGTCGGCGTACGCAGACGACTTAATGTTCACCCTTTCAAACCCGGTGATATCCCTCCCCAACCTATTGAGCGAGTTCGCAACATATGGTGCGCTGTCCAATTTAAAAATTAACTTTTCCAAGTCTGAAGCGATGGGAGTAAACATAGCACCGGTCCAACTCATGCAACTCCAATCCAACTTTAAGCTGAAATGGACGACAACTGCCCTGAAATACTTAGGCACATACATACCTCAGAACTTCTCGGAAATTTACGATCTCAACTCCCCCCCCCTCATCAAAAAAGTTAGGACACTGCTACAGAAGTGGCAATCCGGCCTACACTCGTGGCTGGGTCGGTGCAACATCCTGAAGATGTCCATCCTCCCGAAGTTCCTCTATCTAATGCAGGCCCTACCGATACATATACCACATGCCTACTTTAAGCAGGTGCAATCCCTGTTTACGAAATTCGTATGGGCCGGAAAGAGACCTAGACTAGCCCGCAGGCTCCTAGTCCTCCCCAAACGGTCCGGCGGCTTGGCATTGCCAAACCTACGAGCCTACTACCAAGCAGTCCACCTGGGAAGATTACTGGACTGGTGCCGCCACCGGGAGACCAAGTTGTGGTCTCAGGTGGAACAAGCCCAAAGCATAACTCCCCTTCGGGGCACCCCATGGTGCTACATGGGTCTACCACCAGAGACTAAAAGACACCCACTGATAGGGAACACGGCCAAGATATGCGCACATCTCATATCCCTGCGATCAATCTCTACCCCAAACTCGCCTCTATATCCAATACTAGGGAATCCTTTATTTTCCCCGGGTATGGGAAACGGACCCTTTACACACCTGGCAGAGAAGGGCATACACCAAGCCCACCAATTCAGCCATAGAGGGAGGTGGAAATCAATTGTAGAACTAACAGACCCCACAGGCCCCTTCAGCCTAGACTTCATGAGAGCCCTACAAATCTACCATTTTCTTAAGACCATCCCACCACCCCCGGACAATGACCAGCAACTCACGACATTAGAGGAGCTCTGTAATGAATCCGGAGCTCTGCCCCATACACTCTCCCTGACCTACACTCTTATAAACAGCCCAGCAGAGGACTTTACACCCCCGGGACTACTTAAATGGGAGGAGGAACTGGGGACTCAGTTTAGCCCCACCAAAAGAAAACACATCCTTGAATATACACATAAGTCATCCATCTGCGCCAAATCCCAAGAGACCAATTATAAAATCATGTCACGCTGGTACAGGACCCCAGCATTGTTGCATACGTTCTTTCCGGCAACATCAGATCTGTGCTGGCGTTGTCAAACTGAGAAAGGGACCTTGCTGCATATCTTCTGGACATGCCCTAAGCTACAGAACTTCTGGAAGACTATTCGCGAGACGTTACAGAAACTCACGGAAAGGCCTATTCCGGCTGATCCAGCATTTTTTCTCCTTCACGCGAATGACATTCCAAATAGGAAATACAAGAAATCTGTTATACGCCACCTACTGGATGCCGCTAAGGCGTGCATTCCACTTTGCTGGAAATCTATCCTCCCGCCATCCATTGACCTATGGCTTCAAAAAGTTGATGACATAAGGAGGATGGAGGACCTCATTCTCACAGCGCAAAACAGACAAGAGACTTTTACCAAAACCTGGCAATTTTGGAATATGTTCATATGCTCTTCAGAAGGCCAGGCCCTGCGTGGCTCCGAAACTAACCCCTAACTACAAAACGAATTCGCCACCGATATAGTCACACCCAGAGCAAGAAAAGATACCAACAAGAGACCTAATGTATACCACCCGACCACCTGACGCTCCATGGCCGCAGGCGGCCTCCCCCCCTAACCTCCCCTCCCTCCCCCATGTCCTTTCACCCTTTCCCCCTCTTTCCCCCTCTTTACCTACCCCCCACCCCCCCCAATCTCCACTCCTTATTTCCCCCTCTCCTCCCTCTTGTTCCCCACCCCTGGGACTCCGAACCGCGGCAGGTCCCCCACATGTAGGGGAGACTTGGCGAGGGGAGCCGTGGCAAAGGGTAGGAGGGGTGGGAAACTCTACATATGGATAGAAAAAGGAAAAAGAGGGATAGGGACCACAATTATCTACACAGCTTCGTATTGATGATTAATGTATGTTCTGTATAATGTATTAATGTATTAATATGTAAACTGTTGGTCCATGTGGACCCTGTTCCGAAGTTAAATAAAAAAAAAAAAAAAGAAAGGGGGCAACCTTGTCGGGTACCGTTAGAGATAATGAAGGGTCTAGATAGGAACCCCGAGGTGTGCACCTGAGCTGAGGGACATGAGTACAGTGCCATTATGGCCGCTAGTATGGAGCCCTTAAACCCAAACTTGTCTAGTACCAGTTCCATATAAGTCCAGTGGACTCGATCGAACGCCTTCTCTGCGTCTATGGATAGAAGCAGAGAAGGTGTTCTAGATTTAACAGCATGGTGAATGATATTTACAATACGTCTAGTTGCGTCCGAGGTCTGTCTCCCCCTCATGAACCCCATCTGATCCCGTTTAATCAACAGTGGAATAATATCTGCAAGTCTTTTGGCCAATAATTTAGCGTAGATTTTAACATCAGAATTGAGGAGAGATATCGGCCGAAAGTTGGCCGGAGTAGTGGGATCTTTCCCAGGTTTAGGTAGGGTGACGATGTGGGCTCTCAGCATCTCCTGGGGAAAAGAGGAATTGTCTTTCGCTAATGTAAAGATCTTTTGCATATGAGGAGCTAAAGTTTCTCTGAAGATTTTATAATAATCGTTGACAAAACCGTCTGGACCTGGCGATTTGCCGTTAGGTAGTGTATTCGTGATGGTTACTATTTCCTGAACAGTAAATGGGGAGTTCAGTGACTCTAAATGGTCTTCCGTCAGTGTGGGTAGATTTATGTTCTGTAAGAATTGTGTAATTGTTTGTTCAGTTGGTTGTGGTGTGGAAATATCTTTATTAAGATTGTAGAGTGCACTATAGAAGTCAGCAAACTGATTCGCTATGTCTTGCGGATTTGTGACTTTGTGGTGTAGGGACTCATGGTGTAGATATGCGATTCTGGATTTGATACAGGCCGTTTTGATTCTACTTGCTAGGTATTTCCCTGCTCTATTAGCATTAGCATAGGATTTCAGTTGAAGTGTTCTGAGATGTTTGTCATATTTCTGTGCCAAGTGTTCTCGTAACGATTCTCTAAGGTTGGAAAGGTCAAGAGACACCTGTGCAGTTGGAGCTATTTTGTTGCGTTGTTCAAGTGTGCGTATGTTTGATAGGATGTCGTCTAGCTTAGAGGAGAATTGTTTCTTTTCTTGGGATCCTAGTTGTATGAGTATGCCTCTCATGTAGGCTTTGTGGGAATTCCACAGACTGAATGGATCTATGTCAGGAGTGAGATTGGTGTTAAAGAAATCACGGAGATGCTGAGAGATCACACGGGCTGTGCAAGGTTCTTGCAATAATCTGGTGTTACATCGCCAGATGGGGGGTGAGGAGGAGACACCCAGTTCTGCAATGGTTAGAGACACTGCAGCGTGGTCAGACCAGGTGATATCAGAAATCCGAGCAGAGCTAACGCGTTGTAGAAGCCATTGATCCACTAGGAACATATCGATGCGAGAATAGGAGCAGTGTCTGGTAGAAAAGAAGGTGTAGTCCCTCTCGTTGGCATGAAGGCATCTCCATGCGTCAAATAATTCCTGCTTGTGTAGAAGGCTTTGCAAGGTTCTAGGTCTGTTGGAGTTCTTGGTGGTAGTATCTACATCCGGGTCTACGATGAGGTTGAGGTCACCTCCCAAAATGATGTTGCCGTATCGTAATGAATCAATATTTAGAAAAACCTTTTGTAGAAATCTTATCTGGTGCGTGTTAGGGGTGTAAACTGTAGCAATCGTGTACGGTTTGGAGTTGATGTCTCCCGTTACAATGATATATCTCCCTCTTTCATCAATATATGACTGTTTGAGTTGGAACGATAAGGAGCTCCTGAGTGCTACCATCACGCCTCCTCTTTTTCTGTCAGGTGTGCATGCTAGGAATACATGGGGGTATTCTCTGTGGGAGCAGGATGGTGTTTTTTGTGATTGGAAGTGAGTCTCTTGGACACAGAGTATATCTGTGTTGTGCTTGAGAGCTTCTTTCCAGAGAGAGAAACGTTTGGCCGGGTGATTCAGCCCTCGAGCATTAATGGATAAGCATGTGATAGTCATTTATGGTGTAGGTGGGAGTGGTATTTGGTTGTACATAGTGAGTACTCACTGTGGTCCAGCAGGGCAGTTCTGGATTTCTTAGCCAGGCGATGGTGACTGAAGTGTTCTGGAGAAGTAATATCAGCATCAGAAGACGGTGTCCAGCGATCGAAATAGCTGTGCACAAAAAATAAAAAGGAGAAAAGGCATAGAAAACAAAAAGCATGAACAAGTAGCATGAAAGTTTCATAAAAAAGGATCTGAAAACCGATCCAAGTGCAGACATTGCTGCGTAATTGGGTAGAGCGAAAGGAAGCTAAACAAAACATTAGACCCCTTCAACCGGAGAACATTTGGTAAAGTGTAAGTAAATTTTAGTAGGTTAGGTACCACCGGAATGTTTCTTGTTGGCACGTTTGTGCGACACCACCTGCCATTCAGATTGAAGCGCCATCGGTTGGAGGGAAGTAGTAGGAGGTTCATTTTGGTCAGGAAGTATGCCCCATTGGCGGAGGGTCGAGAGGCCTTCTTCCATCGAAGTGATGGATTTTGTAGAGCCGTTGTGGGTGACTATCAATGTCGCAGGATATTTCCATTTATGTGTAACCTTGTGATTGCGCAGTGCCTTGGTGATCGTCGCCAAGTTGCGACGCCTCTGCAGAGTGTGTCTGGAAAGGTCTGGCAGCAAGAGTATTTCTGCATATTGTGGAGGAATGGAATCTTGTCTACGTGTTGCCTGAAGGATTCTCTCTTTTACATGAAAAAAATGGACCCTCATAAGGACATCTCTTGGTGTACTTTCTGGAATAAAGGACGGTTTGGGGATCCTGTGGATCCTGTCTATTATCAGGTCCTGTGCCGTCAGGTCAGGGACTAGAGTGGAGAATAAGGCGTGGGCGTATGACAGGAGCTGCGTGGTCGGTACTGATTCTGGGACCCCTCTCAGTTTAATGTTGTTCCTCCTGCTTCGGTCCTCAAGGTCAGCAACCTTGTCTTTTAGCCAAGCAATGTCCTCTCCCTGTGCTACATGGGCATCTACCATAGTGTTATATGTGGAGGCAAAGGTGTCCATCTGTCGTTCCGTATGGTCTACCCTGACCCCTAAAGCCTGTACTTCTTTATGGCACTGTGATATCTCTTTCACCATGTCAGCTTGTAAAGAGGATCTGAGGGATAGGAGCATCTCTTTCAGCATGGTATCAGAGAGGGGTCTGCCTGCAGTGGGATAGTCAGCAATGGGGTCAGTCAGTGGTGCTGCAGGGATGCTGTGCTGCGGTCCGCTTACCTCCATTTCATGTGTGTCATGCTGCCTTCCAGGAGATGATAACCTCGGTTTGGATTTAGCTGGGCTTCTAGTGGACGGGCTTGAGGTACCAGAAGAGGAACTGCTGAGTGAGTGGGGTCGCGGGATTCCAGCGGCGGATTCACTGTGTCTGTTTGTGAGGTGAGCGGCTCTGTCATCGACCTTTGTGTGTGGAGTGAGCCGCTGCCGCCGCTGCCGCCATTTTGCGGAGCCCCGCGGGATTTCTGAATGAAGAAATCCGGCAGCTTACTTGGTTGCGGCGGGTTCTTCCTGCGCCGTGTCATGCCTGGGGTAATCAGCTGTGTGATCAGCTGGTTAGGCAATGCGCCAGGGATCGTTGTTGTCCGGTGGTAATGTGATTCTCCGGTGGTCGAGCGGAGCCCTCAGATTAAGCGGCCATCTCAGAGCTCGGTCGCCACGCCCCCCCCCCAGTGAAGGGAACTCTTAAGGCATCAGCATACCAAAACATTTTAGACAATTTCATGCTCCCATGTTTGTGGGAACAGTTTGGGGATGGCCCCCTCCTGTTCCAACATACTTGTGCACCAGTGCACAAAGCAAAGTCCATAAAGACATGGATAAATGAGACAACCAATAAAAGACAACCAATAAAAGGGAAAAAACATACAATCCCATATACACAATACTATACCCGCAGATGATCCAGAGTAAGGCAAAAAACCCCATCCAAGCATGATCCAATTTGTTCTAGCAGGGGAAAAAAATCCTTCCTCATCCCGAGAGAGACAATTGGATATTCCCTGGATCAACTTTACCTATAAATGTAAGTATCCAGTTATATTATGTGCATTTTTTAAAACAAGTTACTGATCTAGCCAGAACCAGCTCTTGAGGGAGTCTATTTCACATTGTCACAGCTCTTACTGTGAAAAAATATTTACAGATTTAGTGATTAAATCTCTTTTCCTCCAGACGTAAAGAGTGCCCCCTTGTCCTCTGTGATGACCTTAAAGTGAATAACTCAACACCAAGTTCACTATATGGACCACTATGTATTTATACATGTTGACCATATCCCCCCTTAAATTCCTCTTCTTCTAAGAGAATAAATTAATTTTCTCTAATCTTTCCTCATAGCTGAGCTCCTCCATGCCTCTTATCAGTTTGGTTGCCCTTATCTGCACTTTCTCCAGTTCCCCGATATCCTTTTTGTGAACTGGTGCTCAAAACTGAACTGCATATTCCAGATGAGGTCTTACTAATGATTTGTACATGTGGCATATCAGATAATGAGCCATCTATTAAGGTGAGAGAATTTATTGGTAAATAACCTCTGCAAATGTTTTAGTCTCTCAGTGATGTGCATGATGTTTTGTCTGATCTTTACAGAACCCTACAATTCTTGCATTATGATTGACTTGCAGTGGGATTCTTTACTGAGGTAAAGCTAGGTTGACTTCCATCATCCAATCATGTGCAATAAAAATGCTGCTTTTTTTATTTTCTAAGTTCTGAGGAAAATTCCCTTGCAAAGTGAAAAGCCAATTTGTCTTTTGTAAATCAACCCCACTGACTGGTTGTCTTTGCCTCACAGAGACCTGGCAAAAGTAGGAAATCAGGAGACCTTTCAGACCCCAAGAAGCAAAACTCTGGGAATCAGGCAAGTATTTGAGGTCACAGTTCTTATATTAAGGCTGCTTTTCCACTGGGGCAGGGGGGAGGGGCGTTAGCGGTAAGAGCCACTAATTTTGGCGGCGCTTTATCGCTGTAATAGCGGCACTTTTCTGCCATGAGCGGAGCGTTTTTAACTCCCCCGATAGCGGCTGAATAAAGGGTTAAAAACGCCTGTGAAGCACTTTGCAGCGGTGCCCATCGATTCCAATGGCAGGGGAGGTGTATACACTGCTCCCGCACCGCCTCAGTGTGAAAGGGGTCTAAAGAGTAGGGATGGGCCCGGTGCTCGATGCGAACCCACGTTCGCATCGAGCACCGGGCGTTCGCTCGCTCGGCGAGCCCAGAACTATTTTGGCCGCTCGCATCACGTTCGTGTGATGCGCGCGGCCCCGCAATGCATTGCGGCCGGCGCGGCCGACGCAGTGCATTGCTGGCTGATGATTGGCCAAGCATGCACTGTGACCCCGCATGCTTGGCCAATCACAGCCCCGGAAACTCGAAGAGCCATAATTGGCTACAGGCAGGACGCCTGTAGCCAATTACAGCTCAGGGGCTGTAGTACACGCCCCCCCCTATAAAACGCCACCACGCCGTCTGCGCCGGTCACATGCTGTTCCGGCGCAGATTGAGCAGGCTGATTCTGTGACACTCTGCTGCATTTAGATAGTTAGAGAGATTCACTTACAGAGATTGAGTTAGATAGATTCAGTTACAAAGATTGATTGAGAAAGAGGGGCTTGTAGTGTGCTCGTGGCAGGCAGGCAGAGCTACTATATTTTGTTACCAGAAGCACCTATAGGACTTGTAGTGTGTTCGTGGCAGGCAGGCAGAGCTCCTATATTTTGTTACCAGAAGCACCTATAGGACTTGTAGTGTGTTCGTGGCAGGCAGGCAGAGCTCCTATATTTTGTTACCAGAAGCACCTATAGGACTTGTAGTGTGTTCGTGGCAGGCAGGCAGAGCTCCTATATTTTGTTACCAGAAGCACCTATAGGACTTGTAGTGTGTTCGTGGCAGGCAGGCAGAGCTCCTATATTTTGTTCCCAGAGGCACCTATAGGACTTGAAGTGTGTTAGTCCCATTACACACACAGAGCTATATTTTCTTCCCAGAAGCACCTATAGGACTTGAAGTGTGTTAGTCCCATCACACACACAGAGCTATATTTTCTTCCCAGAAGCACCTATAGGACTTGAAGTGTGTTAGTCCCATCACACACACAGAGCTATATTTTGTTCCCAGAGGCACCTATAGGACTTGAAGTGTGTTAGTCCCATTACACACACAGAGCTATATTTTCTTCCCAGAAGCACCTATAGGACTTGAAGTGTGTTAGTCCCATCACACACACAGAGCTATATTTTGTTCCCAGAGGCACCTATAGGACTTGAAGTGTGTTAGTCCCATTACACACACAGAGCTATATTTTCTTCCCAGAAGCACCTATAGGACTTGAAGTGTGTTAGTCCCATTACACACACAGAGCTATATTTTCTTCCCAGAAGCACCTATAGGACTTGAAGTGTGTTAGTCCCATTACACACACAGAACTATATTTTCTTCCCAGAAGCACCTATAGGACTTGAAGTGTGTTAGTCCCATCACACACACAGAGCTATATTTTGTTCCCAGAAGAACCTATAGGACTTGAAGTGTGTTAGTCCCATCACACACACAGAGCTATATTTTGTTCCCAGAAGCACCTATAGGACTTGAAGTGTGTTAGTCCCATCACACACACAGAGCTATATTTTGTTCCCAGAGGCACCTATAGGACTTGAAGTGTGTTAGTCCCATTACACACACAGAGCTATATTTTCTTCCCAGAAGCACCTATAGGACTTGAAGTGTGTTAGTCCCATCACACACACAGAGCTATATTTTGTTCCCAGAGGCACCTATAGGACTTGAAGTGTGTTAGTCCCATTACACACACAGAGCTATATTTTCTTCCCAGAAGCACCTATAGGACTTGAAGTGTGTTAGTCCCATTACACACACAGAGCTATATTTTGTTCCCAGAAGCACCTATAGGACTTGAAGTGTGTTAGTCCCATTACACACACAGAGCTATATTTTCTTCCCAGAAGCACCTATAGGACTTGAAGTGTGTTAGTCCCATCACACACACAGAGCTATATTTTGTTCCCAGAAGCACCTATAGGACTTGAAGTGTGTTAGTCCCATCACACACACAGAGCTATACAGTGGTGTGAAAAAGTGTTTGCCCCCTTCCTCATTTCCTGTTCCTTTGCATGTTTGTCACACTTAAGTGTTTCGGAACATCAAACCAATTTAAACAATAGTCAAGGACAACACAAGTAAACACAAAATGCAATTTGTAAATGAAGGTGTTTATTATTAAAGGTGAAAAAAATCCAAACCATCATGGCCCTGTGTGAAAAAGTGATTGCCCCCCTTGTTAAAACATACTATAACTGTGGTTGTCCACACCTGAGTTCAATTTCTCTAGCCACACCCAGGCCTGATTATTGCCACACCTGTTCACAATCAAGGCATCACTTAAATAGGAGCTGCTTGACACAGTAAGGTCCACCAGAAGATCCTTAAAAGCTACACACCATGCCGAGACCCAAAGAAATTCAGGAACAATTGAGAAAGAAAGTAATTGAGATCTATCAGTCTGGAAAGGGTTATAAAGCCATTTCCAAAGCTTTGGGAATCCAGCGAACCACAGTGAGAGCCATTATCCACAAATGGCGAAGACATGGAACAGTGGTGAACCTTCCCAGGAGTGGCCGGCCGCCCAAAATTACCCCAAGAGCGCAGCGACGACTCATCCAAGAGGTCACAAAAGACCCCACAACAACGTCCAAGGAACTGCAGGCCTCACTTGCCTCAGTTAAGGTCAGCGTTCATGCCTCCACCATCAGGAAAAGACTGGGCAAAAATGGCCTGCATGGCAGAGTTCCAAGGAGAAAACCACTGCTGAGCAAAAAGAACATCAAAGCTCGTCTCAATTTCTCCACAAAACATCTTGATGATCCCCAAGACTTTTGGGACAACATTCTGTGGACCGATGAGACAAAAGTGGAACTCTTTGGAAGGTGTGTGTCCAAGTATATCTGGCGTAGAAGGAACACTGCATTTCAGAAAAAGAACATTATACCAACAGTAAAATATGGTGGTGGTAGTGTGATGGTCTGGGGCTGTTTTGCTGCTTCAGGACCTGGAAGACTTGCCGTGATAAAAGGAACTATGAATTCTGCTGTCTACCAAGAGATCCTGAAGGAGAATGTCCGACCATCTGTTCGTGTACTCAAGCTGAAACGAACTTGGGTTCTGCAGCAGGACAATGATCCTAAACACATCAGCAAGTCCACCACCGAATGGCTGAAGAAAAACAAAATGAAGACTTTGGAGTGGCCTAGCCAAAGTCCTGACCTGAATCCTATTGAGATGTTGTGGTATGACCTTAAAAAGGCCGTTCATGCTCGAAAACCCTTTAATGTAACTGAATTAGGACAATTCTGCAAAGATGAGTGGGCCAAAATTCCTCCAGGACGCTGTAAAAGCCTCATTGCACGTTATCGCAAACGCTTGGTTGCAGTTGTTGCTGCTAAGGGTGGCCCAACCAGTTATTAGGTTTAGGGGGCAATCACTTTTTCACACAGGGCCATGATGGTTTGGATTTTTTTTCACCTTTAATAATAAACACCTTCATTTACAAATTGCATTTTGTGTTTACTTGTGTTGTCCTTGACTATTGTTTAAATTGGTTTGATGTTCCGAAACACTTAAGTGTGACAAACATGCAAAGGATCAGGAAATGAGGAAGGGGGCAAACACTTTTTCACACCACTGTATTTTGTTCCCAGAAGCACCTATAGGACTTGAAGTGTGTTAGTCCCATCACACACACAGAGCTATATTTTCTTCCCAGAAGCACCTATAGGACTTGAAATGTGTTAGTCCCATTACACACACAGAGCTATATTTTGTTCCCAGAAGCACCTATAGGACTTGAAGTGTGTTAGTCCCATCACACACACAGAGCTATATTTTCTTCCCAGAAGCACCTATAGGACTTGAAGTGTGTTAGTCCCATTACACACACAGAGCTATATTTTGTTCCCAGAAGCACCTATAGGACTTGAAGTGTGTTAGTCCCATCACACACACAGAGCTATATTTTGTTCCCAGAAGCACCTATAGGACTTGAAGTGTGTTAGTCCCATCACACACACAGAGCTATATTTTGTTCCCAGAGGCACCTATAGGACTTGAAGTGTGTTAGTCCCATTACACACACAGAGCTATATTTTCTTCCCAGAAGCACCTATAGGACTTGAAGTGTGTTAGTCCCATCACACACACAGAGCTATATTTTGTTCCCAGAGGCACCTATAGGACTTGAAGTGTGTTAGTCCCATTACACACACAGAGCTATATTTTCTTCCCAGAAGCACCTATAGGACTTGAAGTGTGTTAGTCCCATTACACACACAGAGCTATATTTTGTTCCCAGAAGCACCTATAGGACTTGAAGTGTGTTAGTCCCATTACACACACAGAGCTATATTTTCTTCCCAGAAGCACCTATAGGACTTGAAGTGTGTTAGTCCCATCACACACACAGAGCTATATTTTGTTCCCAGAAGCACCTATAGGACTTGAAGTGTGTTAGTCCCATCACACACACAGAGCTATATTTTGTTCCCAGAAGCACCTATAGGACTTGAAGTGTGTTAGTCCCATCACACACACAGAGCTATATTTTCTTCCCAGAAGCACCTATAGGACTTGAAGTGTGTTAGTCCCATTACACACACAGAGCTATATTTTGTTCCCAGAAGCACCTATAGGACTTGAAGTGTGTTAGTCCCATCACACACACAGAGCTATATTTTCTTCCCAGAAGCACCTATAGGACTTGAAGTGTGTTAGTCCCATTACACACACAGAGCTATATTTTCTTCCCAGAAGCACCTATAGGACTTGAAGTGTGTTAGTCCCATTACACACACAGAGCTATATTTTGTTCCCAGAAGCACCTATAGGACTTGAAGTGTGTTAGTCCCATTACACACACAGAGCTATATTTTGTTCCCAGAAGCACCTATAGGACTTGAAGTGTGTTAGTCCCATCACACACACAGAGCTATATTTTCTTCCCAGAAGCACCTATAGGACTTGAAGTGTGTTAGTCCCATTACACACACAGAGCTATATTTTGTTCCCAGAAGCACCTATAGGACTTGAAGTGTGTTAGTCCCATCACACACACAGAGCTATATTTTGTTCCTAGAAGCACCTATAGGACTTGAAGTGTGTTAGTCCCATTACACACACAGAGCTATATTTTGTTCCCAGAAGCACCTATAGGACTTGAAGTGTGTTAGTCCCATCACACACACAGAGCTATATTTTGTTCCCAGAAGCACCTATAGGACTTGAAGTGTGTTAGTCCCATTACACACACAGAGCTATATTTTGTTCCCAGAAGCACCTATAGGACTTGAAGTGTGTTAGTCCCATCACACACACAGAGCTATATTTTGTTCCCAGAAGCACCTATAGGACTTGAAGTGTGTTAGTCCCATTACACACACAGAGCTATATTTTGTTCCCAGAAGCACCTATAGGACTTGAAGTGTGTTAGTCCCATCACACACACAG
The DNA here is from genome assembly GCA_028564925.1 of Lithobates sylvaticus. Taxonomy (NCBI): domain Eukaryota; kingdom Metazoa; phylum Chordata; class Amphibia; order Anura; family Ranidae; genus Lithobates; species Lithobates sylvaticus. The sequence goes on from CM053026.1 coordinate 240,614,049, forward strand.
AGCTATATTTTCTTCCCAGAAGCACCTATAGGACTTGAAGTGTGTTAGTCCCATCACACACACAGAGCTATATTTTGTTCCCAGAGGCACCTATAGGACTTGAAGTGTGTTAGTCCCATTACACACACAGAGCTATATTTTGTTCCCAGAAGCACCTATAGGACTTGAAGTGTGTTAGTCCCATTACACACACAGAGCTATATTTTGTTCCCAGAAGCACCTATAGGACTTGAAGTGTGTTAGTCCCATTACACACACAGAGCTATATTTTGTTCCCAGAAGCACCTATAGGACTTGAAGTGTGTTAGTCCCATCACACACACAGAGCTATATTTTCTTCCCAGAAGCACCTATAGGACTTGAAGTGTGTTAGTCCCATTACACACACAGAGCTATATTTTGTTCCCAGAAGCACCTATAGGACTTGAAGTGTGTTAGTCCCATCACACACACAGAGCTATATTTTGTTCCCAGAAGCACCTATAGGACTTGAAGTGTGTTAGTCCCATTACACACACAGAGCTATATTTTGTTCCCAGAAGCACCTATAGGACTTGAAGTGTGTTAGTCCCATCACACACACAGAGCTATATTTTCTTCCCAGAAGCACCTATAGGACTTGAAGTGTGTTAGTCCCATTACACACACAGAGCTATATTTTGTTCCCAGAAGCACCTATAGGACTTGAAGTGTGTTAGTCCCATTACACACACAGAGCTATATTTTGTTCCCAGAAGCACCTATAGGACTTGAAGTGTGTTAGTCCCATCACACACACAGAGCTATATTTTCTTCCCAGAAGCACCTATAGGACTTGAAGTGTGTTAGTCCCATCACACACACAGAGCTATATTTTGTTCCCAGAAGCACCTATAGGACTTGAAGTGTGTTAGTCCCATCACACACACAGAGCTATATTTTCTTCCCAGAAGCACCTATAGGACTTGAAGTGTGTTAGTCCCATCACACACATAGAGCTATATTTTGTTCCCAGAGGCACCTATAGGACTTGAAGTGTGTTAGTCCCATTACACACACAGAGCTATATTTTGTTCCCAGAAGCACCTATAGGACTTGAAGTGTGTTAGTCCCATCACACACACAGAGCTATATTTTCTTCCCAGAAGCACCTATAGGACTTGAAGTGTGTTAGTCCCATCACACAGAGCTCCTCTATTTTCTTTGCAGAAGCACCCATAGGACTTCTAGTGTGTTAGTGGCATCACACAGAGCTCCTATATATTCTTCTCAGCAGCACCCACAGGACTTCTAGTGTGTTAGTGGCATCGCACAGAGCTCCTCTATTTTTCTTTGCAGAAGCACCCACAGGACTTCTAGTGTGTTAGTGGCATCACACAGAGCTCCTCTATTTTCTTTGCATAAGCACCCACAGGACTTCTAGTGTGTTAGTGGCATCACACAGAGCTCCTCTATTTTCTTTGCAGAAGCACCCATAGGACTTCTAGTGTGTTAGTGGCATCACACAGAGCTCCTATATATTCTTCTCAGCAGCACCCACAGGACTTCTAGTGTGTTAGTGGCATCACACAGAGCTCCTCTATTTTCTTTGCATAAGCACCCACAGGACTTCTAGTGTGTTAGTGGCATCACACAGAGCTCCTCTATTTTCTTTGCATAAGCACCCACAGGACTTCTAGTGTGTTAGTGGCATCACACAGAGCTCCTCTATTTTCTTTGCAGAAGCACCCATAGGACTTCTAGTGTGTTAGTGGCATCACACAGAGCTCCTATATTTTCTTCTCAGCAGCACCCACAGGACTACCGACTACAATGGCTGGAAGACCGCCAAGGGGAGGCAGAGCGTGCAGAGCCAAGAACACAGGGCAGGCAGGCTCTGTTTCTAGTGGACGTGGCCGTGGACGTGGACGTGGTCGTGCATCGTCATCAGCACGTGGCCATGGGACACGCGCGTCTTTGTTTTCGGCAGCTGGACATGTGGAGCCGCATCATGCTGAAGGCTTGGTAGAATGGATGACCAAGCCCTCCTCATCCTCCTCATCCTCTCTCACCCAGGCTCAGGGTACTGACAGAGCATCATCAGCCACCCCTTCCCTAGACCCACCATGTCCTCCTGAGGAGTCCCCCGAACTCTTTGAGCACAGTGTTGGGTACATGCTCCAGGAGGATGCCCAACGATTCGAAGGCTCGGATGACGATACCCAGCTTGAGGAATCTGGCAGTACAGTTCCACCAGCTGCAGCTTACTGCCAGGTTTGCTCTAGTGGTGAAGAGGGAGGGGATGATGAGGTCACTGACTCCACGTGGGTGCCTCAAGGGAGAGAGGATGAGGAGGAGGATGAGGAGGAGGAGGATGCGGCGTCACATGTCCAACGAGGCAGGATGCCCCCTGGAGGCCAGGTAGAGGCCAGCACAGCAACTGTACAACACCGCAGAGCTCCGCCTGTGCAGGGCGCTGCCTCTGCACGTTATCAGAAAAGTTCTTTGGTGTGGGCCTTTTTTGAGACGAGTGCAGCAGATCGCACCACTGCTATTTGCAATATTTGTCTCAAGCGTATCTCGCGTGGCCAAAACATCAGCCGCTTGGGCACGACAAGCATGACCAGACATATGGCGACCTGCCATGCAGCTCGTTGGCAGGCACACATAAAAGACCCACACCAAAGAACTAAGCGGACCTCTCCTTGCTCCTCCTCAGCTGGGATCTCCATCCCCACTACACCTTCAGTCCTCTCTGAAAGCTGCTCTGAGAGGACTGAAGGTGTAGAATTCGGTGTGTCACAACCAAGTACTTGCAGTACACCGACGTCCGAATGCAGCAGGCAAATTTCCCTGCCCCAGCTGCTGGACCGTAGAAAGAAGTACACTCCCAGCCATCCACATGCCCAGCGGTTGAATGCTAGCCTTGCTAAATTGCTAGCACTTCAACTGCTGCCTTTTCAGTTGGTAGACTCGGCCCCCTTCCGTGAGTTTGTTCAATGTGCGGTTCCTCAGTGGCAGGTTCCCAAACGCCACTTTTTCTCGCGGAAGGCGATTCCGTCTCTCTACCGGCATGTGGAGGGCAATGTCCATGCCTCGCTGGACAGGGCGGTCAGCGGTAAGGTGCATATTACCGCTGACTCATGGTCCAGCAGGCATGGACAGGGACGTACCTTTCTTTCACGGCCCATTGGGTCACTCTATTGGCAGCTGGGAGGGATGCAGGACAAGGTGCAGTAGTGTTGGAGGTTGTTCCGCCACCACGCCTCCAAAACGCGACTACTGCTACTGGTTGTGACACACCTCTCTCCTCCACCCCCTCCTCTTCTTCTTCCTCCAGTGCTCTGTCCTTGGAACCAGCGGTGCTCCGTAGGCGTACAAGGGCTACGCAAGTACGCAGGCAAAAAGATGCCATGCCGTGCTTGCGCTGGTGTGTTTGGGGGACAGGAGCCACACTGGGCCAGAGGTTCTGGCAGCTCTGCAGGGGCAGGCCGAGAGGTGGTTGACGCCACGTCAGCTTAAGCCAGGAATGGTCGTTTCTGACAATGGCACCAACCTCCTCTCCGCCCTGCGACAGGGGCAGCTCACCCATGTGCCCTGCATGGCTCACGTCCTCAACCTGGTGGTGCAGCGGTTCTTGGGCAGGTTCCCAGGCTTACAGGATGTCCTGAGGCAGGCCAGGAAAGTCTGTGTGCATTTCCGCCGATCTTATAATGCCAGTGCTCGGCTGACTGAGCTGCAAAAGGAGCTGAACCTGCCCAAGAACCGCCTAATATCTGACATGCCCACCAGGTGGAACTCAACGTTGGCCATGCTGCAGCGACTGCACACGCAGCAGAGGGCCATCAATGAGTACCTTTGCGACTACGGCACCAGGACAGGGTCAGGGGAGCTTGGTTTTTTTTCCCCACGTCAGTGGAGCATGATCAGGGATGCATGCACTGTCCTCTCACCATTTGAGGAGGCCACGAGGATTGTGAGCAGTGACAGTGCATGCATCAGTGACACTGTCCCTCTTGTCCACCTGTTGGAGCATACGCTGCGTGGGATAATGGACAGGGCACTTGAGGCAGAACAGAGGCAGGAAGAGGAGGACTTCCTTGCCTCTCAAGGCCCCCTTTATCCGGACAGTGTTCCTTCTGTCCCACCCATCACACAGGAAGAGGATGAGGAGGAGGAGGAGGAGGAGGAGGATTGTGTGAGCATGGAGGTGGAGCCTGGCACTCAGCATCAGCAGCAGCAGTCTTTTAGGGATGATGTACAGTCCCAACAAGCCAGTGGACTTGTACGTGGCTGGGAGGAGGTGGCTGGCGATCATGTCATCCTCAGTGACCCAGAAGACTCCGGACCGAATGCCTCAGCTAACCTACGCTGCATGGCCTCCCTGATCCTGCAAAGCCTGCGGAAGGATCCTCGTGTTCTTCGGATCAAGGAGAGGGACCATTACTGGCTGGCCACTCTCCTTGATCCGCGGTACAAGGGTAAGGTTGCGGACCTTATCTTGCCGTCGCAGAGGGAGCAGAGGATGAGACATCTCAGGGAGGCCTTGCAGAAAGGTCTGTGCAACGCGTTCCCAGAAACTGGGAGGCTACAAACTCCTGGTCCTGGGCGACGAGTTGCTGAGGCTTCGGTCAGTGGCAGAAGGAGCGGTGGGGAAGGTGGACGTCTGACCGATGCGTTCAGACAATTTTTTAGTCCGCAGCCCCAAGGTATGATCGGTTCCAGCAACCATCGCCAGCGTCTGATATACATGGTGCAGGAATACCTTGGGGCAAGGTCAGACTTGGACACCTTTCCCACCGAAAATCCTCTGGCTTACTGGGTCCTGAGGATGGATCACTGGCCAGAGCTTGCACAGTATGCAATTGAGCTACTGGCCTGTCCTGCCTCCAGCGTTCTTTCCGAACGCACATTCAGTGCTGCTGGAGGATTTGTGACTGATCATAGGGTGCGCCTGTCCACCGCCTCGGTTGATCGACTGACATTCATCAAAATGAATCAGTCTTGGATCACCACCAGCTACCAGGCACCTGAGGCGGATATAACCGAATAATTTTTAATGTCACATCCCTTCAAGACTGCCTATGCTGATGCTGAGTGACTGTCCTCTTATGTTCACTGACTATCCTCTTCCTCCTCCTCAATGATCCATGCCACCACACCAGTGCCTAAGGCACAATTTTTCAGCCCCTGTTTAACAGGGGCGTGTACTTACAATTTTTTAAAAAAATGCTTCGCAACACGTGTGACTGCTGTGCTCCAAGTACAGTATCTGTGAGGGCCGGGTTGCAGTGTTGTGGCACCAGCACCAGTGCCTAAGGCACAATTTTTCAGCCCCTGTTTAACAGGGGCGTGTACTTACAATTTTTTTAAAAAAATGCTTCGCAACACGTGTGACTGCTGTGCTCCAAGTACAGTATCTGTGAGGGCCGGGTTGCAGTGTTGTGGCACCAGCACCAGTGCCTAAGGCACAATTTTTCAGCCCCTGTTTAACAGGGGCGTGTACTTACAATTTTTTTAAAAAAATGCTTCGCAACACGTGTGACTGCTGTGCTCCAAGTACAGTATCTGTGAGGGCCGGGTTGCAGTGTTGTGGCACCAGCACCAGTGCCTAAGGCACAATTTTTCAGCCCCTGTTTAACAGGGGCGTGTACTTACAATTTTTAAAAAAAATGCTTCGCAACACGTGTGACTGCTGTGCTCCAAGTACAGTCTCTGTGAGGGGTTGCAGTGTTGTGGCACCAGCACCAGTGCCTAAGGCACAATTTTTCAGCCCCTGTTTAACAGGGCGGGTAATTACAAATCTTGATCTAATAGTTCACAGCAGGGCCCATTCCTGCGCCCACCAAGAGTAACTATGAGGGCCTGCAGTCTTGTGGCAACACCGTCCACCACCACCGCCAAAGGCCCAATTTTTCTGCCCTGTTCATCAGGTGCTTGCAATTACAAATCTTGATCTAATAACTCACAGCAGGGCCCATTCCTGCGCCCACCAAGAGTAACTATGAGGGCCTACAGTCTTGTGGCAACACCGTCCACCACCACCGCCAAAGGCCCAATTTTTCTGCCCTGTTCATCAGGTGCTTGCAATTACAAATCTTGATCTAATAACTCACAGCAGGGCCCATTCCTGCGCCCACCAAGAGTAACTATGAGGGCCTACAGTCTTGTGGCAACACCGTCCACCACCACCGCCAAAGGCCCAATTTTTCTGCCCTGTTCATCAGGTGCTTGCAATTACAAATCTTGATCTAATAACTCACAGCAGGGCCCATTCCTGCGCCCACCAAGAGTAACTGTGAGAGCTTACAGTCTTGTGGCAAAACCGTCCACCACCACCACCACCACCCCCAATTTTTCTGCCCTGTTCAACAGGTGCATGCAATTACAAATCTTGATCTATTAACTCACAGCAGGGCCCATTCCTGTGCCCACCAGTCTTGTGGCTACACCAACATCTAATAGGGCAAATTTCTGCAGAGTATATACGCCAGGCCCCTACTTTCAAACATCCAACTTACAAACGACTCCTACTTGCAAATGTTCATCAGGTGCTTGCAATTACAAATCTTGATCTAATAACTCACAGCAGGGCCCATTCCTGCGCCCACCAAGAGTAACTATGAGGGCCTACAGTCTTGTGGCAACACCGTCCACCACCACCGCCAAAGGCCCAATTTTTCTGCCCTGTTCATCAGGTGCTTGCAATTACAAATCTTGATCTAATAACTCACAGCAGGGCCCATTCCTGCGCCCACCAAGAGTAACTGTGAGAGCTTACAGTCTTGTGGCAAAACCGTCCACCACCACCACCACCCCCAATTTTTCTGCCCTGTTCAACAGGTGCATGCAATTACAAATCTTGATCTATTAACTCACAGCAGGGCCCATTCCTGTGCCCACCAGTCTTGTGGCTACACCAACATCTAATAGGGCAAATTTCTGCAGAGTATATACGCCAGGCCCTACTTTCAAACATCCAACTTACAAACGACTCCTACTTGCAAATGGAAAGAGAAAACAGGAAGTGAGAGGAAATCTACCCCTAGGAAGGGAAATTCTATCCTGTTAGATTTAATTTGGGAAAAAGGTATCTCCTCTCTACTGATACTTTATCACCAATCCTTGTTTCAATTAAAACCCCACTTTTCCAAAAACATTTGTCATTGGGACGGAAAGTGAGGTGACATGTTCTGAACAGATGTGCAAAGACAGCAAATGTTACAGGGGTGATAACCCCTCCCTATGTTCTCCAAAAAGCTTAAAAATAGATTTTTTTGGGATGGAGCTACACTTCATAATGTACCTGTTCAGATTCTACTTAAGATCAAACCTAAAGCCGCAAGTGGTTTTAAATGGCTTCTTTTTTTCCTTTACAAATGTCATTTTGTGCAAGGACAGTTCTAAACACGGGAAACACATGCCACTTCACAGGCATACTTTAGACACCCCCCAGGTACCATATTTAAAGGAAAATTTCACTTTTTTTTTTTCACTTTATCCATCATTAAAATGACTGCTCCCGAAAAAACGTTAGTTTTTAAAAGTTCTTTTTGCATTGATATATGTCCCCTGGGGCAGGACCCGGGTCCCCAAACCTGTTTTATGACATTAACATGCATATTGGCCGTTGTAATTAGCACTTTTGATTTCGAACGTTCGCGTCCATTATAACGTATAGGGTTCGAAAATTCGCGCGAACTTTCGGTCCGTTCGAAGGTTCTGGTTCGAACCGAACCCGGGGGTGTTCGGCTCATCCCTACTAAAGAGTATATAAATCCTAACAGTAAACTTCTCCTATTTAGTACAACAGTGTTTTGTTATATCTGTTTGGTAAGCACAAAAATAACTGTTGCTCATTTCAGAAATCTTGCCAGCTTCTTATTTTCTGTGCACCTTGCCTTTTCTGCACTCTTATTAATTAATTTTAGCTATCTCTAAAGAATCCCTCAGAATCTGCATAATTCCTCCCTTCTATTTTATGGAGAAGAGGAGCAGGAGATAGTATTGTAGTCCTGTCCTAGGGTGACAATGCTTTTTCTGTGTATATACAGTATGATGGGAGAGTGTTTACACTCTAGGGCAGGAAGTGTGTGCAGACACCATATCTTAGATTTAACATGCTATAATATATTTCATTAACTTTCTTGGGTTTAAATACACTTTAATATTATCTCTTATGGAAAACTTGGGGTGGAGGAGTGAGTGACAATGGAGCTTTTCTTACTAACATGTATTAAACATTTAGGCATAAACCCATAAATGATAATACATTTTGGTTTACCTATGTCCATTCATCTATTTTGTTAAATACATAGAACTATATAAGTTACAAATTACCACTCACATCAGTTCTTGTCCCAGCAGCATTCGCTGCTTACTGTCCGCTCCCAGAGCTTCAATCATCTATACACAATTTAGTATTTGTTTTCATTACAGAGTGGGGCACGTACTAACAGCAGTACTAACAACACTTATAACAACCTTGGCTTAGGCTCTAAATAGTATTTTATATATGACAGTTTGCACTGAGTGTTTTGTCAAAGATACTAGAGAAGATACCATGAACAATCTTTAAATTCATCATATGCTTCACTGAAATAATTGTGAATGTTCTGTTTCCACATTGCAGAAACAGAATAAAAGAACGCCCATGATATTTGCTTAATGAGAGGCAGAAATAACAATGCAGTGGTAGTGATGTGTCTAATTATTGGGAAATTTTCAAGAATTTTTTTCTCCCAGAGTCTCTTTATGTAGAAGCTGCCAAATTACATGTCACCTTGGAGGGCATATTTTCTGTACTTCACAGCGCCTACAATAGCAAACTCATGAATATTTACTGTGCTGATCAGATATGCAGCAGTGAGAACAAATAAAAAATGTTTGTATTTGCATATTCGGCAGCTATTAGGCATTCAATGGACAGAAGAAAAAGAAATTGGAGATACCTTTCCATGGGGATACTGAAAGAAACATTCCCGTACAATATGACTGACTATTAATAATAACATTGACTTTCAAATTGAAAGAGTTATTACTTTTGCAGCTCTTCTGCATTTTTTTTAACTACTTATACAAAGAAGAAAACCTCAAAATTAGCCTAATGTTTTTCAATAATCCGTTTGAATATGTTTGTGTATTATATGTTTTGTATTCAATAGACATGTTTTGCCAAACAGTTGTCTGTGAACTGACTGGACTATGCTGTGGCTATCCTACATTAGCATGTCCTTTGGTTTTAAATGGATTATTGAAAAACATTGGGCTAATTTTGAGGTTTTCTTCTTTAAGCTGGGACCCCAGGTAACAGTTAATTAATGGTTCCAAAATATAACTTCACTATATTGTGCTGCAATAGTCTGCACTTATAGCCAAACACACACATATTTTATATATATATATATATATATATATATATATATATATATATATATATATATATATATATATATATATATATATATATATATATATATATATATATATATATATATATATATATATATATATATATATATATATATATATATACATACACATATACATACACAGTATCTCACAAAAGTGAGTACACCCCTCACATTTTTGTAAATATTGTATTATATCTTTTATGTGACAACACTGAAGAAATTACAGTTTTGCTACAATGTAAAGTAGTGAGTGTAAAGCTTGTATAACAGTGTAAATTTGCTGTCCCCTCAAAAAAACTCAACACATAGCCAATAATGTCTAAACCGCTGGCAACAAAAGTGAATACACCCCTAAGTGAAAATGTCCAAATTGGGCCCAATTAGTCATTTTCCCTCCCTGGTGTCATGTGACTCGTTAGTGTTACAAGATCTCGGGTGTGAATGAGGAGTAGGTATGTTAAATTTGGTTTTATCGCTCTCACTCTCTTATACTGGTCACTGGAAGTTCAACATGGTACCTCATGGCAAATAACTCTCTGAGGATCTGAAAAAAAGAATTGTTGCTCTACGTAAAGATGGCCAAGACTCTGAAACTGAGCTGCAGCACAGTGGCCAAGACCATACAGCGGTTTAACAGGACAGGTTCCACTCAGAACAGGCCTCGCCATGGTCGACCAAAGAAGTTGGGTGCACATGCTCAGCGTCATATCCAGAGGTTGTCTTTGGGAAATAAACATATGAGTGCTGCCAGAATTGATGCAGAGGTTGAAGGGGTGGCGAGTCAACCTTTCAGTGCTCAGACCATATGCAGCACACTGCATCAAATTGGTCTGCATGGCTGTCATCCCAGAAGGAAGCGTCTTCTAAAGATAATGCCTAAGAAAGCCTGCAAACAGTTTGCTGAAGACAAGCAGACTAAGGACATGGATTACTGGAACCATGTCCTGTGGTCTCATGAGACCAAGATAAACTTATTTGGTTCAGATGGTGTCAAGAGTGTGTGGCGGCAACCAGATGAGGAGTACAAAGACAAGTGTGACTTGCCTACTGTCAAGCATGGTTGTGGGAGTGTCATGATCTGGGGCTGCATGAGTGCTGCCAGCACTGGGGAGCTACAGTTCAATGAGGGAACCATGAATGCAAACATGTACTGTGACATACTGCAGCAGAGCATGATTCCCTCCCTTCAGAGTCTGGGCCGCAGGGCAGTATTCCAACTGGATAACGACCCCAAACACACCTCCAATATGACCACTGCCTTGCTAAAGAAGCTGAGGGTAAAGGTGATGGACTGGCCAAGCATGTCTCCAGACCCAAACCCTATTGAGCATCTGTGGGGCATCCTCAAATGGAAGGTGGAGCGCAAGGTCTCTAACATCCACCAGCTCCATGATGTCTTCATGGAGGAGTGGAAGAGGACTCCAGTGGCTACCTGTGAAGCTCTGGTGAACGCAATGCTCAGGAGGGTTAAGGCAGTGCTTGAAAATAATGGTGGCCATATAAAATATTGACACTTTGGGCCCAATTTGAAAATTTTCACTTAGGGGTGTACTCTCTTTTATTGCCAGTAGTTTAGACATTAATGGCTGTGTGTTGAGTTATTTTGAGGGGACAGCAAATTTACACTGTTATACAAGCTGTACAGTCACTACTTTACATTGTAGCAAAGTGTCATTTCTTCAGTGTTGTCACATATATAATCAAATATTTAGAAAATTGTGAGGGGTGCACTCTCTTTTCTGAGATACTGTATATATATATATATATATATATATATATATATATATATATATATATATATATATACATACACATACAGGTTTGTTAGCATGTCCTTGGGTTTCCACAGATTACTGTAAATCATAGGACTGGAAGCTTAAATTGTTCCATAAATTGCTCAATATCTATCCTACACACTACTTGTGTATATTTAAATCTCTTTTCTGCTGAAGAGTATTAACGACGTGAGATTTCTCTCAGTGCTATTCTCCTTTGCTTACAGTCTTTATTCTTTTTAAAATCATGTTATGTCATTTTACAAGCACTAATAGAGCATGTGCATTTTCATGGTATTTTTGAAGAGTCACGCTGGATAAGATTTTGCACCATTCTTGCATCCTTTCTGTATTTGAAAGCATCCCTACAATACTGGAGAATGAAAATGCTAAAAATAGAGGGGGTGGGGAGTGGTATTTGATATTGTAGCACTGCTAAGGTAACTTTATTTTGGCATTAACATTAAGGTAGATGGTTGCTAAGTAACAGAGCAGATTCAGGAGATATTAGTGTTGGTTATGGTATTCAGTATCTGTGAAGGGCAGCAGAAAGTAAGGTCTAATCCAGTGCTTGTGTATTTTGATTAATGTCTGACCCTCAGTTTTTGCATGCACAAGTAGTCTTCTACCAGAACTCATAGCTCCTAACTTTAGAACTAGAAAATGAGGCACACATACGGTGTAGGGGGACCACTGAAAAGTGGGCTTGGTTAAATTACACTATATTTTGAGCATGACTTAAAAGAGCCTGATTAGAAACATCAAAAAACTCGACATGTGAATTAGCCCAAATTAAAATGTTGTCCCTTTTTTCTCATGCAGGCACTGCCCCCCCCCCCCCCCATACATACTGCCCATCTTTTCCTCTGCGTGCACATACTGTCCCCACCTTGTAAACAATTGCCTCCTTATCCCTGCACATACCCACTATACACACACTGCACCCCTCTTAATCTGTATACAATATTCCTTTTTTCCCTTTCACATATCTCTTCCATGCACATTGCCTTCCAGTATACAATCCCCCATCCCAGTATACACCATCCCTCTGTACACATACCTCCCACCATAAAAACAGCCTTCCTTGTATGCATTGTCCCTCTTGTAAACACAGCCTTCTCATGATCGCACTGCCCCCTTGTACACTCCCCTCCCCCTGCACACTTTGCTCCAAAAATGTTGGATTGTTCTACACACATACCAGAACTAGCCCAGCAGAGTGAGGAAGGATTGATCAGTAGCAGCTTCATGCTGTAATTGGCATGAGATTACTATGGCAATACCACACTGACCCAGACTGGCTGCAGTGCTGTATAGAGATAGCTCAATGGGCCCTGCAGAGATCGTCCATGTAACATGCAGTGGCACTAAGCAGGAGTGTGAAACACACTTATATCCATGGGACACCAATATTTTGTTGAAATTAGGAGACAGTCCTGCAGAATTCTGGACAGTTGCAAGGTATTCTGGAACCCCCCCAATTAACAAACTATGACCTAGCATTGACAAATGCCATGCACTGTGAAGGCTGTATTCTTTATTTTGAAGAGACTTATAGGACTCTGTGCTGTGTCAGAAACCATAGGTTTCTTATATGCACCCATGGCTGTCTAACAGTGACTGCATCTGAATACTGTCACTATTCGGCTGACAATTTTCCACCAGAAGATTTTTCAATTGCAGTATGTCAAGCCAGGTGGTACCCTCTGGGTCAGCCACAGCAGAATTCTGGATGATTTAGCAGGTAGCGGAAAAAGCCTTGAATGGCCAGGTTAAGTCACTGACCTGTAACCATAAAAGAAATAAGGAATGCATGCTTGTTCTGAGACAGGAAGACAGATGCAGTCAACTAAATAACCATCTCCATAGTTTTCGCATAACAGATGTACTTTAGGGTACCCATTAAAATAACTCTATAATGAATAAATATGCAAATAAAATAGACACGCATTGGAAATACACTGTATTTACCTTTTATTTTTATTAATACATTTTTTAAAGTAATCTTTCTTTATTGAACATGTAAAAAACAAAACATAAGACATTTAGACAAGAAACCATAAAAAGGCAAAGGAAAGTTATCCCGTGGGTAACAGCCCTAGCAAAAGCTCAACTTAATGCATGTAAAGGGGTCTGACTGACCCTCCGACATAAGGAACATATAAGCCGCATGCATAGTATTAATACAGATAAATCTACACAATATGATTTGCCATATTCCTTTCAGCAAAACAGTGTCAACTAGCACTCATCCATGTATGTTTATAGCATAAAGGGTGATGTCAGATATAACCAAAAATGGGGGGGGGGGGGTATTTGCCTTTTAAATGTCTACTTATAATTTGGCAGCATTATGGCTGACGCATTTGATTTTTTGTGTACCCGTGCTACATTTCTTCCTAATACAAGTCAGTGTGAGGCTGGGTTCACACTGGAGAATGCAGCGGCTCACAGCAGAAGTCGGGTGCAGCTCCGTTCACCGTTTCAGGTCCGATTTCAGCCCGAATTTTTGGCTGAATTCGGACCTGAAACACACCAAAAGACGTCCAGGGCTCCTGTGCAAACCGCTGCAGAGATATGTTAAATAGCTCCATATAGAGTCAGCCACAATCTCCTGCTATGCGAGTTGGATGCGGGGAAACCCACATTCAATTTGCATAGGTGTGAACCCAGCCTTAAGGTAAAAGCAAATCACAGCAACACAAAGCAGCTTGAAAAATCACAGAAGCAGCTCAAAGCAAGTGTAAAGCAGATTTAATCAATTCTTTGAACAACTCAAAGCAAATCAAAAAAGAAGATCAGATTCAGGAACATCTAAAAGCTTATTGTAGTTGATGTGTTTCTGAGTGTAATGCCCACCTACACAAGCCCTAAAACTGTACACAAGCTCATGTTCATAATTTAGAACATTAATAAACACATCGGTCAATCTAAACAGTAACTATAAAACTTGCATTATATGGCCCACTCATTTTAAAAGAGATTAAAAGTAGCTATGAACTTGCAATTATTTTTGGAATTAACCATCCTGTAAACTGGTATACTTATTTGCCACTCTTTCAGTTCACTCATCTAAAGTTATAGCGTTTGCCTTGCCTTGAGTATGTCTAAAACATTTTTATTCTGTGAGAAGTTCCTGCTTTCAAGTTCACCCTTGATTTGTTCCAGTGGCTTCATTCCAAATTAGAAATAAAATGCTTTGTGTTTCTTGGAAAATAAAAATGAATTACTGAAATTTAGCATGTAAATTGATTAATACTCAGCTATTAATTTATATTTGGATATTAATATGATAAGGTTTATTACTATCCACAGCTAAGAGTGTAACATTAGAAAGTCATCCATGAAAATGTTCCAGTGCTGTACATTTAAATAATAAAATTACATTTTATCTGTGGATGTATAATGAAATTGATGATTACAGAGTAAAACAAAATTCAAAGGACAATATATTTCAAATTAATCATACAAATGATGTCTTTGTAAAGGATTCCTTGCCCATTTTGCACTGTCATGAAATAAAAATGTGTTACATAGGAAGGAAGCAATTTGCTGTGAGACAAGTGTACTAATGTTGCTGATGATTGGGATGCCTGAATACCTTTAGCCCTGGTTCACATTGATGCAATTTGGCATGTGATTTGACATGTCAAATCGCATGCCAAATCGGTGGCAATTACTTGCAATGGCAGCTTCTGAATCAGTGCGACACCGTATGTGCGGTGCCACACCGATTCCCAAAAGTAGTTTCTGTACTACTTTTGGCGATTTAGGGGTGTGATTTCCATTGACATCTGTGCAGAAAACCGCACAGATGTCTCTGAAACTGCCCCCGAAGTCGGGACTGAAATGCGGGAATGAAATTGTGCGAGTTCAACTGAACTCGCACGATTTTATTCCCGCTGTCAGTGTGAACAAGGGCTCAAATTATACATTTTATATAGATTCTATCCTTATAAAATATGTGGCACATCTATGAATTGTTGTAACTCATAAACTTTTTTTTGACAGGAATGGCTTTATATGCTTGCCCCACATGCCAATAGCAATGGTGGTGCTATTTTCAGTGAACATAGCACCTGATGAAAAGGAGGTGGGATTTTCTGGAAAAAAAATACTTCCCGTAGCTTAATTTTCTAAGAGGTGATTATAATTTATTTCAGGTTCTTACATAGCGCCGTACATTCACATCAGTCCCTGCCCTCAAGAAACCTACAATCTAAGGTCCCTAACTCACATTCATACATACACATACTACGGTAGTGGTTCTCAACTCCTAACCTCAGGACCCACTAACAGGCCAGATTTTTAAGTATTACCTTGGGGAGATGCAGACTAGAATACTGCAATCACTGAGCAGCAAATTATATAACCTGTGATGTATTTCAGTTATCTTGCAAATCTGGCATGTTAGTGGGTCCTGAGGACAGGAGGTGAGAGCCACTGTACTAGGGCTAATGTCAACAGGATCCAAGTAACCTACTAGCATGTCATTGGAGTGTGGGAGGAACCCAGAATACCTAGAGGAAACCCACACAGGCACAGGAAGAACATGCAAACTCCAGGCATACAGTGTCATGGTTGGAATTTGAACCAGCAACCCTTTTGCTGCTAGGTGAAAGTGCTAACCACTACACCACTGTGCTGCCCAAGAGAGATACTGATGCAAATGAAGTCCAAGACTTTCTAGGTGCATTTCATAGCAAAATATTGTTTTTATAGCCCAAGAGAACACTCCCTTTTTATATTTTTTAATATATTACTTTGCCAGTTGTGTTTTTTTGTTCAGTATCTTCTTTAGGGTTTTTAATTACCTAGACCTGTTAGTTCTGCTCCAGTGACACTGCTTCCATGATAGAAGCTGACATGCTCTCAATGCTTTCAGTCCATTCTGAATACTTTGTATATCATGCTATGGATGGAGTTCCTCTCTCAAATCAGCATCAGCACTACTCACAAAAGGCTGGGTGATACTGAAAGATCTGGGGAATAAAACATATCAGAAGATACTTCAGGAACTTAATATATACAGTCTTGAAAGAAAGGAAAGCGAAGACTTGACTGAAATCTTTAAAGCGTAACTCCCCTTTTGTGGTGAAAAAAAAACTGGGTGATCAATGTACATTGCAAAGAGTATAACAAATTTTTTTGCAGATTCCTACCTTTTGTTATTTTGAAGAAATCCATGTATGTTTCTCTGGGCCTCTGTTCTGTTCTGAGTAGGTCTAATGGGAGTGGTTTCATAATTAACTGTCAGGTGTGGAGCTGAAGGGCACTAATGAGGAAATCTGCTGGGGCTGCATCCCTCTAGACATGTTCCTATTGAAAGTATCTCAAAAAAATTACATGTTTGTTGCAGGGGATGCCTGAAATCTGACTTATATCTTAGGCAGACTTCTGGGAACATTGGTGAGCCAATCACACAAACAGGAAATTATGTTTCTGGGGAGTGGTCAGTACACACTCTGTGTACAGAACAACTTCAGGTAGCCATATTGCAATGTATTAATTGTAGGTCATTTTCAATAACATTTAATTACAATATGATTAGTGTCGCAATTATATGTATATTATTTTTTCTTTATTTGTTTTTTTTTTCCCCACAAAAGTTTAGTTACCCTTTAACCACTTCAGACCTGGAGGGTTTTACCCCCTTCCTGACCAGAGCACTTTTTGCGATTCGGCACTGTGTTGCTTTAACTGACAATTGCGCGGTCGTTCGACGTGGCTTCCAAACAAAATTGACGTTATTTTTTTCTCACAAATAGAGCTTTCTTTTGGTGGTATTTTATCACCTCTGCGGTTTAAATTTTTTTGCGCTATAAACAAAAAAATAGCGACAATTTTGAAAAAAAAAATCATTATTTTTTACTTTTTGCTATAATAAATATCCCCAAAAAATATATTATTTATTTTTTCCTCAGTTTAGGCCGGTACATATTCTTCTACATAATAAGCATAATAAGCTTTTATTGATTGGTTTGCACAAAAGTTATAGCGTGTACAAAATAGGGGATAGTTTTATGGCATTTTTATTGATAATTAATTTTTTATTAGTAATGGTGGCGATCAGCGATTTTTATCGTGACTGCGACATTATGGCGGACACATGGGACAATTTTGACATATTTTTGGGACCATTGGCATTAATACAGCGATCAATGCTAAAAGATTGCATTGATTACTGTAAAAATGTCACTGGCAGTGAAGGGGTTAACCACTAGGTGGCGGTGTAGGGGTTAAGTGTGTCCTAGGGAGTGATTCTAACTGTGGGGGGGAGAGGCTGTATGTGACACATCACTGATCACCGCTCCCGATTACAGGGAGCTGTGATCAGTGACAATATCATTAGGCCGAACGGGGAGGTGCTTGTTTAGATTAGCATCTCCCCATTCTTACTCACTGTGAGATGATCGCGGGTATCTCCGCAGACATCGAGTCCGCGGGACCCACGGTCACGGAGCTCCCGGCGGGCGCACGTGCACCGCCTCTTAAAGGGCAACATACAGGTATGTTAATCTGCCTGTACGTGCCCTTCTGCCACAGTATAACTGACTTATGGCGGTCGGGAAGCAGTTAAATACATTGAATGGCTGATTTACTAAAGGAATTGAGAATGTTCACACAATAAATTGTTAGATTGTTTTAATTTACCAATCAGGAGCAGATTAAATGAGTAAACAGAGATTTTTGGACAATTAAAAAAAATTCCAAAAAATTTAAATCAAATATTAAAAACATTTGGACAATTAATCAGAACTTTGGTACAACGTATTGTATGAAATTTCTCAAATCCTTCAGTAAATCAGCCTTTAAATGATAAGTTCAGCTTTTGACAAAAAATAATAAATACATTTTTTTTGTATTTATTATTTTTTGTTTTGGAAGCCTGTAAAGCATTGCACCGGCAATCAGCAGATTGATCTCCTGCAGACCTGTCAATGTATCAGCTTGCTTGTACCTCGTACGAGCAAGACCATACATCCTGACAGGAAGACTCAATGAACTACCACATCGCTCACCACAGTAGTTCATTGAAAACTACAAGCTGACAGCCGCTAGGGCCTCTGGACCTTGTAGTTTTCCGTTCATAGAGGACTGTGAAAGAGTGACGTGGTGGGGTGGGTGGAGGCCACAGGGCACACAGGGCACACAGGGGCACAGCCTCAAACTAGCAAGAGGAATGTTCAAAACTAATCTTAGAAAGTATTATTTTACCAAAAGAATAGGTTATGCTTGGAACAGACTTCCAGCAGAGGTAGTCAGTCAACAATAAGTGAATTCAAACATGCTTGGGACTAACATAGATATATTCTCAGACAAAAAAGTTAAACATAAAATATATATATATACAGTATTTTTTACCTCTTAAAAAGAACACAGCACTTTACCTGACTTTTTGTCATTTATAGATCAGCTACCTTGCTATTGCCATTTACCTTGTGACATGCTACAAAACTACAATGCTGCAGTCAGAATTATCACTGGTGGAGAGGAAAATGTTTCTCCCTATCTGCAATCAACTGATGACATCTTTCTCCCAGACTGCACCCCTTTCGAGTCTATAGGGGTGGACTGTGGATAGGGGTTGATAGACTGGGCACTTTGCCAGTGCAGTTGCACTAATTTTCCCCAAACCCTAGTGGCTGTGGTGAAGCTTCACTTTGCAAAGAACACCCAATCTGGTGAAAGGAAACACAATTTGTGCTTGCACATGACTGAATGATGGCAATCAGCAGAGTTTTACCACATTCACTAATATCTGTCAAAAATGAGTACAACTGCACTTGAAGAGTGCAACTGAACTTGCAAAGTGCACAGCCTATTTGCCTTTAGTAAATTTACCACATAGAGCCCATGCTCCAAATGCACAGGGAATGCATGCAGAGTCTCCTGAATGCAAACCTTTTTGATGCGGGGGATCATTTGAACCACCGAGTGATTTTCACATCTCTATAAACAATCTCCTGATCACTTTCATGGCATGCTAGCCTGGTTAGCACTGTGTACCCAGCAGGGCTAGTGCTAGGATTTTTGTCTACTTAGGCAAAGGTGCATTTTAGCGCCAATCCCCCCGATGCCCGGCGGTGGCTGCCTTAAAGCAGTAGTAAAGTCCGCTTTGTGATTTTTACCTACATGCTAAAAATAAAGCTTACCTGTAGGTAAGATGAATATCTCCTAAATGTGCACCTTTTAAGAGATATTCCTGAAGCTGAATATTGCAACAAAAGCACTGAGGAAATAAGGAGTCAACATAACTATTTTAACCGCTTGATGACCAGCCTCCATCATTATATTGCAGCAGGTTGGCTACCCTGTGCGAATGGCCATAGGTGTATGTCAAGCGTTTTAAGAGCATCAGGACGTGCGCGCGCCCTCGGCGCGATGTCTGCCGGCCACCCATGATCGCTCCACAGAGAGCCAGAATGAGGATCTGTCAATGTAAACAAACAGATCCCCATTCTGACTGGGGAGTAGAGAGAGATCTGCTGTTACTAGTGATCCGAAGCAGCGATCTCGCTCCTCCTCTAGTCAGTAACCTGCCCCCACAGTTAGAAACACCTTCCTAGGGAACACTTAACCCCTTGATCTTCCCCAAGTGTTAATCCCTTCCCTGCCAGTGACATTTATACAGTAATTAGTGGCTTTTTTTTTAGCTCTGATCGCTGTATAAATGTCACGGGTCCCAAAAAAGTGTCAAAAGTTTCCGATCTGTCCGCCCCAATGTCGCAGTCCTGCTAAAAATTGCAGATTGCCACCATTACTAGTAATACAAAATAAATAAATATAAAAAATGCCATAAATCTATCCCCTATTTTGTAGATGCTACAACTTTTGTGCAAACCAATCATCATACGCTTATTGCAATTTTTTTTTACCAAAAATATGTTGAAGAATACATATTGGCCTAAACTGATGAAGAAATTTGTTTTTGTTTTTTTTTATTTATTATAGCAAAAAGAAAGAAATATATATATATTTTTTTTAATTGTTGCTCTTTTTTTGTTTTGTTTTTCAGAACAAAAGATAAAAAAATGCAGAGGTGATCAAATACCACCAAAAGAAAGCTCTATTTATGGGGAAAAAATGACATACATTTTGTTTGGATACAACTTCACACAACAGCGCAATTGTCAGTTAAAGTGTTGCAGTGCTGTATCGCAAAAAATGGCCTGGTCATTAAGGGGGCAAATCCTTCTGGTCCTTAAGTGGTTAAACCTTCATTAATCGTTTTAATAGGATTTAAAGATAAGGTGGTAAAAAACAGATGCGCATATATAAGTGACTCAATTGCTAATTCATTAATGGTTTTGAAAATTGTACTCATTCATTAATGGTTTTGAAAATTGTACTTTTAACTCTTAATTAATGGCTTCCTACAAGTACACAGGTTTCCTACAATTCAAAAACATTAAACATTAATGGCTTTATACAGCCTTGTACCCTAACTGAACTGCAATGTGTGTGTATATACTGCAGGAACACTAGATTGAAATCTCCTATTAAGCAAAAAAAGACATGAACAGTTAGTTACTGTAATATGCTCGCAATGTCTATCGCTGAAGAGAATAAAATAAAATTCTACCTTAAAAATACTGTTGTTTGTAAAATATCATAACCTACCCTTATATATAATATATTCTACATGTATGTTTGCTTATCATCCCTGTTCTTCTCTTGTTTGGCATTTAACAAAATGTTTTGTAAAGCATCTTATTGACTCCAGCCTTTATAAAGTCAAAAAGCAATTGAGTCACATATATATGCGTATCTGGTTTTTACCACCTTATCTTTAAATCCTATCAAGCTCTTTCAATTCAGTCAAAACGTTTGCAAACATGCGTTAAACAGGAGTCTCCTTTTGACTATTATTTCTTGTGGTGTTTAAATTTTCACTGAGATCAAATACTGGCTTCACGTGAACATAGAGCATTTTTAATAAAAACAGGAACATTTTTTTTTTCTTTTACCAAACTGTCCGCAGATAGAGAAAGATAAAGGATTAGGTAGGAATGTTACCTTTTTCTTTTGTCAAATACCAAGTAGAAACATTGGTTAAAGGCCTTAAAAAAGACCCATTACCACAGGGCAGAAAGTCAAAGAGCTTGGCTGCCCTAATACTCAGTTATCTCGTTTCTGGATAATGGAATGACCCCTCACATGCCCGAGCTGTGCAACAATATAATAGCATAAGCAGTGTGAATAAAGAGGTTATTTTTGGAATCCAATTGAAACAGTGTTGGAGTCTCTTTGACAAGGAAGGAATTGAACAAGATGCAAGGCACACAGTGGAAAAATATTGAATTTAAGGAAGGTGGAACTACTTTTGAGCTGATAAAACAATCTTAAATAGAGACCTCCTGGTTTAAAACAAATGCAGCTGGTCCAGATAAAAGGCAGCCAATTTATTTACTTAAAATAGAAAGTCAGAATGAATTTAGTCAATATATTTGAATTAACTGCACAAAAGAAATGCATATAATAATATGACATTCTTACTATTACAGTGACTTTTAAAGTTTTAACATCATCTTACTAACCTAAAAGTGCTTTATAAGAAAACTAATAGAAAAACCATTTTAAGGGAAACTCCACTATTAAATCACATTTCTACAATTTAATGTAATGTTTTTTTTTTTGTGTTTTTTTTTTAATTTCACCTGTTTTGAAGGGTTGTAGTGTGAGATGAAATAGCAGTACAAGTAGCCAATAAATTCATGTGCTGGCATGGAGCACACTCACAGTAGGATAAAGCAGAGTGACAGAGAGATGAGCTCATATCTGTGCTGTTAATCATTGTACTGTCTTAACCGCTTCCCGATCGCCTCACGCAGATATACTGCGGCAGAATGGCACGGGCAGGCAAAATCATGTACCTGTACGTGGCCCTTTAATTGCCTGCCCGTGAGTCGCGCTCGCGACCCGGTCGGGAGCTTCATGACCCCGGCCGCAGGACCAGCGGACCCGATCGCCGCTGGTGTCCCGCGATCGGGTCACAGAGCTGAAGAACGGGAAAGCCGATCAATGACGTCAGATGTCAGCCCCGCCCCCTAATGTAAAAAAAACACAACACGTCACAGCCCATAACCCCTCCCCTCCCCCTAGTGGTTAACTCTTTCACTACCACTGTCATTTATACAGGAATCAATGCATTTAAATAGCATTGATTGCTGTATAAATGACAATGGTCCCAAAAATGTGTCAAAAATGTCCGATGTGTCCGCCATAATGTCGCAGTCACAATAAAAATCGCAGATCGCCGCCATTACTAGTAAAAAAAAAAATATTAATAAAAATGCTATAAAACTATCCCCTATTTTGTAAACGCTATAACTTTTGCGCAAACCAATCAATAATCGCTAATTGGGATTTTTTTTTACCAAAAATATGTAGAAGAATACGTATCGGCCTAAACTGAGGAAAAAAAAAATGTTTTTTTATATATTTTTTGGGGATATTTATTATAGCAAAAAGCTAAAAATATTGCATTGTTTTCAAAATTGTCGCTCTATTTTTGTTTATAGCGCAAAAAATAAAAACCGCAGGGGCGATCAAATACCACCAAAAGAAAGCTCTATTTGTGGAAAAAAAAGGACGCCAATTTTGTTTGGAAGCCACGTCGCACGACCGCGGAATTGTCAGTTAAAGCGATGCGGTGCCGAATCGCAAAAAGGGGCCTGGTCCTTTGGCTGCCAATTGGTCCGGGGCTGAAGTGGTTAAAGTGCAGTTCCAGCCTGGGCGAAAAAAAATAAGTCAGCAGCTATAAATACTGTAGCTGCTGACTTTTAATATAAAGGTACTTACCTGTCCAGGGAGCCTGCAATTTCGGCACCCGAAGCTGACCTGTCATTTGGCTCCAGGTGGAGGCGCCGGCATTCTTACTAAGGGAAAAAGAAAGCCTGCTTCCTACTGCGCATGCATGAGTTGTGCAACGCATCCTGAATGGTCCTGTTGTCTTCTGGGACACACACAGGTCCCAGAAGGCAATGGGGGAAGGAGGATTGCACGAAAAGACCGTAGAAGTGACGTATCATGCCGCAGTAACATGGGACAGAAGTCCAGAAGAATTTTTTTTTTTTAAACTGAGCTCAATTTGTGCCTGGAACTTCGCTTTAAAGGAGTTGTAAACCCTCAAGGTTTTTCACTCTAGTGCACCCCCAGAGCCCCTCTTTTACTTACCTGAACCCGGTCTTTCCAGCGACGGGGACAAGCACACCAGCTCCAACTGGTGTCTTGGGTCCTGATTGAATAGATTGATAACAGCATAGCCATTGGCTCCCGCTGCTGTCAATTAAATCCAATGATGCAGAAGCCAGGGGTGGGGCAGAGTCCTGCTGTCTGTGTCAATGGATGCAGCAGCGTGACATGGGAGCGTGCCCGCACAAGTTCCCCGAGGGAGAGCGGCTCTCCAACGAGGCACTTGAGAAGAGGAGGAGCCAGGAGCGCTGCTGAGGGACCCCAGAAGTGAAGGATTGGGGCCACTCTATGCAAAACCAACTGCACAAAGGAGGTAAGCATGACATGTTTGTTTTTTTTGTTTGTTTTTTTAAACAAAACTTTACATATCTTTTAAACTTAGAACCAGTCATAATCTCACATATGTAAATTGTAGTTTTGTGCTATCTGCTCCTCCATTGTACCTTAAATTAGGTGGATGATCCCTCTTTTTATCTCTCTTGTTCCGTAAAACAAAATTTACATACAAAAATGTCAGATACATAATTATATTGTGGAATTAGAATACTCTCTAATTCATAAAGACTGGCACAAACAGATTTTTCAAAAGTGTGTGTTCTAAAAGTGGTGCAAACAATGCCAGACTCATGTACCAGTTTAGAACTTGTGCTTGAATTTGGCACATGCTGTGCCGCTTTTAGAACACTCACGAGACACTTTTGCAAAGTCTATCTCTGCCAGTTCCTCTTTCTGTACGCCAAAAACAAGTTGATCTTAATTAGCTCCACTTTCATAGGAAACAAACTGACAGTATTGTATTTTGAATTTGGCGCATTCATTGTGTCACATTGTAAAGGTGGCGCATTTTAGAACTACCTGAATTTAGTGCACTAGATGCTGTCAGACCAAAAGGCAAATGCTTCATAAATTTGCGGCATTACATTAAAAAGAGGGATTAATACCAAAACAGTAGTATAGCAGCTTTACTGAATTCCCCCATAGTGTCCATAAATATTCAAATCTATAAATATATAATGCTTCCAATTTTCTTACATTATAAAGATATCTACCTGTTGTTATCAAAATGTTTGCCTGTGTGATAAAACATTAACTATGTAACTTTGTGTAAAAAAAAAAAAAAAAAAAACAATTGTAATTTTCCCAAAAATTGTGACAAAACATAAAATATTCCATGGAATCAACATGCCTCTCAGCAAATAGCTTGGGGTGTCTACTTTCCAAAAAGGGTAATTTGAGGGGGTTTGTGCTATCTTCACATTTCAGGGACTCCGAAACTGTGATAGGTAGTGAGGAAGTGAAATGAGCCCTTTGAAATCCTGAAGGCGGTTATTGTTTTTTGGCACCCGTACTTGTCTAGGCACCCAAAAAGTCTCACACATGTGGTATCCCCGCACTCAGGAGAAACATCAGAATGTATTTTTGGGTGTAATTTCACATAAACCAATGGCATGTTTGAGCAATATATAATTTAACCACTTGCCGACCAGCTGCCGTCATTATACTGCATCAGGTCGGCACGTTCCTGCGAATCGCTATAGCTGTACATCGGCTCTTTAAACAGCCCTAGCATGTGTGCGCATGTGCCCGCTGCACGACGGGGAACACGATGCACATAGCCAGTGGCCGCAATGTCTGCCAGCCATGCACAATTGTGGGCACAAGAACCAGAACAGAGATGTGTGTGTGTAAACACACACATACATCCCCATTATGTCAGGAGAGGAGAGACACATCGTCTGTTCCTACTAAGTAGTACTAAGTAGGAACAGTGATATGTCTTCTCCTCTAGTAATTCACATCCGCCCACAGTTAGAAACACCTAGCAGGGAACACATTTAACCCCTCGATTGCCCCTAGTTTTAACTCCTTCTCTACCAGTAACATTTACACTGAAATCAGTGCATTTTTATAGCACTGATCGCTGTATAAATGTCAATGGTCCCAAAAATGTGTCAAAAGTGTCTGATCTGTCTGCTTCAATGTCGCAGTCCTGCTAAAAATTGCAGATCGCAGCCATTACTAGTAAAAATAAAAAGATATATAAAAATGCCATAAAAATGCTATAAATATATTCCCTATTTTGGAGACGCTATAACTTTGCGCAAACAAATCAATATACGCTTATTGCAATTTTTTTCCAAAAATATGTAGAAGAATATATATCAGCCTAAACTGATGAAGACATTTCCTTATTTACATTTTTCTGTGGATATTTATTATAGCAAATAGTATAAAATATTGTTTTTTTTTTAAATTGTTGCTCTTTTTTTGTTTATAGCACAGAAAATAAAAACCGCAGAGGTGATCAAATACCACCAAAAGAAATCTCTATTTGTGGGAAAAAAAGGATGTCAATTTTGTTTTGGTACAGCGTTGCATGACCGCGCAGTTGTCAGTTAAATCGACGTAGTGCTGTATCGCGAAAAATGGCCTGGTCATTAAAGGGGAAATTCTTCCGATCCTTAAGTGGTTAAATGACAACTTTGAGGAAAGATTAGAGGAACTGATTTTATTCTCTCTTGAGAAGAGGAGATTAAGGGGATATGATAAACATTTACAAATACATAAGTGGCCCATATAATGAACTTGGTGTTGAGTTATTTACTTTAATATCATCGCAGAGGACAAGGGGGCACTCTTCAAATACGGAAAGGTTTCTTCACAGTAAGAGCTGTGAAAATGTGGAATAGACTCCCTCCAGAGGTGGTTCTGGTAAGCTGGTTCTGGAGGCCTGGATTCTTTCCTAAATGTACATATAATAGGTACTAACATTTAAAGGTAAAGTTGATCCCGGGAAAATCCAATTGCCTCTCGGGGGATCAGGAAGGAATTTTTTCCCCTGCTGTAGCAAATTGGAGCATGCTTTGCTAGGGTTTTTTTGCCTTCTTCTGGATCAACTGTGGGTGAAGGATTGTGTATATGGGATTGTATGATTTTTTTTTTTTGGTTGAACTAGATGGACTTGTGTCTTTTTTCGACCTTACTATGTAACTTTGTGAAAAAAATAAAATAAAATATTCCATGGAATCAACATGCCTCTCAGCAAATAGCTTGGGGTGTCTACTTTCCAAAAAATGGTAATTTTGGGAGATTTGTGCTATCTTGACATTTCAGGGCCTGAAACTGTGATAGGTAGTGAGGAAGTGAAATGAGCAATTTACGCCCTTTGAAATCCTATTCGTTTTTTGCTCCCGTACTTGGCTAGGCTCCCAAAAAGTCTCACACATGTTGTATTCCCTCACTCAGGAGAAACAGCAGAATGCATTTTGGGGTGTAATTCCATATATACCCATGGCCTGTGTAAGCAATATGTCATTTAGTGACAACTTTGTGTAAAAAAAAAATAATAATAAATACATTTTCCAGAAACTTGTGGCAAAATATAAAATATTCCATTGGCTCATTATGTCTCTCAGAAAATAGCTTGCTGTCTACTTAATTTGAAGGGGGGTGCTATCTTGACATTTCAGGGCCTCTGAAACTGTGATAGGTAGTGAGGAAGTGAAATTAGCAATTTACGCCCTTTGAAATCCTGAAGACAGTGACTGGTTTTCAGCACCCGTATGTGGCAAGGCTACCAAAAACGTCTCACACATGTGGTATCCCCATACTCAAGAGAAGTAGCAGAGTGTATTTTGGGGTGTAATTCCCCATATACCCATGGCATGTGTGAGCCATATATCATTTCAGTGACAACTTTGTGTAAAAAAAATATTCAATGGGTAATGACTAAGCACAGGTGCGTGAAATGCATTTGCTGAACTTTTTAAACTGGCTGCATGTTCATGTGACTGAATACATTTTGGCATAAATGTATGACAAAAATTTAGTTTATTGGATTTTTGCTATAACAAAAAGTAGAAAATATATATATTTTTAAAATTTTTGTTCTTTTTTTGCTTATATCAGAAAAAAAATTCCAGTGGTGATCAAATACCACTAAAAGAAAACTATTTGTGGGGAAAAAAAGGACGTACATTTAGTTTGGGTTAAGCATTGCATGACCGAGCAATTAACAGTTAAAGTAGCACAGTGCCAAATTGCAAAAAATGCTCTGGTCAGGAAGGGGGTGAAACCTTCTGGAGGTCAAGTAGTTAAAGTCCTACAACAAGAATACATTAAGGTACAATTTCTGTTTTGCATTCATATATTCTTTATTTTCCAAATACTGTCTTCCTGAAGTTCATTCCTGAAGTTATGAAAAGAGTCATAAAAGTTTTTTTGTGTAAAATATGTTGTCATACCAATATTGTTTCTTCTTTTCCAAGCAATCCTGAGGAGTGGATGGAAGTTGCTAGGCACTTTCATGAACAATGGCAATTTCCCAACTGTGGCGCAGCTATAGATGGAAAGCACATACGAATCAATCCTCCACCAAACTCTGACTCCTATTTCTATGGCAGTAGTCAATGCAGATTATAAGTTCATGTACCTTGACATTGGGAAGAATGGTCACAATTCTGAAGGAGTATTAGACTAGGCAGATTTTTATAAACTCATGCTGAATGGTAACCTTAACCTACTGAAATGTAAAGAAAACATCGAAGGGATGAACTTTGTTTTTGTTGCTGATGAAGCTTTTACACTTGGTGAAAACTTACCGAAACCATTTCCCATGTGGAACCTTTCCAGAGAGCAAAGGATCCACAATTATAGACTATCCTGGGCAATGAGGGTGGTTGATAATGCCTTTGGCACTATTTCTAATAATTTCAGGATTTACCTAACCTCCATAAACCTTGCATTGTACAAAGTGAACAACCTAGACCTCTGCTGCTGTATACTGCACAATTTCCTTAGACACAATACAAGCAGGTACATAACTGGCCCCTCTTGTGAAAAGAAACAAGAAATGGCTGCAAACAGTTCATGTGATGAGGAGCTTGAAACCAGTGAGGGGTTGACACCCATTGCCACTGGACATCCTTGACTTCCCACCTAAAGTGCTCAGCAAAATCGCCTAAATTACATGATCTGCTTCAATTAACTTGGCACAGTGGAATGGCAACATGATGATTAAGACCCCCAAAAACTGTGCCACAAGCAAATATAAAAAAATGTGAACATATACCTTTTTTAAATTGTTCAGTGCAACATGTAGTGCAACTAGTTTCTTGTGGTAGTTCATATATTGTTCTTTTTGGAAAAAAAATACTGCATAAAGTCTAGCCAAGAATTTTCCTATTTGTAATATAAAATGTCCAGCTCAATACTAGATTACTAGAAATGTTCATTGTATCCTTTGAAACATTGTTACATAGTTATGTGATAATAATAGATAAAATGGTCAACTGTTATAGATTTATTGAAAATATGGCATTTTTTTTCTTAATCAGCTATTTCAATCAGCTATTATGTGCAGGTCAGCATCAACTCTTAGGTAAGAGTCTTATAAAGTAAAGCAATGCCCAAGCACACCACAACATGTGCAAACGGCAACATGTTGGTGTGTGTTTACATTTTATTTTATATTAAAGAAATAAGCAATAACAAACAGTGTACAGAGCTTCAAAATAAGGAAATACCCATAGAAAGGTTGCATAATTTGCAATATGATTATTGGGAAATGAAAGGACTAGACGAATAACAGGAAGCAAGATCAAAGACTGTTTGAATAAGGTCTACATATCCACTTGTCAACATAGCACTGAGGAGGCAGAGAAGGTAGACATAGCCATAATCAAAAAAAGGGAACACATTTCGGGTCAGGGGCACACTGCTGCACACGTTTTGGGCCTGCGAGGCTCTGTCACATATATGGACCAAAGCCGCCAACCTAATCCCAAGGATCACTGATGTTTCAGTGACCCTTACATTCCAAATGTGCATCCTTTATGCTGACATACCTGGGGCTATTCCCCCACAACAAAAGCTAATACACACACTTTTTAGCGCCATTCAATGGGCAATAGCACTAAATTGGAAGAGCCATTCGGTGCCTTGGTCACAGGTACTCCTCCGGATGGAGTCTATTAGGCTGATGGAAAAGATCCACCATACCCTTCTGGACACCATGCATATTTTTGATAGCAAATGGAACAAATGGTCAGCCTTTCAACTAGAGGGGGTCTCTCTGGAACAATAAATAGCATGTATTGGGAAAGGCTACACCTACCTCGACACCTATCGAGAGTAAAGCTTCAGAAGATAGTCAAGCCAGTTTACCTTATTTTTGTGTTTTTTTATTTTGTTATCATTTTCTCTCATCTCTCTGGTTTCTTTATGTTTGAATTACTAGGTCTGACTTTGGACCATGTTGAGATATAACTGAATTGAATGCATTGTCTATACAATAGTTCGATTCACCATCTTCAGAGGTGTACAAAAACTTGTTTATACTGTACATAACCTGTTGATTAGATATTCAAGAATAATCTGTTGATCACTTGTATACTCTGTATTTACTCTGTTCAAAGAAAATAATAAAAACGTTTGTAAACGAAAAAAAGGGAACACATAGTTATTGCAATCAGAGGGGCCAGTCTCAGTTCACACTGATGCAGAGGAAGATTTATAGCGATTCCTGTGTGTTTCCTGCATGGCATCAGAATCACAGTCCTTTCACGCAAACAGCTGCAGGTGTTAATGTAAAGTTACTGACACCCCTACAATGGTTTGCAAAATGCACTGCGTTTGCCTGAATCAATTTGCATGGGTGCGACTATCCATGGGTTCTAATTCCAGTGCGTCAAAAAAGGTTAATGCACCTTTTTTCATGCTGGTGTGGTGCGATTTGAGCCATACAAAATTAATGGGTTCAAATTGCACTGCAAAGAATCGCATGTGATTTAACCAGGAATGCTGTGCAATTCCTGTCCAAGTCACATGTGGTTACCGCATAAATGTGAACTTCCATTATAAATATTGCACGAAAAGTTTGCAGCTACATAATTAAAATTATTAAGTATGAGGAGGATAGCTTTGCAGACTAGGGGGTTTAGAACCTGCTGAGTATTTCCTTAAGTATTGCACATTTTGTAAGACACTAAATTTAACAGTACAACAACAAAAGCCACAGGGGGGCACGGGCCACCTGGAGCATGGGGCTGGGTCGCAATGGTGACCCACTGAATGTACACCGCTGACGCTCGCTGACTCTAATTTTCTGCAGCTCAGCACAACACTGGAATAAATCCGTAGTCATGTGGGTAATTGTGGCACTGTCCTCCACATGACCTGTAAAAAGGAAACTTAATCATAAAAAATACATTCCTCATAATTTTGTGCAAACAAGGAAATATGTACTTGCTGTTCAGGACACATTATTCGTACCTTATGTGAGTGAAACAGGCTTTTCTTCATCCCCTCAAACTGAGCTGACATCAGTCAGTTTCAGGTCCAGGATGGTTTCAGGGTGGGAATGCTCCCATACATCTAATGCAGATTTTTCATTTTGAGACTGAAGGCTCTTGTCTTGTATTTCACCTTGATTGGAGGAGTTTTCATCTGGAAAGCTGGAAATCATAAAATAAAAAATGAATTGTCATTTATATCATATATTTGGAAATTAACATCAGCTCCGGAGGATTTACCCCCTTCATGACCAGGCCATTTTTTGCGATATGGCATTGTGTTACTTTACAATGTACCTAAATACAATTCATGTCCCCTTTTCTCACAAATAGAGCTTTCTTTTGGTGGTATTTGCTCACCTCTGCGATTTTTATTTTTTGCACTGTAAACTATTGAAAAAAGAACAATATTTTTTACTTTCTGCTATAAAACACAAATAAAAAAAATCTAATTACATATTTTTGGTAAAAAAAATCCCAATATGCGTTGTTTGATTAGTTTGCTCAAAAATTATAGCATCTACAAATGATGGGATAAATACAGTATTTATGGAATTTTTATTTTTTACTAGTAATGGCGGTGATCAGCGACCTTTAGCAGGACTGTGATATTGAAGCGAACAAATCGGGCACCTAACTGACACTTTTTACACTTTTTTGGGAAACCAGTGGCACCAATACAGTAATCAGTGCTAAAAATATGCACTGTACTAATGACAATGGCAGGGAAGAGGTTAAAGTGGATGTAAACCCAATGTTTTTTTTTTGATAATGTAGAGAATAAGATTTCCTTTCATTTGAGCCCAGTCTTGCCACACATATTTACTCGAGGCCTGAGCAATCCTCTTTTATTGTTCAGTTAGAGAAATCTTGACAAAGTCTTGAAAACTTTGTCAAAAACGCCCCCTTGCTGTGAGTGACAGGTGATTTACATATCTCATGCACTAGCCTGAGACAGGTTATCATCAGATCACTGGATGTTCTACTCTGCCCAGCTCTGACTACATACATGTCCCCTAAATCACTTGTCTGTCTATAGTCTGCTGACTGTTCACTGCATCCCATGATGAGAAACATCCAGTCAAAACACAGTAAATCTGGGAGAGCTGGAGGGGAGGGGAGGGGGATGTGAATTGTGAACTTTTTACACAGGATGTGCCTGTCTCAGGCTAGTGCATGATATGTAAATCACCTGTCACTCACAGCAAGGGGGGGGGGCGTTTTTGACAAAGTTTTCAAGACTTTGTCAAGATTTCTCTAACTGAACAATAAAAGAGGATTGCTCAGGCCTCGAGTAAATCTGTGTGGCAAGACTGGGCTCAAATGAAAGGAAATCGCATTCTCTACATTATGAGATAACTTTAACATCTAGGGTGATGAAGGGGTTAAATGCGTGGCCAAAATGTGTTACTGTGTGTGCTGTTTTTACTAATTTGTTACTTTTTATTGCCTGCTTTGCAGAAGAGTGCCCTGTGTTTGTTTACCTACACAGGGCTCTCTTCGGTAAAGTCCGGAGCCGATCGACGACTGCTGGTGACCAATCAGCGGTCACCAGCCAGTCAATTGCAGCACAGCCGCGGATCACATACTAGGTAAATAATCTAGTGCAGTGTGGCCACCCTGCTGCAATATATCTATGGTGGGCAATCCGCAACCTGTTAAATTATCAGTGATTCTTGGATTGCCAACCTTTGCATCCTTTATCCTGTGAAGTGGATTCTCCCATGTTTCCCTCTGCAGTGTCCTCAATATTTAGGCATGCTTGCACCATTTGCATGGAAGGTTTCTTCTCATGGTAGGATTTACAATGACTTGGTAATGATCCTGCCAAAAAACATGTGATTAAAAAAAGTCATATTGATCGTATGTTTTTTTTATTTTACCTTATATTTTACCTTATATTTACATGAGCCCCATCTCGATCAAGTGCTGTGCATGGGAGCCTCGTCTGTCCTGGTTATCACTGTCCTCACTGGTTGAGGCACAGCATCGAGAGCCATTGGCTCCCACTGTTGTCAATCTCAGCCAGTTGTTGGGGGGGTTCAGAGCCATGCTCTGTGTGTCTTATAAATACACATAGCCAGCTCTGGAGCAAACATGTATGCATTTATAGGCACGCAAAAATGCAAAAAAAATATGTATTTTTAAATGATCATCACATCCCCCCCAAAAAACAAAAAAAAACACGTTACTTTCCTACTGTGCCAGCATACTTCATGGACTGCTGCTGCCCTCTTATGTCTTGAATACTCAAACAATAGCAGTCACAAATACACAATATATGCTATAAAAGAATGGAAAAATGTCATTTTTACACATACCTGTGTGTTGTTCCTCCAAAGAGGATCCAAGCGTTTGCTCACATTCCTGGTCAGCAGTTTGAGCCGGCATGATTATATTTTAACTTGCGTTGTTCCTTGTTTTCTCTTTGCTAGTTACTTCTTTATTTTGCATATTAAAAAATATTCAAAATTCAATGTAATTCTTGGATAACAAACAAAAAACATTTGCCACAAAAAAAGAACATTTTATGGATGATCAGGTGAATGTTCCCTGTGTTTCAAATCCAACCATCTTTTCCTAAATTTATCTTTTGAGTGCAGGGTGCCATATTTCTTCTGGAGAGCTTCTATCGCTTTATCCAGAATCGTATCTTCATTAAAGGTATGATCATTGATGGTCACTGTATAAATGTTGATACAATATAGTATGGACACATATTTTGTTGGTTTCTCTGTATGTAAACATATTTTAACTTTATACCTTTCATGATTTAGATGTTCTTATCCCCCTGAGAAAGATTTGAACTAGCATAAATCGAAACGTGTTGGTTTTTTCTTAGCAGTATATCAAGTTTGAAAAATGTCATGTACATAATGTTGTTATCCATGCTACAAGGACATCCTGTGTAGTATAGAAGGTACATATACCAGAGCTCATGTTTTTATAATTGCCCTTTCTTTTTGAAACTTTATTGTCATTTTGTATCAATAAAATATATTTTTTAATATATTCAATTGATTTATTCTGTATTTTTTGTTGCCTAAAAGCCCATGGGAGCTTTTTCTTTCTGTTTTTGGTTTTGTTACATAATTTGGGGTGAGCAGCACTTTTTTCACCCATATGGATGGGCTCCTCTATCTTTCCTTGCATTTGGCATGCTGTAGTTTTTCAGCTCGCCATCATAGTAATTTCTTTCCACCAGATACATAAGCTTTACCATTTCTCTTCTGCTTAATTTTTTTCATCTGGCCTTCTTGCTGTGATCTTTTGTGGCAGGCTGTGTCTCCTTCATCTCCTCCATGCTCCTTGCAAGGTTTCATAAGCCTCAAAGTCACAGCCAGCGGATCACGTTCATGCACACACTTTGCGTTGTGGATCAGACAGGGCCGAGCTCAGGATGCATGCTCCCTATGTTCTATACCCAAGGATCATTCAGTGTACTTTCCCACAACAAATAATTTACTGGGAAGATCTTTTTGAAATTCTCAAAAATTCAGGACCACAGGAGTTCCATTCCAAGGAATTTTCATACCATGAAAGAAAGTAAGCTCTGACATTTCTTGTTTGGGCCTCAACTCAATATATTGTTTGTAATGGTTGATGTCATATCATACTGATAATGCATTATATGCATGTTTTCTTTTGTAGGAGCCATGGCAGACAAATGTATATCATGACTTCTTCTCCCAGTTTTTTGACCAATACAACCAGAGGCCTTGTTTGTGGAAAACCAAGTCCAGAGAGTACTTGGACAAATAGAAGAAGCATGAGGCCTTAATCAAGCTCGCTGAACTGTGCAAAAGCTGTCTGTCCACAAGCTGATATTGTTTATTGCTTAAATAGATGCCTATCATCTGACAGTCTTGCTTTCTTTCAATTCAATCTTATTTTTTTTAAATAAACAGAGAATATCACTAATAGATTACTGAGCCAACAGACGTTCAAGGTCCCTAATACGGTCTACCTCAGTAGCCCACTCCCCCAGGGAAAGTACAGTCATGGATCTCCGAAAACGTGGAAACGACATTCTGGCCACGGACAAAAAATTATGCAATACATATTTTTTAATGGACTTGAATGCTCCTGGGAGCATGGATAAGAGAGCTACCTCAGGTGTTGGAGAGAGAGAGGTCGCCATCAGTCTGCAGTACAATTGAAAGATCTGTTGCCAGAATTTCTGTGTAGGAGGACAATCCCACCAAACATGGAGCATGGTAACCCTGGATCTTAGACACCGCTAGCAGGTATCGGGTGTTGTTGAGTTGAAATGATGCATAGTTGAAGGGCATCTATACCATCTTGTCACCGATTTGAACCCTTTTTCTTGAGTCTTTGTTGCTAGCGTGAGCTTATGTGTCAGGATAAAGCATTTTTGCCAGTCAATGAGGGAGATGGAGTGTCATAGTTCTTCTTCGCAGGCCCTCGTTTTAAGGTGGGAGATCAGGGTAAGAAGCATTCAGCAAGAGGGAATAAAGCTGAGATACCATGTGCATTGGGGGATCTGTTTGGAGGAGCATATATTTGAATCCTGTCGGTTCAGTTAAAATGTCTGATATGGATGGGAAGGTTCGGATATAGGAAGTTAATTGTTGTCTCTGAAGCCACTGCATAGTGTAACGAGAAAGTGATCTGTAAGGTAAAGTGGGGTCTGCACGGAGAAAATGGGCATGCCTCCTATGATCTTCTTTTCGCCATGGTCCAAAGCTTGTTACTTGCATAGCCGTACATACAACAACACCAGTAATAAGGGGTAGCTTCAGGTGTATACTGTGCAGGAGGCACCTACACCCACTGAAACTGCTGCAGATGCCTGTTTTGCACAACAGAACAACAGAACAACAGAACAACACCAGCAATAAAGGGTAGCTTCAGGTGTATACTGTGCAGGAGGCACCTACCCCCACTGAAACTGCTGCAGATGCCTGTGTTGCACAACAGAACACCAGCAATAAGGGGTAGCCTCAGGTGTATACTGTGCAGGAGGCACCTACACCCACTGAAACTGCTGCAGATGCCTGTGTTGCACAACAGAACTACAGAACAACACCAGCAATAAGGGGTAGCTTCAGGTGTATACTGTGCAGGATGCACCTACACCCACTGAAACTGCTGCAGATGCCTGTGTTGCACAACAGAACACCAGCAATAAGGGGTAGCTTCAGGTGTATACTGTGCAGGAGGCACCTACACCCACTGAAACTGCTGAAGATGCCTGTGTTGCACAACAGAACACCAGAACAACACCAGTAATAAGGGGTAGCTTCAGGTGTATACTGTGCAAGAGGCACCTACACCCACTGAAACTGCTGCAGATGCCTGTGTTGCACAACAGAACAACACCAGTAATAAGGGGTAGCTTCAGGTGTATACTGTGCAGGAGGCACCTACACCCACTGAAACTGCTGCAGATGCCTGTGTTGCACAACAGAACTACAGAACAACACCAGCAATAAGAGGTAGCTTCAGGTGTATACTGTGCAGGAGGCACACTACACCCACTGAAACAGTGCTAGGTTAACAAGCAAAGCAAAGCTGACACTGTCCCTGCCTATCCTGCTCTCTCCCTGCACGCCAACACACTACACAAGGCTGTCACGCTGACGGCCTTTTATAGTGTGGTGAGTGTACTAAACTCCCCTGTGCTATAATAGGCCACAGGCATCCTGCCTGTGGCCAACTATGGCTCTCCTCACTGCCGGCGCTGTGATTGGCCAAGTATGCGGGGTCACACGCTTTTTTTTTATCAATGACGACCATTCACAGGACAAAAATTCATGCATACTATTTTTTAATGGGTCTGATTTGCCCTGCGTTAGCAGTGATAAAACACCTGCAGGTGTTGGGGGGAGTCGCCATCTCCACATGGTCTGTTGATGAACTGGTGAGGGGATACCAATTCACCAAAAAAGATGTAAACAGATCTTAAAGAATGCAGGTACGGTTTGTTTTGAAATTCATTATTAAGGGCATCTTCATCTTTCACCGTTCGTTTTCTTAGTCTTTGTTGCCGTGATCTTCTTCATCTTTTTCCATCAATAGGTTCTGGACGTTCTTCTTCTCGCAGGCCCTCGTCCATTTGCCTTGGGTTGTCCAGGACATGCGGCGTCATCTTCTCTCAAGTCAGAATGAGCAGGCCGCTCTGGTACCAGTGACATCGTAATGGGAGGCTCCCAAGCTCATGTGAGGCTTCGCACAGAGCCAGCTAATGTCCTGGAATTGACAAATATCGCTGACGAGTCTTTTATAACGGGAAGTGCACCTGGGTAACCTCACGGCCACTTCTTGACAGTAGATGAGGGAAAGCACATATGGTGGAGAGTCTCCCATGACGTTCTGCCCTGTGCGATGCAGAGGGGGCGGTTGGTCACCAGGTGCCCTCCGTTAATAAAGACACTGTCAGACCGAGGCGAAGGCCAATGAGAGCAGTTGTAGTACGCTACCCTATTTAGTTTTTTTTGTGTTATTTAATTTTGAGTTTGATATTTAAAAAACAAAAAAAACCGCCCCGCGATGGATATTCACAGAGGTGGGAGGCCTCTCGATTGCGAAGGAGCAAGACCGCCTGCGAGAACTAGTACGCAGTATGGCCGACGAAGGACGAGAAGACCGGAGAAGCAATGAAGAAGCGGATCAGCAGGAGAAAGGGAGAATGGAAGAAGATAAGGAAGAAGAATGACGGAATAGGGATGTGAAGATGAAAGAAACCGGAAGGATGAAGAAAGAAGAAAAGACGAAATTTTAATAGAAGGAAATTGTCAGAATGACCGGGCTCCTCATCATTTTAGCCATTTTTGTTTGTCACTTCTTTTTTGGTGAATGGTAGGGTACTTTTGTAGCGTCCCCCTTAGCCATTTCACGACAGGGGTGGTCCGGTGTATACGGGGGGGATCCCCTCTTGCACCTACACCACTGAAACTGCTGCGCAGATGGCCTGTGTTGCACAAGCATAGCACGAGCAATAAGGGGGAGCCCTTTCCATCCTGTATCTGTGCACCGGAGGCACCTACATCTTAACTGGTACCAATGCCAGAAGACTGCCTGTGTTGCACAACAGAACCAACAGAATCAACTGGCAAGTAATAAGGGGTAGTTCAGTGTATACTCCCGTGTAGAGAGTGCCGCTACACCTTTCTCGATACAACATGGGGGGGATAAAACAGAGGTGCTTATCGCGTTGCACAAATGTTGAAGGGGCATTGGCGACCAGTAAGAAGGAAGTAGCTTCAGGTGTATCGGGGGTCACACGCTGCTTTTTTTTATCAATGACTTCAATGCTTTTTTTTTATCAATGACTTCAATGAATGACTGTTCTCTGTGTTACGGATCCAACAATTCATTTGCCGGCAATAGCCGCAAGTGATTTTAAATAGCTTTTTTTTCCTGCAAAAATGACACAGGAACAGTTCTCTATATTAGATATACTAAATCTCGAATCATTCGAAGCATTCGTTATATCCGCTATTATAATTTCTTTCATATTAGTTGAAATTCGATATTTGTAGTTGGATTTACTAACGATTCGTAACTATTCGTAACGATTTGTAACGATTCGTAACTTGAAATTGAAATTTGATATTTGTAGTTGGATTCGAATTGTTCTCTGTGTTATGAGAACCGACAATTCGTTAGCCGCGTTAACGATTTGTAACGATTCGTAACGATTCGTAACGATTCGTAACTTTACTAACGATTCGAAAAAAAAATTACGATTTGTCCGAATTTCGTATTTCGGACGAATTCGAACAGAATTTCGTACACGAATTACGTATTTTTTTATATACGAAACGGGACGAAACGAAACAAAACAAATTTTTTGACAGTTCCCATGTCTATCTGACACTAGTTTTTGTTTGGTTATAGATGTGTATTTTTTTCCCTGATATACAGCACTTTGTTTAAGATTTGCATCTGACACTAGTTTGATGGTTTTTGTTTTACTTGTTCTATATCTGTATTAATACATGTTTTTTAAATATACATTGTACTGTATTCATGTTTTTTTTTATTCACAACACCATGCAAACACACACAAACATTGTGACACACAGTGACATGTATATATATATATTTATATATTATTTTTTTTTGTGACAGTGGGAAAGGCAAGGTGATTAATGGATGCTATGGGGGAGGTTTACTGAACCTGAAGGGTGCAAAATCTGGTGCAGTTCTGATCGGCTGATCGGCTTCTCAATTCAGCTTGTTCAATTAGGCTGTGGAAAACCTGGAAGCTGATTGGTTTCTATGCAGAAGTGCACCTAATTTTGCACTCTCCGATTTTAGTAAATAACCCTCATTATGTGTCACCTCGCAAGTGTTCATATGTTGGAAACTAAGGTGGAATCCGGTCTGGGTTTTCCTTGCCATCTTGGCAGGGTTTATTCAGAAACAGATGTTGCATTCCACTGGTGACTACCAGCAGGTGGTATAAATAAAGCAGGACTGGAGCAAGAGGTTGCTCTAGCCTGGGACTTAGGGAAGCTAATGCCTGAGAGAGTGAAAGGTTTGCAAATTGTTTGTTTTTGGTTGGGGACTGGGAGAACTACTTCATCTGTGAGATAGGAACCTGAAATGTTTAGTTAGTGCCTGGATGGCACAGATTTACTTTCTGATTTGCTTTGTTTTGTTTGTTTTGTTTGCAACCTTTTAAATAAAACTGGCTTCGTCAGTCTTTTAAGAAAAGACCTGCTGTTTGAACTGCCTTTTTCCCAGGGAAGGTGATCCCCACTTGTGCTAACCCCCACTATATATATATATATATATATATATATATATATATATATATATATATATATATATATATTGAGGCTAGGTTTCCCTGCATCCAATTCGCATGACAGGAGATTGTGACTGGCTCTCTGTGGCAGCTTGCACAGGAGTGCTGTGCATCTTTGGCTCTGTTTCAGGGCCAAGTTCAGACAAAAATTTGGCCCTGATTTGTCCCTGGAATTTAGAACAGGGATGCATCAGACCCCTGTTGCGAGCGGTGTGAGGTGTGAACCCAGCCTTGTAGATCTATGTATATAGTTATATAAATAATGGCTCTACTTTTTGGGTGGGGGAGTGAACACTACAACTGACATTGTATTTTATTTATTTTTTCCAAATAGATTTTTATTGAGTTTTTCAATAATACATCAGTAGAGACATTGAAAAGTTCAAGCTTAAATAAGCACAAACAGTATTAGATTTATAGATATTAGTTTCAACATATCATGCTCAGAACAAGGTGCGTGTACTCATTATGAACTATGAGTAACAATTGAGTAAAGAAGGAAGATAAAAGGAAATAGAGGGGAATAAGGAAATAGAGGAAGGGGGGAGTGTAAAGGATGGATAAGAGGGGGGGTGTGAGGGAGTGGGGGGGGGGGAGCATCACTGTAAATACATGTGTGGTTGCAATACAAACCAAATTTATTGTAGGTTCTTCAAAAGGTAACTGACATTGCATTTTTGATGGCTGTTATGCATACAATTATTCCATTTTGTTTATTTTCTTCAGGTTCTTCTGGATCATAAGCAGCTTCTGATCATACATGGTCTTTTGTATCCCAATGTTTTTGTACGAAAACAGTACACATTTAACGAAAATCCTTTGTTCTGTTTATGTACGAGGAAAATTTTGCCGTTTGACCCTTCAGAATTTTTTGTTAGCAAAGTCTGATTTGCATGTTGAAAGTCATGTACACACTATAAGAAAATTGAATGATCGTGTCTCGTATGGAATTTTTCTTTCGATTTTCTCATAGTGTGTACGTTAGCCTAAGAAAGCATGACAATTTCTTCCTCTTTCATACACTTTCAATAATACCAATTAAATATGCAAAAATCTAATTTAGGTAGTTTTTATTGTAAACTCTGTCAGATCTTTAATATGAAAAATTGCTTTAATCTTTAGCGATATACAGCATCTTAAAAAAAGAGTAGAGCCGCATGTAGTTTCCTAAGCAACAAAAAAAAAATTGTGATATTAGCCAAGCAATTTTATAAGAGTGCATTTTTAAGGCTTCTACAAATATCAATTTAAACCCTCAGCTCTAAATAAGTCATTTTTTTGAGACATTTATAGTGAAGTCTAAAGGACACAATGGATGATTAGTTGCTGTTGGTTCAAAGGATATTTATGAATCAAGCTTAGCTTTTGCCTTTATGTCTACACTAATATTACAATGTTAACATTTCCCACTGAGCTTTTAAGCAAATAACACAAATTCATTAAGTAAAAAAGCAAATACTTGGCCATAAATCACAATGTAGATAAAGAATAAACTTAAGGCAAGTACAATGTATTCAATGTATTTTATCTATTAATTTAGTAATGCAGCATTAAAAGCAAGTCTGCATCCAATATCAGTAAAGTAGGCTTAAGAAATGGCATGCATTATATTAAATCTGGCAAATCACAAATGTCAGTCACCTGAAATTGTAGACATGAGTGAACAGTAGTATTTCAATTTGCTTACAAATACACACTTATGACACGACCATTAAAACACAGAACTAGTATACAGATGAATTTTTTGTTCAATGCTAACTTTTAGAATATCTATCCACCCTATAAAATGCTGGTAGGATATATTACTTATTGTTTTTTTGTACATCTTGTAGCTAGTCTATCATTAGGATCTCACTGTATCCACACTGTAAAGTTTTGTTATTCCATATGTAAAAACAGTATCTCACCCAACCTGCTACATTTTCCATGTAGTAAATATTAAATCAATTTCCAAGACTCAAATCCTACTTTATTGGCTGGGGCTGGTGCCTGCACTTGAGAGCACAGCAGAGCACTTGCCTTTGCAGTCCCTAAATATATTATTAGATATGACTTATTTCAGCTTATGATTATCTACATATATGGGGAAACATTACATTTGGGTGGGCTGGTCCTTAAAAACACAGGCTAAACACTGCAGAAGATGGTGATATAAATACAGTGAACAATGAAAGACTTTTTATCCTACACTTACACAAGTGTATCCCAACACTTTTTTCGTCATTTTTTTTTTTTTTAATAAGTATTTCTTTTTGTTGGCAAATGACATCTCCCTCCTGGCCTTTTTTTTAAAGAAAAAAGTTACACGCAGACCCCAAATATCTGTAAAAAATTCATAGCACACCTCAAAGGGTCTGTTATGTATTGTGAGGGAACTTTGGAGGGGTTTGTGTACTTTTTTTAAGTTCTGGCAATGAAGTTTTATTTGCCAGAAATTTAAACTGTCATTTTTTTTCCCTTGAAAACACATTTTCTTTTTCTGTAGCATATCCTACAGCAAGTATGGAATTTCTTCTTTTGCATAGAGTCCCTTTCAAACTGCATACCATACCCAAAACTCCATGCAAAAAAAACAAAGAAATTGTGTGAGATCTCCTTAAAAATCCATACCAGATCCTTAATCTGAGTATGCAGCCTGGCTGCCGGGAAAGGGGGGATGAGCATGTAGCCCCTCTTCTGAACCATACAAGGCCACATGCCCTCAACATTGCACCAGGGACGTGCAGTCAGGGGAGGCAGATGAAAAATTGAGCTTCGAGGGTCGTAGTTCAGCGACCTGAGGTCACAGAGACCCCAAATTTGGGGGTAAGTAGCCTAAGTCCTACCCCACCACCTGGGGCTCCTACAACCTATGGTTCTGTAGATACGGGGCTCCTTGCGCAGCCTTTCAGAAGCTACATACAGAGTGGCCAGTTTAAATACAAGCTGGCACACTCTGTTTGCAGCAAACTGAGAGGATGAGCTCCCGATGCCTCTCACTTCTTGTCAGAAGCACTGAGCTCAATGGACAGCTTGGAGTCTTGGACCAATGGTAAAGTACCATTAGCCCAGGCTGTCCAATAAAAATGCTGCAGTGGAGGCACGCCTCTCACTGCAGTGTCATAGAAGGGACATGTGTCTAAAAGACAAATACTCCCTTCCAGCCCAGCCCTCTTAACTACAAGGAAATACATGGGTTTATGGGTATAAGATTTACCCACAATCCTGTGTTTTTCTCACACAGTTAAGGGGGAGAATGAGAATCTGCTGCTGTTGAAAAGGTACTGTTATAATCAAGCTAAATCATATATTATTATGCTATATGTTATAAGATAATGATTTATTATTTATCTATTTACTGTGAAATTACTGGTTTGAAGTTATAACTTCAAACTTCAGGATTTGTCGGTTAAACTACCTGCTTGAGTACAGTTTTTGAAAATATAGTAAATTACATTAAAAACAATATATAATACTTTTTGTCTATTACTTAAGGTAATTAACCCCTTGACACCCAGGCCAATTCTGACACTTCTCTCCTACATGTAATAATCATCATTTTTTTGCTAGAGAATTACTCAGAACCCCCAAACATTATATATATATATATATATATATATATATATATATATATATATATATATATATATATATATTGTTTTATCAGACACCCTAAGGAATAAAATGGTGTGGTTGTTTCA
Organism: Lithobates sylvaticus; assembly: GCA_028564925.1. Lineage (NCBI taxonomy): Eukaryota > Metazoa > Chordata > Amphibia > Anura > Ranidae > Lithobates > Lithobates sylvaticus. The sequence continues at coordinate 240,657,144 of CM053026.1, forward strand.
TGTTTCATGAATATAAAAAAAAACACTAAAGATAACCCAATTTGTTTGTATAATGTGAAAGATGATGTTACGCCAATTAAATAGATGCCTAACATGTCACACTTTAAATTTGCGCACACTCATGTAATGGCGCCAAACTTCAGTACTTAAAAATCTCCATAGGCAACGCTTTAATTTTTTTTACAGATTACATGTTTAGAGTTACAGAGGAGGTCTAGTGCTAGAATTATTGCTCTCGTTCTAACGATCATGGTGTATGTAACCTGTGTGTATCTGGCTCTGATACTAGCCAGTGCCTCACCAGCCACTGACCTCACTGCACATCCCTGCATTGCACCTTGTCTATATGCTAATGATGTAATCTATAAATAAAGACCTTTAAAAAAGAAAATTCCCAAAAAAGTCCCTCGTAATTCCATCATGAATCCTGATGCACACTACCACTGACTCTCTGAAAAAAAAAAAAACATTGACCGGCTGCACACAAAGGTGAATGATAGTTTCCTGGGCTGTTGTCTGCTATATAAAGAAAGGGGCAGGGATAGTGGTGACATTATTGCCTAAATGTCCCCATGTGGCATATTTAGGCAATGATGATGATGCACTTTTCTATCCCCTACCCTGTTGCTTAAATGGGCAGATATTCTGGCCGTGTAAGTAAATGGGGGGATTGATCCGTAGTTGGTAAGGATGTGGTGGGTGCAAGCAGCTGGTGGTTTCTTAGCAACCAGCCAGAATAATAGTGACATAATTGCTAAAATATGGGCATGTGTCCATTTTTTGCCAAGGATGAAACTTGCTCCATTCTTTGCCCATTTGCTTATGTGGCCAGGACCAGACAACCATTGACAGCTGGAAGCTGTCATGTTTATCCAACTAAATGCCCTAAAGGTTTCACACCTTGAGCTCATCCCTGAGCTCATCCCTAATGGTGAGAGTGGTCCGTAATGTGTGTTGAAAGGCTCATTTGTTGTCTCCAGTCCATCCCCTGTCCTGTAATAATTTAGCAGCAAAAATGGGAGACAGGGAAACTTGAAACAGAAAATGTTGGAAGAAAATATTCATGGCAGGGTCGCTATGAATTATTTTATTCAAATGAATATTTGAATATTTTGAAATTAGTTCAAAGATGGCCACATAGGTGGATCTTTTTTTTTTGGTTAGCCAGCCTTAGATGGAGTCCCTTCCCCCTCACTGTGCTATTATATTCTGTCAGTGGGTCTCCTCCACTGCCAGAATATGCTGATCAATGAATTGGCTGCAAACGTGATACAACCAAAACGTCCCGACAGTCCCATTTGGGAGGAGTCATCCACTAGATTAACTCCTCTTGAATGGGAACAGCCAGACATGGATCAAAATCCGACCTGTTCCTGCTGAACTCACCAAATTTCAATCCATGTATGGCCAGCTTAACTCCAATTTCCACTGTTTGTCATTTGAATACTGTTTCTGAATAGTTGTAACAATTTTTTTTCAACTGATACACTTTCATGGTTCTGATCAGAAAAGTTGCAGTTCCTGAATTCCTTTATAAATTATTAAATTATAAATATACTGTCTTAGAATAAACCAAGACTGAATATTTGTGCAAGGTGTACTCTAAATGTGAACCCCTTATATGGTAAAATCTTGTGATGAAATAAATGTGATTTTATACAAATTAAATGTACACAATATACAAGGCTAATTGGTGAGAACAAATCTTAAAGAGACATGGCACTCAATGTAATACTTAAGCCCCATACACACGGTCGGACAATCCGCGGACCAGGTCCGTCGGACCATGTCCGTCATACTTTGTCTGATGTTGGTTTTGCGTACACACGGTCGGACAAAGTTGTCGGAAAATCCGATCATTTTGAACGTGGTGACGTTTGTTGCCTACGACGGGACTACGTAGAGGCTAGTAGCCAATAGCTTTGGTCTTGTAATGTGATCTGAGCATGCGTAGCACTTTGTCCGGTCGGACAACCGTACACACGATCGGGTTTGGTGTGATCGGACCGGGTTGACGGCAAATCTTTCCAGCAGGAGATAAGACTTTGTCCGTCGGACAAACCGACGAACACTGTCCGATGGTGCATACACACGGTCTGATTTTTCAACAACCTTGTCCGATCGGACAGAATCCATGAAAAAGTCCGACCGTGTGTATGGGGCTTTAGAGTGACATATCTCTAATTTATACACAGTCAAGTGAATAAAATAAAACAAATGAACATAATGACAATGAAGCAAATATCCAAAAGTAATTCAGAGTCCATAAGTGGATGGGTAAAACATCATTATGACTTTAAATATGGGGTTGTGCAGAAAAGTTGTTGACAGACGATCCACCACCAATAAGTAAAAGGCTTACCGAAAAGATTGAACTCAAACAGGCGTACGCCTAATGAGTCAATCAGACTTGTGGTGTGACACACCAGGGGAAAACGGCCTCAACACACATGACCTCCGGTTAGGGGTATAAATTCCAGTGGTCCCTCACAATGACACTCCAAAAGGATAGCACTCCAACAGGATTGACAGGATTGAGACGGAGAGCCAGATGGATAATCTCTCCTGTGTGATGTAGTTATAAGGAAAAAAGGAAAAGGGCCACATAGTGTGATTCCATTTAAGAAAAAAGGGTATTTATTGTATAAAAGGAACACTCACATTTGTGAAGATAAAAAAGCACTTGGTATAAAATATGATGCAGTGGCATCAGCAGAGCCTGTATGATGCGTTTCATCTAATAAGACGTCATGTGGGATGCTGGTCCGCTGCAGCCACTGTGTTTAAATAGAGTAATGTGTCCCCATAACAAGATACAGCTCTGTGGTGTTAATTGGATGTGTTAATATTTACTTCCTGTCATGGCCAAAATGACGCGGTAGCATGCAGTTCAAGCCTCATTTTCCTCAAGCCTGGTGGTCCTCTGAGGGGGAGGGTCATTGAGGAAGGGTTACTGTCAGGGCTGGGCTCAGCCCTTCCTTCTCTGAGCTGGCTGCTCAGCTGTTGGCTAATTGCCAGCTCCTATCTCTCCACAGTAACTCACCTGTTAATAATATCCTGCTCATCAGTCCTGCTTACTTAAGCCGTCCAGCCCAGATGATCTCTGCCTTTGCCTTAGTCAACATCACCGAGACTTTCTCGTGCACTCCTGTTAATACTTGCTTAGCTGACATTCCTTCTGGCTACAGATCCTGCTTGCTTTTCCACTATGCTGCTCAGCTGTTGGCTAATTGCCAGCTCCTATCTCTCCACAGTAACTCACCTGTTAATAATATCCTGCTCATCAGTCCTGCTTACTTAAGCCGTCCAGCCCAGATGATCTCTGCCTTTGCCTTAGTCAACATCACCGAGACTTTCTCGTGCACTCCTGTTAAATACTTGCTTAGCTGACATTCCTTCTGGCTACAGATCCTGCTTGCTTTTCCACTATGCTGATTCCTGGCTTCATGACTTTCTGGCTTGTCTGACTATCCGTTCACGGTTACCGAACATTGGCTATGTTTTGACTATGTTTTGACTACATTTGTTCTATTTACTTTTATTATTAAACAAGTGTGATTTAACTGTACTTCTGTCTCGGTCTGATTTATTGTTTTCTGACAGTTAGTTAGTGGCATGCAGGCAGTTTAGTATACAGTTGTGTGAAAAAGTATTTGCCCCCTTTCTGATATTTGTCACACTTAAATGTCTCAGATCATTAAACTAATTTTATTATTACACAAAGCTAACCCTAGTAAATACAAAATGCAGTTTTTACATGATGGTTTAATTTTTTTAAGGCAAAAAAGCCGTCCAAACCTACCTGGCTTTATGTGAAAAAGTAATTGTCCCCTAAACCTAATAACTGGTTGTGCCACCCTTGGCGACAACAACTGCAATCAAGCATTTGCGATAACTTCCAATGAGTCTTTCACATTGCTGTGGAGCAATTTTGGCCCACTCTTCTTTGCAGAATTGTTTTAATTCAGCCACATTAGAGGGGTTTTCAGCATTAATGGCCTGTGTAAGGTCATGATAGAGTATCTCAATTGGATTTAAGTTCAGGCTTTGACTAGGCCACTCCAAAACCTAAATTTTGTTTTGTTAGAACCATTTGGAGGTGGACTTGCTGTTATGTTTGGAATCATTGTGCTGCTGCATAACCCAAGTGCACTTGAGCTTGAGGTCACAAACTAATTACCGGACATTCTCCTTTAGGTTTTTCTGGTAGAGCTCAGAATTCATGGTTCCATCAATTATAGTAAGTTGTCCAGGCCCTGAAGCTGAAAAGCAGCCCCAGACCATGACGCTACCACCACCATGTCTGACTGTTGGTACGATGTTCTTGTTATGAAATGCTGTATTAGTTTTATGCCAGATGTAATGGGATGCACACCTTCCAAAAAGTAAATTTTGTTGTCTCATCAGTCCACAGAATATTTGCCTAAAAATCTTGGGTATAATCAAGATGCTTTTTGGTAAATGTGAGATGAGCCTTTGTGTTCTTTTTGGTCAGCAGTGGCTTTGGCCTTGGAACTCTCCCACGGATGTCATTTTTGCCAAGACTTTTTCTTATGATTGAATCATGAACACTGATCTTACCTGAGGAAACTGAGGCCTATAGTTCTTTAGATGTTTTTCTCTTTGATGACCTCCTGGATGAGTCGTTGTCATGCTCTTGGAGTAATTTTTGTAGGCCGGCCACTCCTGTGAAGGTTTACCACAGTTCCAAGTTATCTTCATTTGTGGATAATAGCTCTCCTTGTGGTGCACTGGAGTCCTAAAGCCTTAGAAATGGCTTTGAAACCCTTCCTAGACCGATGCATGTACATTACTCTGTTCTTGATTTTTTTAGATTGTGGTATGATGTGTGGCTTTTTGTGAACTGTTAGCGTGCTTCACTTTGTCAGACATCTTCTATTTATGGGATTTCTTGATTCAACAGGTCTAGCAGTAATCAGGCGTGGGTGTGGCAAGTGAAATTTAACTCAGCTTTCCAAAAAATTGTGGTTAATCACAGTTCATTCATGATTCAGCATGGGAGGGGGCAATTACGTTTTCACATAGGGCCAGGCAAGTTTGAACAGCTTTTTTCCCTTAATAAATGAAATAATAATTTAAAAACTGCATCTTGGATTTACTTGGGTTATCTTTGTGTAATATTAAAATGTTGGATAGTGATGTTTATTCCGCCCTCTTGTAAAAACACCGCTCTGCGCTACAGGGATGTGTTACTAACAAATCTAGGCTGATCTTTTGATATACCAGTCATGTATTGAGAAGATATATATAAATATATAATTTAAATAAATAAATATATATGTATATATGTGCAAAATTAATATATAAATATCAAAATAAATGAAAATATATATATATATGCATATGCATAGATGTGATGAAATTGAATTTGTGATGTGCAAACAAAATCTCAGTATGATATATATGTACAGTGGACCTTATACATACATCAACAGCTGCTGCTTAAAAACAAATAAATATAGAAAAATACAAACAACGTTGGGTGGACCGTGCTCAGTCCCCTCAAATAGAAGTTTGTAGCAGCGCTATTCGAGATTTTTTCAAGTGAATGAAAAAACATTAATATACACACTTAGAGTGAATGACCATATATCTCACTAGAATATGTACATATAAAAAAATATAGTATATATATATATGTAAAAACATATGAATCGAGTGAGAGTGATAAAAATTCCAATAAGTGCATAAAAGAATTAAAGTGAATGGTGAACCATATACATGGTGAAAAAAGATGATCAATAAAATAAATATATATAAAAAAACTGTGTCTCCAGTCCACTTAAAAAATGCTTGACAATCTGATCAAGCCAATCTGCAGAAATCCACCGAGTGACAGTTCCCAATTGGTATAAATAAACAGTTCAAAATTTGGTGATATTTGAGTGATCCGGCCACCATGCGTTTACACCTTGTGCAAGAATCGTCCCCCTGTGGCCCTCGAGAAGAAGTCGGAAATGACGAAACGCGTCAGGGCGTAGGTCAGCAGGAAGTGACGTCATCACGCTTGCGGTCCACTGTGCGTTCCAGGTGTACCAGGAAGGAGAGACGCCGCTCACACACACAGCGGAACTCGTTTTTTCCACATCCTGTGGATGGAACCCAGGCATAGTAGATCTCTACATTTATCCAAAGGCTTATGAAATTTTATTGTGTGGTACACAGTTACTACTAGGGGGGATCGTTTTTTAAAGGGGAAGTGATTCAATAAAATTATAATTTTTAAGCAGTATTACACTATGTGGCCCTCCATTTGTTTTTCACACACTATGTAACCGCGCTGGTGGAGTATTGATCAGGTGATGCTGGATAGAGGATCTGGTCTTATTTTCGCGCTGGCGGATGGTCTGATGTTGGAGGAGAAGGCCCATATTTAACTACAGGCGTATTTAAAGCAGTGTTCTGGTGAGTGCAGCCCCACAGGGGTACGATTCTTGCACAAGGTGTAAACGCATGGTGGCCGGATCACTCAAATATCACCAAATTTTGAACTGTTTATTTATACCAATTGGGAACTGTCACTCGGTGGATTTCTGCAGATTGGCTTGATCAGATTGTCAAGCATTTTTTAAGTGGACTGGAGACACAGTTTTTTTTTTATATATATTTATTTTATTGATCATCTTTTTTCACCATGTATATGGTTCACCATTCACTTTAATTCTTTTATGCACTTATTGGAATTTTTATCACTCTCACTCGATTCATATGTTTTTACATATATATATATATACTATATTTTTTTATATGTACATATTCTAGTGAGATATATGGTCATTCACTCTAAGTGTGTATATTAATGTTTTTTCATTCACTTGAAAAAATCTCGAATAGCGCTGCTACAAACTTCTATTTGAGGGGACTGAGCACGGTCCACCCAACGTTGTTTGTATTTTTCTATAATATTAAAATGTGTTTGATGATCTGAATCATTTAAGTGTGAGAAATATGCAAAAAAATTAAAAATCAGGAGGGGGGCAAGTACTTTTTTACACAACTGTATATATATATATATATATATATATACATACACAGTGTAGTCAGTGTAGTGTACACTATGTATACAGTGCAGGCAGTGTATTAATATATATATGTATATATACAGAGTAATATATATATATATATATATATATATATACAGTATCTCACAAAAGTGAGTACACCCCTCGCATTTTTGTAAATATTTTGTTATATCTTTTCATGTGAGAACACAGAAGAAATTGCACTTTGCTACAATATAAAGTAGTGCGTGTACAGCTTGTATAACAGTGTAAATTTGCTGTTCCCTCAAAATAACTCAACACACAGCCATTAATGTCTAAACCGCTGGCTACAAAAGTGAGTACACCCCTAAATCAAAATGTCCAAGTTGGGCCCAAAGTGTCAATATTTTGTGTGGCCATCATTATTTTCCAGCACTGCCTTAACCCTCTTGGGCTTGGAGTTCACCAGAGCTTCACAGGTTGCAACTGGAGTCCTCCTCCACTCCATTTTAGGATACCCCACAGATGCTCAATAGGGTTTGGGTCTGGAGACATGCTTGGCCAGTCCACCACCTTTACCCTCAGCTTCTTTAGCAAGGCAGTGGTCATCTTGGAGGTGTGTTTGGGGTCATTAGCATGTTGGAATACTGCTCTGCGGCCCAGTCTCCAAAGGGAGGGGATCATGCTCTGCTTCAGTATGTCACAGTACATGGGGGAATGTTTAAAACCTGTGTCAGTTGTTTTTACTGGCATTCAGGGATATTAGAAAAAAATGCCCTCATTTACTCTCATAGTTTCACTAGACTTTGGGGAATACCTATAACAGAAACATAGGTGGTAATAAAAATCTGAAAGGGATTCCAGCCCACTATATCTAGGTTAACCAATAACATCAATTTACAAAAAGACACCATGTTTATTTTTTTCTGTGTTCCTGATTGTCACTGGGACATAAAGAGTGGTGAAAATGTCCCTAATGTAGAAATGAATCATTACCCTCCATTATATCTATGCTCCCTAAACCTAAATCGGATACCACCTCTTGGTCTAACTACCGTCCTATATGCCTATTAAACCTGGACATTAAACTATTAGCCAAATCCTAGCAAATAGACTAAACTCCGTCATTGGCAAACTTATACACCACGATCAAATGGGCTTTATGCCCACACATCAGGTGGGAGACAATATTAGAAGAGGGCTCTTATTGACACATGCAGCAAAAATAAGGCACATTCCAACTTGCCTTCTATCTCTAGACATTAGAAAGGCATTTGATTCGGTCACATGGCCATTGGAAACAATTTTTTGTCTTGGATCTCCTCTTTATATAGTAATCCGAGGGCATACATTAAATATATGGGTTACAAATCAGTCATGATAGAAATTAGAAGAGGTACAAGACAAGAATGTCCCTTATACCCTTTACTTTTTGCCCTACTTATAGAACCCTTGGCTCATGTAATTGTAGTGCTCAGTGTAATTAGATGGACATCAACATAAAATATGTCTTTTCGCAGACGATATACTCATTTTTTTAACTCATCCTCAATCTTCTTGACATTTTTGATAAATTCGCCCATATTTCAGGACTCTACATTAACCCTAATAAATATAATGCGCTTAATGTTTCCTTATCACAAGCTGAACTTCAGCAAGCCCAAACATCATTACCATTTAATTGGGTAACACAATTTATCCCATACTTAGGAGTCCAACTCACATCCTCATTATCAAATCTGTTTGCAACAAATTATCTACCACTATTGAAAAAAGCCACTGGCTTAATGAAACAATGGTCCCCTTATCTTGGCTCGGGAGGATTAATGCTATAAAAATGTTGATCTTACCAAAATGTTTGTATTTATTTAGGGTACTTCCCATCCAAATACCATATTATTTCCTAAGATTTTTGCAATGCAGAGTCATGTCTTTTATATGGGGTACTACCAAACCATGTATTCCTAAATCAACACTCTTTCTCAACAAATTTAGTGGTGGGTTAGGATTACCTAACTTTTCTTCTTACTATTATGCAGCGCAATTATTGCAATTTCCTAAATATCATGCGAACATGGAATCTCCATTATGGGTTGCTATCAAATCTATTGATATTGACCCTATATCCGTGGTCAATGTGTTATGGTTATCCCCCAAAGATAGAACACATCTCTCTAACCCCATAACTAAGCAATCCCTAAATATATGGGACAAATTCAGAGGCTCTCTTAAACTTCAATCCATACACAACCCCCTGCTCTCCTTTATTAGGAACCCTGCTTTCTATCCTGCCTGGAAATTTCCAATGTCAGTTATAGTCTGGTCTTCTAAAAATTTGGTTCATTTTCATGATTTAGTCTCCACTAATTCTATTGATACTTTCCCTACTCTACCCTATGTGAAATGTATAAGCTCCATAACACTGAGCTTTTCCATTATCTACAAATCAAAATTTTTTATACACCCTTCATCAAGAAGGGATCAATACTTAATTAATTGCCGCAATTCAAAAGAATTTATAAAAGTGGCCCTCATACCAGAGGACTGATTTCACTTTTATATAAACAAATTAAAGTGGATGTAAACCCAGGAGGGGACAAATTTAGCTATTCTAGCTGGTACCAAATACCAATGTGCCAGGACTTTAAAATTGGTTTCTAAAGCAAAGCAATTTGGAGCTAGCTGCCATAACCTTGGTATCCTCTTCTTCAGCCGGCGGTCCAGTTTCCCATAAGAGTGGTCTCTGCAGCGGATTCGCTGTGAGATCACTTTTATCAGAGGCGGAAGAGGGCCCCCCCTCCCACCGTGCTCCGGTGCCCGGAGCCGCCGGCAGCAGCAGAGGCAATTGGGTCTTCACCCTTGCTGGGCATGGAGACGAGTGAGGGGAAGATGGCCCCCACCCGTCTCATAACAATGCAGGGCAGAAGCGGCGTCAAAACGTCTCTTCCACCCATAACTCTTAAAAGCCATTTAACCACCTGATTACTTTGCACTTAAACCCCCCTCGTGACCAGACCAATTTTCAGCTTTTGGCGCTGACGCTAACTTGGAATGACAATTGCGCGGTCATACGACACTGTACCCAAATGAAATTGTTATCATTTTTTCCCCACAAATAGAGCTTTCTTTTGGTGGTATTTGATCACCTCTGCGTTTTTTATTTTTTGCGCAATAAACAAAAGAAGAGCGACAAATTAAAAAAAAATAAAATATTTTTTACTTTTTGCTATACTAAATATCCCCAAAAAATATATAAAAAAACATTTTTTTTCCTCAGTTTAGGCCGAAACGTATTCTTCTACATATTTTTGGTAAAAAAAAAAAAATCGCAATTAGCGATTATTGATTAGTTTGCGCAAAAGTTATAGCGTTTACAAAATAGGGGATAGTTTTATAGCATTTTTATTAATATTTCTTTTTTTACTAGTAATGGCGGTGATCAGCGATTTTTATTGTTGTGACTGCGACATTATGGCGGACACATCGGACATTTTTGACACATTTTTGGCACCATTGTCATTTATACAGCAATCAATGCTATTTAAATGCATTGATTGCTGTATAAATGACACTGGCAGTGAAGGGGTAACCTCTAGGGGGCGGGGAGGGGTTAATTATGTTCCCTGGGAGTGTTTCTTACTGTGGGGGGAGGGGACTCACAAGGGGAGGAGACCGATCGGTGTTTCTCTGTACAGAGAACACCATCGGCTCCTCTCCTCTGACAGGACCGTTGATCTGTGTGTTTACACACACAGATCCACGGTCCCGCTGTGTTACCGGGCAATCGCGGGTGCCCAGCGGACATCGCGGCCGCTGGGCACGCGCATCGGGTGCCCAGTGACACGGCGAGAGCGCGTGCGCGCTCCCGGCGGTGCGCGCGTGCTCCCTGGAGTGCACAGAAGGGGAGGACGTCATATGACGTGCTCCCGGCACAACAGATCCGCGCTGTAGCCGTCATTTGGCTATAGCGCGGATCTCAGCTAGTTAAAAATAAATAAATTTAAAATGACAATTTTTTTTTTTAATTGCATTTAAGTGTAAATATGAGATCTGAGGTCTTTTTGACCCCAGATTTCATATTTAAGATGTCCTGTCTTAAAGAGGTCCTATTTTTACTATTACAAGTGATGTTTACTTTCCCTGTAATAGGAATAAAAGTGACAATTAAAAAAAAAAAAACAGTGTAAAAATAAAAAATAAAAGGTAAAATAAATAAGAAAAAAAATGTTTCTAAGCATGCCCGTCCCGCCGAGCTTGCGTGCAGAAGCGAACGCATACGTGAGTAGCGCCCGCATATGAAAGCGGTGTTCAAACCACACATGTGAGGTATTGCCGCAATCTGTAGAGTGAGAGCAATAATTCTATAACTAGACTTCCTCTGTAACACTCCACGAGTAGGCGTAATTTTGAAGCGTGACATGTTGGGTAACAATTTACTTGGCTTAACATTATCTTTTACAATATCAAAAAAAATTGGGCTAACTTTACTGTTGTCTTATTTTTTAATTCAAAAAAGTGTATTTTTGCTCTTGTAAGACCGCTGCGCAAATACGGTGTGACAGAAAGTATTGCAATGAGTGTCATTTTATTTTCTAGCGTGTTAGAAAAAAATGTATAATGTTTGGGGGTTCTAAGTAATTTTCTAGCAAAAAAAATATGTTTTTATCTTGTAAACAACACATCTCAAAAAGAGGCTTGGTCCTTAAGTGGTTAATGCTATATTGGTACATGGGTAGCTGGAATTTAGAAAAAAACGAAGTTGAACAAAAGTGAATTTAGACTTTAATGCCTCTAATGCCGCGTACATACGATCAAACTTTCCGAACGAGCAGACTCTCCCACACACGCCAACACATGAGTAAAGTCCGTTCATTTTAAACGTGACTCCAGGTAGACGGGACTAGCAAAGGAAGTCAATGCCTCCATCGGCGAGATTGACACCTTGCTAGCCCCGTCACCTCCTGAGCCGCACCCTGAGCCGCCCCCTCCTGAGCCGCACCAGGCCGCATGCCCTCAACATGGGGGGGGGTGCTTTGGGATAGGGGGGCCATGCGGCCCCCCCACCCCAAAGCACCTTGTCCCCATGTTGATGAGGACAAGGGCCTCTTCCCAACAACCCTGGCCACTGGTTGTCAGAGTCTGCAGGCGGGGGGCTTATCAGAATCCGGGAGCCCCCTTTAATAAGGGGGCCCCCAGATCCCGGCCCCCCACCCTATGTGAATGAGTATGGGGTAAATGGTACCCCTACCCATTTACCTGAGGGAAAAAGTGTTAATAAAAAAAAAACACAACACAGGTTTTTAAAGTAGTTTATTAGACAGCTCCGGGGGTCTTCTTCCGACATCGGGGGTCTTCTTCCGAATTTGGGGGTCTTGTCCCGCTCTTCATTTCTTCTGCCGGGCCTCCGCTATCTTCTTTCAGCTCTTTTACTAGCATTGGCCCGGTCTGCTTGTTCGTCGCTATCGCTGTCGCCGCCACCACCAAGTTCGCCGGATAGTCCGATTTTGCATACGCGGCATAAGAGTTGAAAACTTTTTTTAGGAAAAATGCTAGAAAAGATGTAAAATTTTGCAATTATGTGTCCTAATTCAGACAAGACATCTAATTGGCTCATAGAAAGTCAGCACTGAAGTGAGTTTTTTTTTAAAGCATTCATCCAGTAAATATTGCATTTCCATGTTTTTTTTTCCTGGGTACTATCAGTGAATTTGTTTCTGAAATTATATCGACAGATCAGTTTGGACCTTCTTTTTATGCCTATGGTGTCTTTGCATTTTGCAACATTTTCTTATATGCCACCACTGACCCATTTAGCTTCTCAGAATGTTAGTCTACCAGACATGTCATAATTATATATCTAAAAATATAAAGTCCAACTCCAACTCGAGGCAACAATCAAATAGTGCATTTTGAATTACTTTCCTTAAGCCAGGCATACATGGAAGGAGATTCTGCTCAACAAGGACCAGCCAAAAAATGTTGAGCCCAAAGTACTGTTCTTTTTCTCTCTTTCATTGAAATGCACTACTATATTCCTTTAAAAGTAACCAAATGTAATTTTCACAAACTGAGCCAAATATGCATAATTCCAATTTTATAAATCCTGTTCCCAAGGTATTTTGATTAATTTTATGCAATTAGTGTCCTTAGTGCAGTTATTTTTTTTAGGGTGAGGGGGCAAGGAGGCTAAAGTGGATGGCTCTGACACCAGTCGTTTTGTATCATGTTGTACAAGTGTGAAGTTGAATGTGGTTGTGCCTTCATACACACTTGTTCAGAATATGTAAAACTTAGGGTGCTCGATATAGGCACATGTTCAATTTAAAGGCTTGAATCCAGATATTATAATTTTCCTTCCAATGATATACTTTCATTTCTAAAGAGTCCATAACTTGTGAAACATGTTTACAGATCAGACTTAAATGTGTTTTTTTACTTCCAAAGTCCCATGTTAATTGTAACAACCAACATAAAATGTCACCCTTTCCCCTAAATGACTAGGGTGTTTACCCGCTTGCCGACCACGCCATAGCCGAATGATGGCTACAGCGCGGCTCGATAACTCTGGGAGGGCGTACATTGACACCCTCCCAGAATCACACTAGTGTGCGCCCCCTGGGGCGTGCACCCGGGAATATCCGTGGCCGTTTACCACGTGATTGTTCCATCAGGACAATAGTAAAGACACTTGTAAAGAAACCAGGATCATATCCGATTCCTCTCTTCCCGCTCTGTTCCGATCGGTACAGTGTGAACGGAGAGGGGAGAGATCAGGTCCTGCAGCGCTGTGGGCTAGATTTGTAGTTCCCACAGCGCTGATATCTGACAATTCCTGCCTCATCCATCCATGCTCAGCCATCCCATCTATCCCCATCCATAATCAGCAATACGCAGCCATCCATCCTCATCAATACTCATCCATCCATGCTCAGCCATCCATCCATACTCAGCAATACTCATCCATCCATACTCAGCAATATTCATCCATCCATACATACTAAGCAATACTCATCCATCCATACTCAACAATACTCATCCATCCATGCTCAGCCATCCATCCATACTCAGCAATACTCATCCATCCATCCATGCTCAGCCACCCCATCCACCCCCATCCATACCCAGTCATACTCAGCCATACCCAGTCATACTCAGCCATACCCAGCCATACTCAGCCATACCCAGCCATACCCTGCTGTACCCAGCCATACTCAGCCATACTCAGCCGTACCCAGCCGTACAGAGCCATACTCAGCCATACCCAGCCATACTCAGCCATACCCAGCCGTACTCATTCGTACTCAGCCATACTCATTCATGCTCAGTCATCCCATCCATACTCAGCCATCCCCATCCACAGCTCATCCATCCCAATTCATGCTCATCCATGCCACATCAGTCCTCATCCATGCCACATCCAAGGCACTAGAGTGCCTCACAAAAGTGTAATAGGTAGTCAAATTAGATTTCACATGTATGCCCCTATTACACCTGATGGTGCTCCCTTCATGTTGGGCCTCTCTATGTGGCCAGGCTGTGTAAAAGTCTCACACATGTGGTATCACTGTACTCAGGAGGAGTAGGAAAATCTTTTTTTCAGTGTAATTTTTGGTATGTACATGCTATATGTTAGAAATATTGTATAAATTGACAACTTTGTGTAAAAAAAAATGTGTTTTCATTTTCTTTACACATTTTCCAAAAACTTGTAGAAAAAATGACATGTTCAAAAGACTCATTATGCCTCATAAATTATACATTGGGTTGTGTTCTTTCCAAAATGGGGTCATTTTGGGGGCGTTTCTATTGTCCTGGTTCTCCAGGGCCTTCAAAAGTGTAAGAGGTAGTCAAGAAATGATATGGGTAATTTATGCTCCAAGAATGCCTGATGGTGCTCCCTGCATGTTGCACCTCTGTATGTGGCCACGCTGTGTAAAAGTCTCACACATGTGGTACCACCATACTCAGGGGGAGTAGTAGAATGTGTTTTGGGGTGCAATTTGTGCTATGCATATGCTATGTGTGAGAAATAACCTGCTAATATAACAATTTTGTGAAAAAAAAAAAAGAAAAAAAAATCTTGATTCTGCAAAGAATTATGCGAAAAAATTACAATTTAAAAAAACTCACCATGCCTCTTACCAAATACATTGGGATGTCTACTTTTCAAAAAGGGGTCATTTTGGGGGTATTTGTACTTTCCTGGCTTGTTAGGGTCTCAATAATTGAGATAGGCCATCAGTACATCAGGTGTGATCAATTTTCAGAGATTGGCACCATAGCTTGTGGACTCTATAACTTTCATAAAGACCAAATAATATACACCAATTTGGGTTATTGTTACCAAAGATATGTAGCAGTATAAATTTTGGCCAAAATTTATGAAGGAAAATTACTAATTTGCTAAATTTTATAACAGAAACAAAGAAAATGCATTTTTTTTAACAGAATTTTCAGTCTCCTTTCTTTTATAGCGCAAAAAAAAAAAATGCAGCAGTGATTAAATACCACCAAAATAAAGCTCTATCTGTGTGAAAAAAAGGAAAAAAAATCATATAGGTACAGTGTTGCATGGCTGAGTAATTGTCATTCAAAATGTGAGTGCACTGAAAACTGAAAATTGGTCTGGTTACTGTTTAGGAAGGGGGTTTAAGTGCTCAGTGGCCAAGTGGTTACTAAAATGATACACCCTCTGTCACATTAGCAAATGAATGTCAACAGTGGATACTAAACACACCTAAACCTTCATGTAACAGCTAGCAAAGAGGCATGTGTTTTCTCTGATCAGTTGAATTCTGGGCAGTAACTAAACACCTTTGTTGCCTTTGTAATCCTCTCTTTTCATTCTCACTTGCAGTGAAAATATGCTCACAAAATGAAAAGGCTGCTTTACACTCAATAAATCTCAAGTAGCATTTAGACACAGAGGTCTGGAGGTTGCGTGATCCCTGCTTCTGGCTAAAGAGTGAGGTTTACTGCCTTACACAAAGGTTTAGTAAATCTAAAGCCTTCAGGAAACACAAAAAATTAAGTTTAAAAACTTCTAGTGTAGCTTGAATAAAGCCACGCAGAGTCACAGTCTAACATAGAACACTCAGTTAAAGGAAAATCATTTCTGGGATTTACAAATGTTAATTAGTAGCAAATATTAAACTTAATTTGTGAGATACCCATTGTATAGATATATTATGTTTCTTTTTTATATATTATACAATTTGCTACAAATAATTTTTTTTTTAAAGTAGAAATCATTTTACTCATTCATCCAGTGTAACAGAGTAACTTCAGCTTATCTACAACCTATAAAGTAATCACTAATAGTTCATGCTCAATTTGCTTGCAATTTTTCATGGCTTTTACAGGCTATATGGCTGTTACTGGGTAAGTGAGATAACAGCTGTATAAAGAAAACAATTCTCAATAGGTAAAAAATGAAACGGCAAGTATAAAATATATTTTTAACCCATTGGACATATCCTACTGTTACTATGCAGTGAACAAATAGCTCATTATAAAAAAAAAATAGCAGGAAAATTGTTCTTGCTTATTTTGGTAAGCTGGCCTGAAGCAGAAAGACCTTTTTTTTACAGTATAAACAATTTTAGTAATATTATGTGAGTGTGTATGGTTTAGAATAGGATTGCAACAGAGGGCCATGAGAGTCTACTGCCATCTTTAAATGAGATGCATGTATTGAAATATTCTGTTGTTTTCAGCTTATTGAGCAAAGATAGGTCAGTTATTCAATATATAACCCATGAGGGAGCAATAAGGAGATCACATGATTTGCCCTGAAAGTGAATCTGTGTGTCTGTTTAGAAGAGGTTGTTTTGAGGTTATGACTGTACTGCATATATAATCAGATGCCAGATGTAGTGCCATGTTCACGCGCTGAAAAAATAGAATATGTTGAATTTTTGGTTATGGGGGGGCTTATTATTCTGCTTTTTTTACTAGATGGAATTGTGAGACTTTCAATTTGCCATTCTTGCCATTTTTGCTGTTTCTACATTTACAACTAATTTTGAAAATGCATATGTTAGAACTTACATGTTAAACATGCTTAGGTCCTAATTTGGATTCCTTTGGCTGAATGTCTTTAAATATTATACAATATTTCACTTTTTGTCTAATTCAACAAAAATTTAAAAGGTAAAGGATAACATAAATTGTACCTACTAGCTCTTCATATACTACTGGTTCCATCTTAATACAGTACCAGACTTGAATGTGACTTAATTACACAGAAACAATTGAGTACTGTCCATGATACTTTTTTTTATTTGCACTAACATACAATTTTTCAGGACAAGCTTTTGAGCTATGTCACTTTCTTCAAGGTCCCAGCAGTACTAATTCACAAAGGTCTTAGTAGAATGTTAAAAAAGACCATCTCTGAGGGAAAGGAAAAAAAAAAAGGAAAAACAAACACACACAAACAAATTATAAGACAGAGGGAGAGCTATAGATGGGGGGGGGGGGGGGGGGGGGGGTATGACAGTCACAGAGGGGGACATAAACCTGTTGGATAATGAGTAATAATAAAAATAATAATAATGATAATTTGGGCCATTATCTTTTGTGTCAATTATCATTCATTGTGAGAATTATTCTTAGTTCAAAATGTTCCCTTTCTTGAATTACTTAATTACACAAAAGCAAATTTTTTTGCACTTGACCTAACTGTTTCTACTGTATGTGTGGCCATGAATTGTGCAACTTACCTTTAAAGTTTTGGCTCAATGTCATGGTTGACTTTGGATTTTATCATTTGGGCTGATACTAGAAGGTAACAACTCTCATAAGAAATTGCTATTACACTGAGATTATTTTACCTTTGAGTGTTTAGATGATCTGCAAAAATGTTACATTACACAGCAGCTTTCTCTCTCTCTCTTTTTTTTGCTCCTCTCTTTCTCTTTCTTATCATATTTTTGTCCCTTTTGCTTCTTGATAATTGACAAGGAATTATTATTCTCGTGCAATGACATTTTGCTCAAATGCAAACCAATGAGTTTCCATTTCATTATCAAATAAGACACATTAATATGCATGTGTGATATGTTTGTTCTGTAATTGAAAAAGATGCAGATTAAACATTATATTAATCTCTCCATTTTAAGGGAACAAAAGGGTAAATAACATGTCAAGATTTTTCCAATTTTCACTTAGAGACATTTGATCTGATATAATACATTATCGTGTTGTATCCAAATAATGCTCTTTCTTATTTGATGGTCTTATCTGATTTGGTGGGCATTATTCCTTTAGTCTGATCCCATAATAGGCATAACCAAGGCTTCTTCTTTTATTATTCTTTTCATAGGAGAGAAATAATATCCAACCCCCACCTGAGCTCCCAGCTTTTGTACAGATGCAAATTAATAGAAGACGGCTATTTATAGCTCCAGTTCCTGCTACACTTATCACAAGCACTGCAGACTTTTTAAAGAGAGAATGTACACACACACACTATATCTTTCCCCAGGATATAAATTTTCCTTCCCAATGCTGCCTGGACCGTCACATGCAACATTGATTGTCTGTTATATTACATTTATTAAGGAGTGATAACTTGTAATAATTGGATGTTAAATTAAAGAACTCTTTCCTAGTTATTGCCGTCTCAATTATAATTGTCATTTGCTGGCAGTTATGATGATATATGAGGGTTGTATTTTACTCAGTCGACCATGACCCGGTGAGTAATATTCCCTCAGCTATAGGGGCACTGATGCGCTTGCTGGCTCTTAATGCAGTAGCTCAGGAGCTGATTGGAATATTAAGTTTCTGAGAGACTAACAGACACGCGAATCCACATGGATATACATTACTGCACAGTTGAGAGTTCCCTCTGGCTATTTCTTTTTTTTTTCTCTGCTGGTACATGTCCAACTTGTTTCGGTTTTGTTTTATGGTTATAGGAATCAGGTTTATGTGGTAAGTTGTAAAGTCATAAAACCTGGGGAAAAAAGGAAGTTGCGTTCATTTAAGAATCACTTCTTCTAATTAGCTCTACACAAAAACATAAACCCTGGAAAAATCCACTATGCAATAATAATTAAATTGTGCATTGAGTCTTTAACTGCATTTTAATACTTTAACAGTGCACAAAAAATTTGCATAATAAGTTCAAGATATTAATCATTGTTTCTGTGTAAAATGTGACTTAAGAAACACTACTGCCTGACTACCTGTATATCCTTGAGGCGCATATTGATTAGGTAGTAATTAATTTAAACCTAAAATATAGTATATATGAAACGCTGTGTTCTTTTCATGATGCTGCATATCTTATTTTAAGTACTTGCTGTATTTGTTTTTACATTTAAGTGTCTCCGTTGCTAAAATACGCCATTGTTTTTTTAAGAAAATAATTCTGCAAAGAAAACAATTATAGTGGAGTTCCACTCAAAAGTGGAACTTCCGCTTAATTGCTCCCCCCTCCAGTGTCACATTTGGCACCTTTCAGAGGGGAGGGGGGAACGGGGACCTGTTTCTGACAGGTCCACTTCTCTACTACCAGAAGAGCGGGCCACGGCCCAATCTCCTTCTTCCTCTGCCCCTGGGCCAATCAGAAAGAGCAGCAGGCTTCATGCATGCACAGTAGGGAACCGGGTGTGAAGCCAAAAGGCTTCACTGCAGGGTTCTTTTACCTGGAATAGCGGCGGTTGCACCCAATAGTCGATCCAAAGATCGGCTATGGTGCCGATATCACGGGCTCTCTGGACAGGTAAGTGTTCATATAGTAAAAGTCAGCAGCTACAGTTTTTGTAGCTGCTGACTTTAAATTTTGTTTCCCCAAGGTGGAACTCCGCTTTAATACTTAATGATTCTGCTACCCATGCCACTGATCTTAGTTATATCAAAGATATATATATATATATATATATATATATATATATATATATATATATATATATATATATATATAATACCACTGCATTAAGAATTTTCACTACTGTAAATTAAGCAGAAACTAGTAGAAGGGCCCACACAATTAGGCAGAGGACCATGGTTCTGACATTCTTAGAATTATTGGATTTTAAGAATTTTTAAGGCAGTGGAACTATTCAGTATCATAAAAAAACACCATGTGGACATTGGAAGAGGTATGTATTAACTAATGTTGTTTTTTCAGTCAACATTTGAAAAAAAAATGGAAGTCATGGTTTAGTGAAGGCGGCATGAATAAAAACAAGTGCCACAACAACATTAAAATCTGAGAGATACCAAAAGTCACAGGTAGGGATGACCTGAATAACACCCATAAAAGAGATACTCAGTTTCCTCCTGTACAAACCAACAACTACAGAGTTGGAACTGGATAGAGTACGCATGGTCATGGTTAAAATGACTTTCCTTAAAAGTACTTTAAATGGCACCCCTGTTTTACTGCCCAGTGAATACTTTCTGAATACAGGCTACACCGATCTAGATGTTTTTAAGATACAGGCCAACACTCTACGGGACAGGTTTAAGGAAAAGGGTTATAACATGGAAGAAGTCGATCACGAATTAAAGAGTGCCCTGGAAACAGACAGAGCATGTCTCTTATCAGACAAACCCCGACCTCCTCCTGATGACAATTTTAAGTGGTCTTTGTTAACATCGTATTCAATACAACACAAACAAATTAAAAACATACTGGGAAAACACTGGAACATTTTAAAAAATGATAAAGTTTTGGGGCCATTGATACCGGATAAAGCCAGAGTAATATATAAAGGGGCACCAACAAAACCCCCAACAAAACCTTCCTTTTTCCATAATCTCAAGGGTTACTATCCCTGTAAGAGGTGCACTGTATGTCATTATAACGCAAAAGGGAGACATGCAACAAAAGAATTTGAATCTTCTGTCACAAATGTAAAATATCCCATTAAACATTTTTGCACATGTGCAACCACCCATATAGTGTACCTAATCACTTGCCCATGTTAGAAACAATACGTGGGCCGCACTATACGTTCATTTACAACAAGAGTATCCGAACATATTACTAAAATAAAAGGTGGCAGCACCAAACATACCGTTCCCAGGCATTATCGCCAATTTCATAACAGAGATCCTAGAGGGACCGAGTTTTTAATTATAGATAAGTTCATAGCACCATGGAGGGGAGGAGCCAAAATAAGAGGAGTCTCGCAATTGGAAACGTTCTGGATATACCAGTTGCAGTCCTACTCCCCATACTGTATGAACATCGAATTGGACATGAATGCATTTATAAATAAAGCATGATGCCCATCCATACCCGGAAGGACTCACAATTGCAATTTTTTTTTTAATTCATTATATTTTTTAATTCATTTTTTAGAAAACCTTGTCCATTCATTCATTCATATATGCGATTTTACATTCTATTCATTATTTATCTTTTAACACATATTTTATATATGTGAGAAGAGAGACAGTCTAACTGTCGAGGGCCATTACACGTTTTTATATACAATTTTATTATACAAATTTTATATATTTTGGTCTTATATTTATATTTTTAACAATATAAATGTTCCAAGTATACCGACAGTTTAGACGTTTTTATTCATTTACTCATATATTTTCTTAGTAAATCCGAAATTTTGACTCATAATCATCCTTCTATTTATATATATATTTTTATTATTATAAATATTCCAAATACACCAATGGCGAGATAAATCTAATTTTTTCTCTCTCCAATAAGTTAAAATTCTGTTTATCTACATGTATCCCTTTATTTGCAATAAGAACGCAGATTCAATATGTATTCAACTTGTATATGCATTTACAATGAAATATCACAATATTAAGAATGCGACCCCATCGGGATATATGTGCTTTATTTTATTGTACATACTATTAAAACTAAATAACACATTTACAATTAGAACCCCCACTCGATCATTTTCAGCCATGATGGATTTGGGGCTCTCTGCTCTGGCACTGTGTCAGCAGAGAATGTCCCGCAGTGTGATTTAAGACCGACGTGGTGTGTTGCGAGCTGGGCACTTTCCCCTGTGTACGGGAGTGAGGCTTGGTTTCCTCCTCACGCTGCGTTCCATAGGAGACGCAGCGGCGCTACGTCATGATGCCGCCCCCGTCCTCAGAGGGAGGCTTGGACGAAGCTGCAATACAATCAGCAGCAGAGCGCCTCAACACTTCCGCCCCAACGGACCCAGAACGAGGCCTGGTTAACAGGCGCTCGGGAGAAGTGGGCGGAAGTGACGCGAGAGCGCCATGACGCTACTGAGAAAAGGTCACTGCAATAAATAAATACACACTGATACCACAGCCTAGAAATTGACGAATATTTTGGCAATTTTAAATATACACAAACCAGATCATCATTAAAGGTTATCTGCAAATCTATTAGTTACTTTTAACAAAAAAAACGAACAAAAAATTTTGCCAGACCGGAAGTGATGTCACTTCCGGTCGGCACAATCTTGGATTCACTTTGGGGTCACACTCTCTAGTTAAGCGTGCTGCCGGTGCATGTGGTCCACACCCCAGACGATGTCTATGCGGACGAAACGCGTCGGTTGGACCACTACGACAGCACCACGCCAATCTTCACCATTTTAAACAGGCCTGTTTTACTTCCAAAAATGTGAGTGTTTTTTAAACTGTTTTTACACCATTAAAACTCATTCAAACGGTATTACACTATGCAAGTCTTTCTTTCTATTATGATGTATATACACTATTGAATTATGGAATGTTGATGCCCGTCCCCTATCGGCCATCTACCCTCCTGGCTTTTACCTGTCCATGCTGCATTGACATACATCTTGGAGCCATTGCGTGGAGCGAGGATCTGCCAGCCCTATACTAATAAGCTTTTTTGACTTGTGAGGCGTATGCCCCTTCAAGTCCAAAATTTCCGGTAAGCCTCATTCTTACAGGCTTAGTTGCCACCAGACAACTATCACTTCGCCCGGCACAGGGAACACCCGTTTGAACAGCATCATCCGTTTGACCACTAATCATCTTTTTTATGGACTTGAATTAATGTCACTCATTTTATTCACCAGCTACTGTTTAGATGGACTTTATCACTATATATATATATATATATATATGTATTTATATAGTTGTTTTCACTCATCACTTTAAAACTCAATTTTGAGTTTTTACGATTATTACAATACGAGTTATTTTGGTTTCATGTAATCATCACACATTATATTTATCACAGAATCACTTGGTATTAATTCACTATTTTATCACGTGTATCTTTTAACCCCTTTTATTGGGTTTTACTGCATAAATAATTTTATATAAGTAAGTTTTTTATATATTTATGCTCCGTTAATATTTTATATTTGTGTTTTTATTTATATGGTATCAAGACTGATAGGGTATACTCTGGGAAATTGCCCCATTCCCTTTACTCTCATGTCTTGCGCATAAGGTATCATACCTAATCATATATTAATAATACCAGTTCTCCGACAAGAACTTTTCTCATTCTAGCGCTACATTTACACATACACACATTTTCACCCCACCGATAGTCTTTCGACAATGTTAGCTGCTCCATACATTTAATTACGATACCTATACAGCGCAGTATTTACCCCATTTCTTTCCAATACTTTCTGAATACAGGCTATATCTGCTTCCTGAAATCCTACCTGAACAAACTGTCCCAATTTTTGGAATGCTCGTATTAGGGGGGTGACTTCAATTTGGCTCTAGACCCTCATCTCTCGAGGTGCATCTCATTTAGTGTACTCTTATATGAAATTTTTAAAAAAGCTCTCCAGTTAGAAAGATTAGTGGATGCATGGTACGTTTCACGTGCTTTATCTAAGGACTACACTCAGTGACACATCAATTCTGTTCAAACCTGAAGTAGTTCTTCTTCCAGCAACATCTCCTCATCTCCATTATAACTGTGTCAATTGAACCCATAACCACATCTGATTATGCTGCTTTAACCTTTTTTTTTGGTTGCCCCTTTTTTTTTTAAATTGTCAGCCACAGTTTTCTGACTGTGATGCTGGTGTTTCCCATATTTTTTTTTTTTATATAGTTTTTACATTTCTGTTAGCGACAGTCCTAA
Source organism: Lithobates sylvaticus (assembly GCA_028564925.1). Lineage (NCBI taxonomy): Eukaryota > Metazoa > Chordata > Amphibia > Anura > Ranidae > Lithobates > Lithobates sylvaticus. The sequence continues at coordinate 240,681,201 of CM053026.1, forward strand.
ATTTAAAGTGCACCAAACACCACTTGTCATTGAAAAAAGTGCATGCAATTACACATTTCACAGTATCAATAACATTTGGGTAATAATCATATCTGGGAGGCCAACAAAGATAGGCAGACATTTCCATGCCACTATGAGGGGGCCAGCAGCACCTGTGTACACAGGCAAAGGTGGATATGGTCAGTCCTCTGGCAGAGCACCTTCATCCCTGTTTAGTGATGTTGCCCATGCTATAGAGCCACAGCATGTAGAGGAGGTGGTGGACTGGCTTACTAATCCATCCTCATCCTCCTGATCCTCTATGGCCCAAGCTGGCACTAGTGTGCAATCCACCACAGCTGCCAGAGTGGCTTATTCTGCCTCCTTGTCCACAGCTACTCCTGCCAAGGCCCCAGCATCATGCATGGAGGAGTCAGCTGAGTTATTTGAACGCAGTGTCAGCCACTTGCTTCTTGAGGATGCACAAAATTTACTTTATTCTGATGTTGGTTCTGAGGTAGTGGAAGGGAGTACTATGAGCCTACAGTGAGGGGAGAACACTGATACAATTCTTCTCCTCCTCGCTCCTCACCTCTCTTGTTTAACCCCGCTATATCTCATGAACTCTCAGCAGCCTCCACTGACATTGATAATGGTATAGAAAAGGGTGTCACAGGTCCTTGCAACACGTCTGCCAGCAGCACACCACCAGCTGTAGAGTATAGCAGGGAAATGTTTTTGCCCCAGGTGCTGCAGTGCAAAAAAATACATTCCCTGCCACCCACATGTTCAGCATCTAAATGCCAGCTTGTCCAAATTGCTGGCATTACCACTCTTGCCTTTTGATCTGGTGAATTCTGCCCCCTTCTGTGAATTTACAGAATGTGCTGTACTACAAGGCAGGTTCCCAGACACTATTTCTAGGAACTAAGGCCATTCCAGCTTTGTACCATCACGTGGAAGGCAATGTTTTGGCATCATTGTATCAGGGCTGGGCTCTCAGTCCTTCCTTCTCTGTGCTCAGGTTGCTTAGCTGTAGGGTTATTTGCCAGAAATCATCGTTCCACAGTGGCTCACCTGTTGATCATCTCCTGCTCGTCATTCAAGCCCACAGCCAGCCCCTCCTGGCTATTTAAACTGCCTGGTTCATTTCATCAATTGCCTTTGCCTTGGTCAAACATATCTAGAGACTCTCTGCTGTGTTCCTGTTGAAGACTTACCTGGCTGACGTCCCTTCTGGTTCCTGATCCTGTTTGCTGCCTCTGACTACGCTGATCTCTGGCTCCCCAATTTCCTGGCTTCTTCTGATTACCCGATTTGGCTACCGAACCCTGGCTATGTTTTGACTACGTTTACCAGTTGTATCATTTTTACAATTTTATTAAAAGGTGTGATTTTTACTGCATTTTCTGTCTCTATTTCATGGTTCCTGACACATTGGTAAGGCAGTCAGCTGCAAGGCCCACCTTACTGCTGACTTGTAGTCCAGCAAGCATGGTTAGGGATGATATATGCAGGGCAGGGCTCAGTGCTGGAGCTGGTTTTGCTGCCACATTTCCATACAGCTGGTGGTGACGATATGAGATCTGTCAGCTCCACCGCCTCCTCCTCCATGTCCTCTTCTGCTGAATTGTCCTATGAACCACAAGTACCACTTAGCGTTCAAGGGGCTATTCAACGAGTCAGGCTAAAAGATGCTATGCAATGCTTCAGCTGGTCTGTCCAGGAGCCACTCCGGAGCAGAGATTATTTCAGCTATGCAGAGGCAGGCCCAGAGGTGGTTTATGTCATGCAAACTTGAGCCAGGAATGGTGGGGAACGATAATGGCATTAACCTTCTGTCCACCCTTTGACAGGAAAAGTTGATACATGTGCTATGTCTGGCACATGTCCTCAATTTGGTGGTGCAGCTTTTTCTTAAACAGGTACCCAGGTTTGCAAGATCTTCTAAGGCAGGCCAGAAGAGTCTGTAGCCATTTCAGGCGGTTATACACAGCCTGTGTTCGGTTGGCTGAAATTCAGCGGCAATTCCACCTGCCCGTAAACCGCCTGATTTGTGTCATGCCAATCAGTTGGAACTCAACTTTGGCAATCCTGCAGCGGCTGCACATGTAGCAGAGGACCATCAACAAGTACCTGTGTAACTATGGCACAAGGACAGGCTCAAGGGCGCTTGGTATTTTTTCCCCACACCAATGGCTGCTGATAAAGGATGCATGCACTGTACTGTCAGCATTTGAGGAGGTGACAAGGATGGTGAGCTGTGACACTGCGTGCATCAGTGACACAATCCCACTTTTGTTCCTGCTGGAACATACTCTGCATGGCATTATAGATAGGGCACTCGGGGCAGAGCAGCCAGAGGAAGAAGAGGACTTCCTTTCCTCTCAAGGCCTGCTTTATGGAGACACAATTTTTGCGACACCACAGAAGAGGAGAGGGAGGAGGATTCTGGCAGTTTTGGTACTATTGAAGCAAAGGAAGACAACAGTCAAACCTCAATTGACGGTTGTCAGTCCCCAGAAACCTTGGGAGTAGTACATGGCTAGGAGGAGGCAGTTCCAGATACTGTAATCTTCAGAGACCCCGAGGACTTTGCTTTTCATGTCTCTGCAAACTTGTGGTGCATGGGCTCCCTTATTCTTCAAAGCCTGCAAAAGGACCCGAGAATTCGTGGCATCAAGGATAAGGATCATTATTGGTTGGCAATCCTCCTTGACCACGGTTACAAGGAGAAAGTCTTGGAACTCATTCTGCCCTCGCAGAGGGAGAAGAGGATGGCAAATCTTAAGGACACCTTAAAGAGGAGTTTATGTAATGCCTTTCCAGACTCTGGTAGGTTACATTCTTGTGGAAAAGATCCTTGAATCTATCCATTTTATCTGCAAGACACAACACAAGACAAACCCTAATGTCAGGCTAAACTCTCCTAATCTTGTCCCAATATAGGCCTCAATCTATAAGCAGTATAGGCCACTGATGCCCCAAGTAAAAAATAGTACCTTCCTTAGCACGACCGGCGCTTACTCTACTCCGTCATCCGCTCACAGATTGCATGTACAACGCACGCATGCTGCTCTTTATATACACTGCGCATTCGTGAAACTACGCCCGCCCCTGACCTTCTTTCTAGCATATTCCTCGCCCCTTCTCTTTTGGCGCAGTGGGAGAGCACATGGCGGACACAGAGCAGTTGCATGAGAGTAGCAGCAATGACGAGGAAAGCCCGGAGCCACAAACGTCCCTATCCAGGAGATATAAGGCCTTAAATATGTCCTTTGTTGAGATGGTGGACATCTTGAAGAGGGCCAACTATGACGGAAAATATGGACCATACAGAAACCCAAATGTGAGAAAGGCCAAAATCATGACTAAAGTTGTGAATAGTCTGCAGAAGAATTTTGGGGTACGGCGATCCAAGGATCAACTGAAGAAATGATGGTCAGACCTAAAACTGAGGGAGCAAAAAAGTAAGTATTTTGTCGTGTCTTCCTATTATTATTATTATTATTTTAGTGCTGCTCCATGTGCTTTTCTTTACTGTTGTACAGTTTAAAATGGCGTTTAAAATGGCAAGTTTCAGGTTCATGGGCACAGTAATCATTAGTAGTAAACATCATTCGTTCGCTCACTAATACGATGTTTTTGGCAGATGCAGGTTAACAACATTTGTTCAGGCCTATTTGTATTAAAAGAAGTTTGCTGTCTAGATGAGTTTGTAACTAGAATGAAATGCAAACTTTATTCAGTGTAAGGAGAGTACACTCAGCAGCTGTTTACACATCTGGATGCAGAAGCACTAGTGTGGGACACCAGAACACCCTTTTAAGGGTGCCCCACACAGGTGCTCCAGTGGATACTAGGGGTGTCTCTATGTGGAAAACTTTACCAAAAAAAGTAAGTATTCTAGCTTGAAGAAAGGGAAAAAATCACGTCTTCAGCTTGTCAAAACAGACAATTGTACGACACTTCAAGCAATGTTTCATATTCATATTTCTTGCCTCAAATATTTGTGTGATAAGTATACCTTTTTTTTTTATTCCCATAGGGGAGTAAAGACTGGGAACAAGGGGAAGTCACCACACCACATCCTGATGATGTGGAAGGAGGAGAGGTTCATGACGTGGTTGAAATAGTGACCACAACATGTGAGTGTCTGAGACCACAACTTCAGGTAATAGATGTATGCCTACATATTTATAATATATGGTGTGTTTTATTCTTTTTAGGTGATGTGGATGTTGTGGAAGAAGAAACTCATTTACCAGTGCAAGTGCACACATCCTCAACGGGGAGATTATGGTGAGCAATCGTGATTTAGAAAAGAAGGAAAACATCAAATGATGTTCAACAAAAAATGAAGAAAATCATTGATGTTTTAGGTAGAATCTAAAACACACAAAAATTGTACCGTTTTGTCGAGGACTTTTTTTATTTAATTCATGTTTTAAAACATTTTAAAAGCCAAATTTTGAAGATGCACACAGTGTGTCAACATGTGCTATCTGCCATCATAGGACATCAAGGTACACATTTTAAGGGTGCAACCCCTTTCTCGCAACTCAAGTAGGTGAGAGGAAGGGGTTGCACCCCCGAAACAAGTCCATTGATTCGCCATGATGGGAGATAGCACACGTTGACATTAGGCATGGGATCAGGAGGAAAATCCACATTTTCACTCCCAAATTGTGCGCATCTTCAAAATTTGGCTTTTACAGGGGTGACATCACCCCATCTGATGAAAGCAAGATCAACACAATTTTAACATACTAATGTCCGATTGCCTTCACGTTTTCAAAGTTGAACTTTGTAAGTTCCTGAGTTGTGTATGTTATGGTTTTAAACATGCCTGTTTAACCAAAAAAAAGCATATTTATAATGTCAAACATAAAAATGTTATACACCAAAGATGATGGTTTGTTAATAAAAAAAACTTTTCTAAAGCACATGTGAATGTGCACAGAGTAAAAAATGTTATACTCAACAATGTGTGGCTTTCTTTCAATGCTCAATACCAGTTTTTGGATTAGGATTGTGTTTACAGTGACAATGAGGATTATTTACTAAAGGCAAATCCACTTTGCACTACAAGTGCACTTTCAAGTGCATTGAAAGTACACTTGTAGTGCAAAGTGGATTTGCAGCTAGTAAATAACCCACACAGTGCTCTAAATCTGGCCCTAATCAGGCCATTTTAGGGACAATTAATTCATGGTACTGAAAAGCATGATTATTTGTTATCATTAATGTATTACATATATTAACAACAAAAACAATGTGTGTGTGTAGCAGACCCCCAACATAATAGTTAGCTGAAGAAGAGATTGTCACCTCATGTATCAAATAAATTTCATTTGCACTATTGAAGAAGATGTCCAAAAAGAAAAGCCCATTGGAGAATCTAGGAGGCAGCTAAAAGAAACACAAGCAGGAAATCAAATGAAATATTAGATCATTTTAAAATAAAAATGTATTTAAAAAATGTTTTATACATTTGCTGGCATATCAATGGCCCCCCTACCTGCAAAGTACTCCAGATATTTGTTTCTGACTTTGCGGGCGCTTTGGGGGGGGGGAAGCCAGGACAGCCAGCTTCGAGTGCCCTCAGGGTTGCTTGATCTGGCAATCTGGCCTCAGGCCCAACTAAGGCCACATAGTTCGTAGCATTGTGCAAAATGCAGCAGGCAAGCACTATATGGTTGAGTTTATATCCGCCATGTGTATGGGTGTTAGACATAGGCGGATTCGGCTGGCCATTATGCCAAAAGCATTCTCCATCACTCTTCTGGCTCTGGCCAGCCGATAGTTTAAAACCCTCTAGTCCGGAGTCTCATGAGATGGTCACCTAGCCCAAATGCTTCATCAGCGATGAACACAAATGGAAGACCAGCTGTGTTGTCTTCCACAGGTGGCAAGCCCAAGCCACCATTCTGGAGCCATCTGAAAAAACTTTGTCTGGGCGATTACTCCACCATTCAACATCTGGCCATTCTTCCCCACGTCCACATACAGGAACTCGTATGTCGCCGACACCACCACCAACATCACTATACTATTAAACCCCTTGTAATTATAATAGCATGACCCCGAGTTGGGGGGTGGGATGATGTGGACGTGTTTCCCATTGATTTCCCCTCTGCAGTTGGGAAAGTCCCACCGCTGAGCAAAGTGGGATGCCACAGTCTGCCATTCCTGTGGGGTTGAAGGAAACTGTGGAGTCAAACAAGAAAAAAAATTAGGACTTTTGCACATAAACATTGCAAGCAGATTAGACACAAACATTCTTGGCCAACATAAGTATAACATTTATTTTAAGGAGTATTTGAAGACAAAAGTATAAGGTCCACTTATCAGATTTCTCCTCCCCTCTGATGGCCCAGTGTAAAAATGTTATGGTGGAGGGGGATGTTTTGGACAGGTAACCCTCTCCACTTCATTGAGAGCTGAATGCATAAATAATGTGTGTTACTTTGGCCAGACCCTCCTTACTTACACTATTGGCAGCCCACTGGACAGGTAAGAAGTGTCATAATACAAACATATTTTTTTTTTTTTTTTTTATTGTTTCAAACGTTTTTATTGAAAAGAATGCAGATGTTAACTCAACAAGGTAAGAATACAGAGCCATTTTGCGGACGCAGCCGCTGTAAAGAATGCAACAGAACGAAAAAACAACACCTGTAGAAATAATACATACATACATTCCTGTACAGGAGTTCAACTGTGTATGATACAGGTAAGTTGATAGAACATTAAGCATAACAGTACTGAGGAGACTATATGTTGATAATCATTCATTTTTCAAAACGAGAAAAGAAAATTAAAAAAGAAAAAGGAAAAAAAAAAGGGGGGTGTGGTGTGGGAGGAGGGGAGGGACAGATAGGAAAGGATGAGGATGCTACACAATCTATGTTAGTAATTGGATAAATGGACATGAGTAGTGAGGGGGTTTTGAAGTTACGGAGGGGAATAAGTTAAAGCGACCTAGGAATAGAATAAACGGGGGATGGGAGATTCATGAATTTCGTTCATGTCACCCCCTTCTGTGTGCAGTGATATTCGTTTGTCGTAGTAAAATGGAACCAGGTAGACCATATAGCAGTGAACTTGCATTGCGTGTCATGTGCTTGATGGATCAATTCCTCCATGTCTGCTATTTTTTGTATGCGTATAAACCAGTCGGTTTTAGAAGGCGGGTCAGGGGAGCGCCATTTAACAGGTATGCACAATTTAGCCGCGTTGACCATGTGAAAGGCTAGAGAACGCGTATATGTTTTCGTAGGGATGTCTGAATGGTGAAGGAGAAATTGTGCCGGTGTGTATTCTAGGTCGTAAATACAAACATATTTATACACACTGTCCAAATTGAAGCACAATTTTACATTCTGCAATTACCTATCAAGATAATAGGAGAACAACACTTTAAACAGTACCGTTTTAAAGCATTCAGGAAGGCCTTGCACTACATGCTTTGGTGAATTCATCCATAAATCTGACCACAAAAGAGGTAGGTATAGTGTGTATGGGTTTGGCAAAGTCAGCAGATAGAGGATTGGTATCGGTTGACTTGGCAGTTGGGGGGAGGGTTCCAAATGAGTTTGGGCCCCCCCCCCAAAAAAAGCCTCTTGCACTATGCATGAATTTAAGGACAAAAATAAAATTTGTACAAATTTTAGGGGGTGTTTAGGGTAAAGCACTACAATGGAGCTGACAAAATACATTGTTAAGTGGCTAGGTGTATATGGGCCCAGGATAGCATGCTGGGGAGGTTAGTGAAGGCAAATATGCATGAAGAACACAAAAGGAGCATTAAAAGCTTCCAGCATGCATGAGGACAAAGAGGACAGTCACAGCATATTACAATCATGGTATTTAGGGAATGATGAAATAAATACAATACATTAGCAAACATTAAATACATATAATGTGATGTTAAAGGATAAAAATTACCAGGTCTGCAGGACCTGTATGATGGCAGAACAGGTCTCTGGAATAATGATCCCCAGAGCCTGGGGGAAGATGTCTGTCGAGAACTTGATGATCTGCAGACTTCTCCCCATCACCAAGTACCGCATGGTGGCGACGACCCTTTGTTCCGGAGTGATATCTTGCCGCATGCAGGTGTAATATAGGGGGACAGCAAAGCCAACAGACGGTGAAAAACGGAGTCCGTCATCCATAGATAATTCCCGAAATCATCAGGATTATTCTCCTGGATCTCCCGCAACAAAGGCATATGAGAGAATCGGTCAAACTGCAGCAAAGAACTATTTGTTCATGAATTCCTCCTCCCCCTGTTCATGGACTGGGCTTGGGTCAAAGTAAGAACCCCAACCCCCTGCATAGCACAAACTCTATGACGAGTACGTAAACGCAACATGGCTTCAAAATGGTCGGCTGGTCAGAACGAACTAACAGAATGCACTGAAAATCAGAAAGGCCTGAGAAGAGCTGAAAATCAGAAATGAGCGGACAAGAACGCACTGAAAAAACAGATACAAACTGACTACACGCACTGAAAAACAGATACGAACCCACAAGCACAAACTGAAGAGCAGTAATGAACTGAAAAGAGCGAGGATGAAAAGCGCAAAACATCTCTCACCAAATTTCTACTAACACGAGATTAGCAGAAGGAGCCCAAAGGGTGGCGCACTGGCTATTGAACTTCCTTTTTCTATTGCCGTCGTACATGCCGTCGTACATGTTGTACATCAGCGAGTTCTTGCCAATCGGAATTTCCGACAACATGTGTGCGACCGTGTGTATGCAAGACAAGTTTGAGCCAACATTCATCGGATTTGGTTGTCGGAGATTCTGATCGTCTGTATGCGGCATCACTCTGGTCACTAGGATTCTACTGAGTATTTGGGACATTGCAGCAGGCCTTCTCTTTATTCTTTCCCCTTTTTCTTCCTTTTCCCCTAGTCTACTTGTTCTGGCTTTCTTTTTTTAATTAATTGCTGGATACTTTGCACTACAATACTTAGGCTTACATGATGGTACAGCCTTTTTTATATCTAAATGCTTGCGCACTGTAAATTTTGAGTTGCAATTACTTGTTTATCATCGCCCACATCAGCTGTCTTTGTCGGTGTGCCTTTCCTGTTGTTTAGCCTTCTACCCTATTTGGATGATGTCTACTAGATTGTTTTTCAGTGTGCTATAATTACAAATTGTTTACTATGTACACAGTGCATTTATCTTTTCACCTTTGTAAAAAAACAAAAAATTTCAATAACAATTGTTATTGAAAAAAAAGAAAGACATGCTTCAGCTCAAGTCTCCCTCCCACATTGTGCTTAATCATAGAGTTCTCAACTATTAAGCCCAATGTGGGTGAAACATGTCAGATGGGTGTGACCATTGGGAGAGGACTTGTGCTGAAGTCTGACTTTCATTCACTTTGCACTGTAGTTGAATACAGTGTGAGGCAGAACTTGTATGCTATATATACTGTATATATATTGTATCTTGGAGCGAGATGTGCTCTGTCTCAGCCAACACCGGAATACAGAGTTCAAACCTGGGAGACTGATACAGCAGGCTTGGAGCAGCACCAATCTCTTATGATACTTTTTCTATGTCTTAAATATTTGTCAACAGGTATCAAATAGCTCACTTAATAACAAACTGCTCTTAGCCAAATTTCTTATATTTTTTTAAGTTGTTTTCTGAAATGACATCTTGTTAAATGTATGTCATTGAGCAAAACATGGATACTAACCTATACTGATATTGTAACGTTTCATTTAATATTTTTAAATATGTACATTGCAGATAAGTAGAAAATAATATATACTTGACTTAAAAGAATCAGTAAAATATCACAGAAGAAAAATACATACATATGTTAGAGTGGATAGTTAAAAGCATTTGTCACCTTGAATGAACAGGTTAAGTGATGTACATTAAATATCTCTTAAGTGGACTGAAACAAGGTCAGTTCTCTCGCTAACAATTTATTGTCAGGGGACCTATTTTCTTTGAGTTTCATATTAATATTTTTAAAGGCTGTCATTTGGCACTTGCTCGCAGGCAGCTATGATTTCTTCTTATAGAGGTGACCTCTCTAGCATTAAATTCCATGTCACTGTGTGAGGAATATGCTTGCCTCGACAGGTAGGTTGACTGCATCCTCTGACCTCCACTGTTCTCATACTGTGAATCAAGCTAAGCACTACTATAAAATACTGTTCATTAACAGAGAAGCAGGTATTTATGTTGTTAAAAAAACATCCTCAAGTTTTGTAAATGAGATGAAATAGACTTGTGTATGTGTATACAGTTTATACCGTATATATGCTATAACAATTGCACTATAACATATAAAAATGCACAAAGTAATAGAAATCCTGTTCAAAGAGCTTACAATCTATAGAGATAAGATAATTCACAAGATGAAGAATTTGTCTACAACAGTTCTGTTGTAGATAACACAACAGTGATTGGAAATGCAAGGGGAAATTAAATGGTGGCAAGGAAATTGATAATTAAGGTTAAACAATTTTTGAAGAGATATGAGTATTATGAGAAGTCAGGAGGCATGCATAAGAAATAAAATGGATGAAGAGAAGTTTCTAAGCAGATTGAAGAATTTGAAGATTTTTATGTTACTATAAATACAGGCAGGGGTGTATATATGTTCAAATAAAATAAACCACTTAAGTCTCAGGTGCCATTTTAAGCACTGGGACTGAGCAGCTCACCCCGGGTTCCAACATGCTGAAAAAATCAGTTATTGGGCATTCGATCCTTCTATAGACCACTCCATAAGAGCATTCAGTAGCACAGAATTTCAATAAAATGCAAATAGAAGCTTGGCATCAGACTACTGGAACTTTGGTGTTGCTCTTTCCTGATCCATTTCCAAACTATTTATTTTTAGCTTGCACCCACAAATAGCAACCCCCCCCCATTCCCCTCTATAGAACACCAATACCTCTCTCCACTGAACACCAATTACTACCCACATGAGTACACACTGAACACCAATTCTTTTTTGCCCCACTGAAATTGTTTCCTTCCACTGACCACCAATGCCAAACATTTTCCACGGGGAGAGACATGGAATGACACAGGCCTGATCCCGCACTCAATCCACTGCCATCCTCATTTCAGACACCCAGGGCATCGCAGCCGACATGTCCCACAAGAGAATGAACGAGTACAAGCCCCAGAAGCTGACTACCTTCTTCCAGCGGGGAAGGTCAGTTTTGATCAAGATGGCGCCGGCTCAGCCATGCCGCGTGACTCTTACACAGATCTCCCAGATGAGATCCAGGGGGACACAGCCACTCCAGCTTCCTCTACCACACTAGCCCCGGGTAAAGATCCCCTCACAGGCAGCCCGGCGAAAGTCTGCATGTAGATCGATGCACCGCCACCGTGGCCGCAGTCACAAATTGAGGCCCAGGCCTTCAAACCCCTGATGTACAACCAGGCCTTACACACATCAATGGTGTCTTTACCCACCACAGGTCAGCCGGTGATGGATACAACTTTAAAGGACATGCTTCTATCCTTACAAACATCCTTAATGAGAGATCTTTCCTCTTTATTCACTAAAATCTCCTCAGACATATACAACTTGGATGACAGAGTTCCTTACATAGAAAATGGCATGGACGAATGCACCACAATGGTAAATTATATAATTGACATATATGAGGATGTAAAAGAAGAACAGGATTGGATCAGGGCCAAATTGGCAGATTTAGAAGACTCATCGAAATATTGTTAATAATACCAGACACATCACCAAGAGACATCATTATCAACAGAATACACAGAATCGCGAAAGCATCCCACCTGGCAGCATCGGTGCCCAGAGACATACTTATGAGGGTCCATTTCTTTCACATTAAAGAGAATCTCCTGGCAGGAGCTAGAACCAAAGCTCCACTACCCTCGCCTTATGAAGGAATTCAATTCTTCCCAGATCTCTTCAAATACACTCAACAACTGAGAAGACAACTCAACCTAATTACCAAAATGCTAAATAACCACAAAATTCAGTACAAGTGGTGTTACCCTGCAACGTTTCTCATTAACAGGAACGGCACATCACATGTCATCAATGACATTAAGAAAGGCATGCAACTTCTGCATACTTGGGGAATCATCCTGGAACCCCCCGCAGATACCAACCCACCTCTACAACAACGTAGACCATCGCACAACCGCCGCAACCAAGACCCCTGATTAAGGTCTCGCCTAGAATCTCAAATGGGCCAAAAAGCGTAGCAAAATAGTTCTCCCCTGCTACATCTAAGCGACTCTTAAGTTCTCCTTGTTTTTTTTTCTTGACTGTTTTCTGTGTTCAGCTTTCTTTCTCAACTCCGCTCCACAGTCCTTCATAGCACTAGAACCTCAGTACAGAAAAGTCTAACCAGATTCACCTGTTGTTTTTATATCCAACCTATTGTTCTTTCCGCAGCTATAGTAACAGCCACCAGGGGTTTCTACAAATCCCCTAACTCGAAAAACAGCAAGACCTCAACACAGATCACCTAAGCTCATCTAACTGTAAGTGCCCAAACTTTCTTACTATATATACACCTCTCAAAAATGCCACTCAAAATTCTCTCATTGAATGCCAATGGGCTGAACCACCTGGCCAAGAGACACTCACTATGGCAAACAGCCAAGGATCTTCAAAGCGACATTGTCTGTGTACAGGAGACCCACCTCCTTTCTTCTGACACACACTTATGTACGAACCATCAATTCCCTCACATCTACAAAGCCTCATACACCTCTAAAAAGATAGGTGTCCTGATAGCTGTAAGAGATACAGTAGCTTTCAGCCTCAAACAGGAACTATCAGATGCAAATGGTTGCTTCAAAATTCTAGTTTGCACAATCAATAAAAAGGATTACACAATATTCAACATCTACGCCCCCAACACTCATCAAATGAGATTCTTCCACAAAGTTCTGCGTACTGCCCAATCAATCCAAAAAGGCCACTTAATCATTTGCGGAGATCTTAATATGGTATATGATATCCATATGGACACCACCTCTGCAACAAAAAGGAGAGAATTCCCCTTGAAGAAATTCCTTGCATCTCAGGATATTTTTGATATATGGAGATGCCAACAAGTATCTGAGAGAGACTATACCTATTTCTCCCCACATCATAATTCATACTCCAGAATAGATATGATCCTTACCGATAAATGGCTATTACTAAAAAAATAACTGCATCTGTAATCCACACAACGACGTGGTCGGACCAGGCTCCCCAATAACCATTGAAGATTCCACTCATTAATGTAACATATTTCTCTGGCGTGTAAACAACTATATAATACAAAATCCAAATTATTCACCAGAGATTACAGATCAAATATCTGAATTCTGTGCACACAACATTGGCTCAGTGGACAACCCCAACATGGTGTGGAATGCACACAAAGCATTCATGCGTGGTATATTAAGGAAATTGAGCTCTTATGATAAAAAGAAGAGGACGCAATGTATAGATACCCTTATATAACAAATAGGTAATTTAGAAACTCAACATAAAACCAACCCCCACCCATCACAATCAATACAATTGATGTCAATTGATAAGAAAAGAACTCAGGACCCTACTCATCCACTCTTTTGAAAACATGCAATGAAAATTGAAAGGCAACTCATATTTCACCTCAAAAATTGTCTTAAAGGCAGGAGAACTAAAACAAAGTTATCACATCTTTACGAGAACTAAAACAAAGTTATCACATCTTTACCACCCATACACAAAGGAAAGTCTAACTAATCCACAGGACATCTTAAAAGTAAACAGTGCTGCGCAATACATTAAATGTCCATAAATAAATAGAAAGAAATCCAAAATAGTGTAGGTGGAAAGGCAGACACTCAATGTAGGTTGATAGGTCTGATAAATTCAGTGAGCCCTCCACCACATGTATAGATGGCCTCTCACCTCCAGCATTCGACCTGAAACAGGTCACCAAGCAATACAGATGTAGCTGAACCCACAGATCCTTGTTCTAAGCAGCATCCAGATTCAACTCAATCAGAAGTAAGGTAGCATATGCAAAGATAGAAGACACAATTTGGTGCTCTCTGTATCACAGGTTTAATAATACAAATAAAAAGATTCACACTTACAAATCTCGCATTCAGATCTGAGTGCCGGCATACAAGTGAAAAATCCGTTTGTCAAACCAATGTAATGGCTGCGGGTGACGTCGTGCGTGACACCTGAACACCTGACTGTTCCAAAAATTGGCTGGGGCACCAACATCTAAGGGAAACCTGGACAGGTAAGTTTTCTAATATTAAAAGTCAGTAGCTACAGTATTTGTAGCTGCTGACTTTTAATTTTTTTTATGGGGGGGGCAGAACTTTCCTTTAAACCATCTCACATATTATCGCTCACATCTACCACCCTCCCCATATGCATAGATTAAATAAAAGTTAGGAATACACATAGATGAGTTCTCGCTGGTAAAAAATATTTCAAGCAACACACAGCATGAAAAACAGAAGTTGTCAGACAAATCTGATTTATTTTTATGAGGACTTAAATCGTGGACAGAGGGGTGGCTGTGGACAGAGTATACTTGGATTTTGTAAAAGCATTTGACACAGTTCCCCACACATGACTAATGTGTAAGATAAAGTCTACAAAACTGGAAAAATATGTTTCTAAATGGATAGAAAACTGGCTCAGAGAGTAGTGGTTAATAAATTATACTCTGAAAGGTCTAGGGTTCAGTGTTGGGACCCTTACTTTTTAATATATATATAAATATATATAAATTATATAGGGTCTGGGATTAAAAGTACCATTTCAGTCTTTGCAGATGACACCAAGCTATGCAGTGGTATAATGTCCTTACAGAATGTCTCCAACTTACAAGCCAACCTCAATGCACTGTTTAATTGGGCAACTATGTGGCAGATGAGGTTTAATGTTAAAAAATTAAGTTATGCATATAGGGGCTTAGAATATACATGCATCTTACATATTAGGATGAGTGCAACTGGGGAATCAATGGTGGAGAAGGATCTGGGTGTTCTGCTAGATCATAAGCTTAATAATAGCATGCAATGTCAAGCTGCGGTTTCCAAACCAAGCAAAGTCCTTTCTTGTATTAAGAAAGGATACAGAGAGAGAGATATAATTTTGCCCCTGTTCAAATCATTAGTACGACCTCATCTGGAATATGCAGTTCAGTTTTGGGCACCAGTTCACAAAAAAGATATTGGGGAACTGGAGAAAGTGCAGAGAAGAGTAACCAAACTGATATGATGCATGGAGGAGCTAAGCTATGAGTAGACATGTGCAGGATGAAAAAAATTGTTTGGTTAAATTCGTTGCATTAGTAACATTCATTTTTGGGATCGTTTCGTTTCGTTTCATATTCGAATTAGCAAAAAATGTTACAGAATTTGAAAAATTTCTATCAAATTCAAAAAAATTCTATCATAATCAAAAAATTTGACCGCATTCGATAAAAATCTACTGAATTCGAAAAAAACGATCAAATTCAAATAAATTCTACCGCATTCGAAAAAATGTGATTTAATTTGAAGAAGTAAACTATATATAACCATTTTCCAAAATTTGAATTTCGTATAGAATGAAATCAAATTAGAATAGAAAAGATTAGATTAGAATAGAAAATAATAGAAAAGAATAGTATAGAAAAACAATAGAACAGAACAGAAAAAAAAATTATATATATCCATCTTCATGATATATCCATCTTCATGAATTTCGTATAGAATGAATTTGAATAGAAAAGATTAGAATAGAAAATAATAGAAAAGACTAGAAAAACAGTAGAACATATATATTATATTTTATTCTATACTGTTCTATTGTTTATCTATTCTACTCTTTTCTATTATTTTTTATTCAAATTCATTCTATACGAAATTTGAATTTTCGTATAGAATGAAATTGAATTTGAAATAGAAAAGATTAGAATAGAATAGAAAATAATAGAAAAGAGTAGCATAGAAAAGCAATAGAACAGAAAAAAATATAATATATATTATATTTTATTCTATTCTGTTCTATTGTTTTTCTATGCTATTCTTTTCTATTATTTTCTATTTTATTTTAATCTTTTCTATTCGAATTTGAATTCATTCTATATGAAATTCGAATTTCGGATAATGGTTTCCGAAATTCGTATTTCATATAGAATGAAATCGAATTCGAATAGAAAAGATTAGAATAGAATATAAAATAAAAATAGAAAAGAATACCATAGAAAAACAATAGAACAGGAAAAAATATAATATATATTATATTTTATTCTATTCTGTTCTTTTGTTTTTCTATGCTATTCTTTTCTATTATTTTCTATTCTAATCTTTTCTATTCAAATTTAAATTCATTTTATATGAAATTTGAATTTCATATGGTTATATATATAAAATTCATATATATATATATATATAACCATTTTCTGAAATTCGAATTTCGTATAGAATGAGTTTGAAATCGAATAGAAAAGATGAAAATATAATAGAAAATAATAGAAATGAATAGAATAAAAAAAAACAATAGAACAGAATAGAATAAATTATAATATATGTTTTTCTAGTCTATTCTTTTCTAATCTTTTCTATTCAAATGCAAATTCATTCTATACGAAATTTGAATTTTGGAGGATGGTTTTATATATATATATATATATATATATATATATATATACAGTGGGGACAGTAAGTATTTAGACCCCCTTAAATTTTTCACTCTATCTTATATTGCAGCCATTTGCTAAAATCATTTAAGTTAATGTTTTTTCCTCATTAATGTACGCACAGCACCCCATATTGACAGAAAAACACAGAATTGTTAACATTTTTGCAGATTTATTAAAAAAGAAAAACTGAAATATCACATGGTCCTAAGTATTCAGACCCTTTGCTGTGACACTCATATTTAACTCAGGTGCTGTCCATTTCTTCTGATCATCCTTGAGATGGTTCTACACCTTCATTTGAGTCCAGCTGTGTTTGGTTATACTGATTGGACTTGATTAGGAAAGCCACACACCTGTCTATATAAGACCTTACAGCTCACAGTGCATGTCAGAGCAAATGAGAATCATAAGGTCAAAGGAACTGCCTGAAGAGCTCAGAGACAGAATTGTGGCAAGGCACAGATCTGGCCAAGGTTACAAAAATGGTCTGCTGCACTTAAGGTTCCTAAGAGCACAGTGGCCTCCATAATCCTTAAATGGAAGATGTTTGGGATGACCAGAACCCTTCCTAGAGCTGGCCGTCCGGCCAAACTGAGCTATCGGGGGAGAAGAGCCTTGGTGAGAGAGGTAAAGAAGAACCCAAAGATCACTGTGGCTGAGCTCCAGAGATGCAGTCGGGAGATGGGAGAAAGTTGTAGAAAGTCAACCATCACTGCAGCCCTCCACCAGTCGGGGCTTTATGGCATAGTGGCCTGATGGAAGCCTCTCCTCAGTGCAAGACACATGAAAGCCTGCATGGAGTTTGCTAAAAAAAACACCTGAAGGACTCCAAGATAGTGAGAAATAAGATTCTCTGGTCTGATGAGATCAAGATAGAACTTTTTGGCCTTAATTCTAAGAGGTATGTGTGGAGAAAACCAGGCACTGCTCATCACCTGTCCAATACATTTCCAACAGTGAAGCATGGTGAGGGCAGCATCATGTTGTGGGGGTGTTTTTCAGCTACAGGGACAGGATGACTGGTTGCAATCGAGGGAAAGATGAATGCGGCCAAGTACAGGGATGTCCTGGACGAAAACCTTCTCCAGAGTGCTCAGGACCTCAGACTGGGCCAAAGGTTTACCTTCCAACAAGACAATGACCCTAAGCACACAGCTAAAATAATGAAGTAGTGGCTTCACAACAACTCTGTGACTGTTCTTGAATGGCCCAGCCAGAGCTCTGACTTAAACCTAATTGAGCATCTCTGGAGAGACCTAAAAATGGCTGTCCACCAACGTTTACCATCCAACCTGACAGAACTGGAGAGGATCTGCAAGGAGGAATGGCAGAGGATCCCCAAATCCAGGTGTGAAAAACTTGCTGCATCTTTCCCAAAAAGACTAATGGCTGTATTAGATCAAAAGGGTGCTTCTACTAAATACTGAGCAAAGGGTCTGAATACTTAGGACCATGTGATATTTCAGTTTTTCTTTTTTAATAAATCTGCAAAAATGTCAACAATTCTGTGTTTTTCTGTCAATATGGTGTGCTGTGTGTACATTAATGAGGAAAAAAAATGAACTTATATGATTTTAGCAAATGGCTGCAATATAACAAAGAGTGAAAAACGCAAGGGGGTCTGAATACTTTCCGTCCCCACTGTATATATATATATATATATATATATATATTTTTTTTTTTTCTGTTCTGTTGTTTTTTTATGCTATACTTTTCTATTTTTTTTTATTCTATTCTAATCTTTTCTATTCTCATTAGATTTCATTCTATACGAAATTCGAATTTTGGAAGTTGGTTATAATATTAATATACAGTGGTGTGAAAAAGTGTTTGCCCCCTTCCTCATTTCCTGTTCCTTTGCATGTTTGTCACACTTAAGTGTTTCGGAACATCAAACCAATTTAAACAATAGTCAAGGACAACACAAGTAAACACAAAATGCAATTTGTAAATGAAGGTGTTTATTATTAAAGGTGAAAAAAAATCCAAACCATCATGGCCCTGTGTGAAAAAGTGATTGCCCCCTAAACCTAATAACTGGTTGGGCCACCCTTAGCAGCAACAACTGCAACCAAGCGTTTGCGATAACGTGCAATGAGGCTTTTACAGCGTCCTGGAGGAATTTTGGCCCACTCATCTTTGCAGAATTGTCCTAATTCAGTTATATTAGAGGGTTTTCGAGCATGAACGGCCTTTTTAAGGTCATACCACAACATCTCAATAGGATTCAGGTCAGGACTTTGGCTAGGCCACTCCAAAGTCTTCATTTTGTTTTTCTTCAGCCATTCGGTGGTGGACTTGCTGGTGTGTTTAGGATCATTGTCCTGCTGCAGAACCCAAGTTCGTTTCAGCTTGAGTACACGAACAGATGGTCGGACATTCTCCTTCAGGATCTCTTGGTAGACAGCAGAATTCATAGTTCCTTTTATCACGGCAAGTCTTCCAGGTCCTGAAGCAGCAAAACAGCCCCAGACCATCACACTACCACCACCATATTTTACTGTTGGTATAATGTTCTTTTTTCTGAAATGCAGTGTTCCTTCTACGCCAGATATACTTGGACACACACCTTCCAAAGAGTTCCACTTTTGTCTCATCGGTCCACAGAATGTTGTCCCAAAAGTCTTGGGGATCATCAAGATGTGTTGTGGAGAAATTGAGACGAGCTTTGATGTTCTTTTTGCTCAGCAGTGGTTTTCTCCTTGGAACTCTGCCATGCAGGCCATTTTTGCCCAGTCTTTTCCTGATGGTGGAGGCATGAACGCTGACCTTAACTGAGGCAAGTGAGGCCTGCAGTTCCTTGGACGTTGTTGTGGGGTCTTTTGTGACCTCTTGGATGAGTCGTCGCTGCGCTCTTGGGGTAATTTTGGGCGGCCGGCCACTCCTGGGAAGGTTCACCACTGTTCCATGTCTTCGCCATTTGTGGATAATGGCTCTCACTGTGGTTCGCTGGATTCCCAAAGCTTTGGAAATGGCTTTATAACCCTTTCCAGACTGATAGATCTCAATTACTTTCTTTCTCAATTGTTCCTGAATTTCTTTGGGTCTTGGCATGATGTGTAGCTGTTAAGGATCTTCTGGTGGACCTTACTGTGTCAAGCAGCTCCTATTTAAGTGATGCCTTGATTGTGAACAGGTGTGGCAATAATCAGGCCTGGGTGTGGCTAGAGAAATTGAACTCAGGTGTGGACAACCACAGTTATAGTATGTTTTAACAAGGGGGGCAATCACTTTTTCACACAGGGCCATGATGGTTTGGATTTTTTTTCACCTTTAATAATAAACACCTTCATTTACAAATTGCATTTTGTGTTTACTTGTGTTGTCCTTGACTATTGTTTAAATTGGTTTGATGTTCCGAAACACTTAAGTGTGACAAACATGCAAAGGAACAGGAAATGAGGAAGGGGGCAAACACTTTTTCACACCACTGTATATATATTTTTTTTTTTTCTATTCTGTCCTATTGCTTTTCTATGCTATTCTTTTCTATTATTTTCTGTTCTATTGTAATCTTTTATATTCAAATTCAAATTCATTCTATACGAAATTCAAATTTTGGAAGATGGCTTTCAGAAAATGGTTATATATATATATATATATATATATATATATATGAATTTTATATATATATAACCATTTTCTGAAATTCAAATTTCATATAAAATGAATTTAAATTTGAATAGAAAAGATTAGAATAGAAAATAATAGAAAAGAATAGCATAGAAAAACAAAAGAACAGAATAGAATAAAATATAATATATATTATATTTTTTCCTGTTCTATTGTTTTTCTATGCTATTCTTTTCTATTATTTTCTGTTCTATTCTAATCTTTTATATTCAAATTCAAATTCATTCTATACTAAATTCGAATTTTGGAAGATGGCTTCCGAAATTCGAATTTCGTATAGAATCAATTTGAATAGTAAAGATTACAATAGAAAATAATAGAAAAGAATAGAATAGAAAAACAATAAAACAGAATATAATAAAATATAATATACAGTATATTTAGTTTACTTTTTCGAATTTGGTCGATTTTTTTTCGAATGCGGACACATTTTTTAGAATTTCATCGTTTTTTTCGAATTCGGTAGATTCCTTTCGAATGCGGACAAATTTTTTAGAATTTGATCACGTTTTTTCAAATTCTTTTAAATATGAAACTAATCTATTCTAATCTTTTCTAGTAAAATTTGATTTCATTCTATAAGAAATTCAAATTTTGTATAGAATGAATACAAATTTGAATAGAAAAGATTAGAATAGAAAAGAAAATAATAGAAAGGAATAGAATAGAAAAACAATAGAACAGAAGAGAATAAAATATAATATATATGATATTTTATTCTCTTCTGTTATATTGTTTTTCTATTCTATTCTAACATTTTAGTTTCCATTGCTTTGGATTATTTTCCAATCTATTCACATAGGGTGGGGGGCCGGGATCTGGGGGCCCCCTTTTTAAAGGGGCTCCCAGATTCCGATAAGCCCCCCGCCTGCAGAGCTCGACAACCAACGGCCAGGGTTGTCCTCATCAACATGGGGACAAGGTGCTCAAATAGCCTCGCTATTTAAAATTATACTATTGCTGGCCATTTTACACTGTAATCTGCTACCTCTTTGGAGTAAAGTCTAATCTATTACCAGTTGCATAAAGCATGTGTTGCTACTAAAACTATTTGAACAAAAAAAAAAATTGCTTTGTTTTCAAATTCAAATTAATCATATAGTGGTTGCTGCTCCTAAATGTAAGCCAAGCTAATTGTTAAATATAAATAATTCATTCAATGGCGGCCAAATATTCACGGTCGGACTTTTTCATCAATTTGGTCCGATCGGACAAGGTTGTTGAAAAATCAGACCGTGTGTATGCACCATCGGACAGTGTTCGTCGGTTTGTCCGTCGGACAAAGTCTTATCTCCTGCTGGAAAGATTTCCCGTCAACCCGGTCCGATCACACCAAATCCGAGCGTGTGTACGCTTGTCCGACGGACAAAGTGCTACGCATGCTCAGAAGAAATTCTGTGACGGAAGCGCTCGGTCAGGTAAAACTACCTTTCCTAATCGACACAGCACATTCGTCACGCTGCAATGTTAAAATGTCTTTAATGCAGCGCATTCTCTTTTTCTTTAAAATGCAACAAGAATGACATCTTTTAGCTGCTCCTATTCACCCGCACTTCTCACAAACTTACTTCTTTATTACTTTGCAGCATTTATACACTACATGTTTATTTTTACTCAGATCGTAATACAATCTTTCTTATTTTTTTACCCAGATTTTTTTTTTTTTGGGGGAATACATATTTGAAGGAGTTTTTTTTTTTTTTTTTTTTTTTTTTGGAGGGGGTTTGTATGTCTCAACTTAGCAAAACCACATTATTAACATTTGTATTTCTTGCTTACATTTACTAGGAGTTTGTTGGTTGTTGGTGCCCCTTGTTAATTCTAGGATTAGTGAAATGTACCTGCCTACTCAAAGAAAAACTGTCATTGTAGAAAAGTAAAACACAATAGTCAATGATTATTTCAAAGCAAAAAAACCTTTATTTAGGTCTCAGCAACAGACCAAAGAGGAACGCAGCCATGGTGAAACTTGGGGAATTTGCAAAGCCTTGGACACCCATGGCAACCATCATTTTACAGACTTAAACAATTGGGGGCATGAAGACTACCTATCTAAATAATAAGGGAGCGCAATCTGGTCCTGAAGTCCAAAACATCCGGAACTGCAGCAGATGCCATCTAGGTCCCCAGGCTCTGGTACTACGAGAGGCTCCATCTTCTCTCAGACCAGACTGAGTCCAGGTTGTCACTCTCTTGTCTTCCTTGTACGCTTCCTTCCACGCCGTGGTGCTGGTGCTGGTGGGGTGGCAGAAGGAGGAGGAGGAGGCGGAGCAAGGTCACTCTCGCAAACATGTGTGAGGGGAGTCATCTCCCCAGCCATCCCCTCATTTAGGATTTTGAGGATGACCTCCTCACACATGCTGCGTTGCCCCGCCTCCATACCCGTAAATTTACTTGTAACCAAGGAGGCAAAGGCCTCCTCGTAGGTGGGTGTGGCATAGAGGGAGGCTGAGGCATCTTTTATCAGCTGGAGCGCTGACTCTCCCACCTCCCCCATGTTTTTCGCCCTTCTGTAGGGAAGGCGGAGGGGAGAGACTTGGGAGACAGTCAGGCTCCTACGCCTACCCCCCTCTTGGCTGCCACTACCCCCTGCCTCCTCCTGACTGCCACCTTCCACAGCCACCTCCTGGCTGAGGTCTTCCTGTGTCTGAAAAAGGGACATAGTTTCAGTTATTTGTTCATCAAACACACACAATTCTCATCTAGTGACTGTTGCAAAATGTTTTCAAATACAAAACCATACAATTCTCAGCCCTGCAGTTTAGATTCTTCCCAAAAATGTCTCCCACACCACTGTCTGTTGATATGTCAATCACGTTAGGAAATAAGCAATTGGGGATCCTGAATTAACTGAACATCATTCATTATTCAACAAACTGGTTCCAAAACTACTATACCTGGAACAAGCTGGGCACCTGCACATATTCCTGACTGGAAGGCCCAGGTTGGTCCTCGGAAGCCTCATCAGGGGTGGCGTGCGTGGAAGGACGCGTGCAAGGAAGAGTCGAGAGTGACTTCCTGACAGTAGCCTGGTCTTTGAGAAAGTGGAGCCTGTCATAGTACCAGAGCGTGGGGACATGGACATCAGCTGCTGCAGCTCCAGATGCTTGTGACTTCAGGACCTTATTGCGCTCCCGGAAATAGGTAGTCTTCATGTTGTTTATCTTCACTTTTAAGTTTGCGACGGTTGCCATGGGCAGGGTAGGCTTTACAAATGCCACCAGTTTCAGCAGGGCTGCGTACCTCTTTGGTCTGTTGCTATAATCCCTGTGTTTTGCCTGCCATAAGAGGGGGAATTGCCGGTATTTATCAATGAAGTGTGGGAGAAAGCTCACGTTGTAGAACGCCTCCATCACCTCTGCAAGACACAACGCCACACAAAACAATATAAATAATGTCAGCCTAAACACTCCTAATCTTCTCCATAAAGAAGCCTCAAGTTCTAATCAGTCTAGGCTAGTTATGTACCAACGTCAAATTGTACCTTCGTTTGTAGCGATCGTCTCGTGCGTGAGCTTTCTCTCCCCTCGTCTCCCAGATCGTGGCTACGACACAGGCGTGTGACGTTTTATATACAGTGCGCATGCGTCAAACTCCGCCCGCCCCTGACGATCTTTCTCGTCTATTCCCCACCCCTTCTCTTTACGGCGCAGTGGGGAGAGCACATGGCGGGGACACAGCAGGTGCGCCCCAAATATCCCCCCAACGAGGAGGAGGACGAGGAAAGGCCGGAGGCAGAAACGTCCCGATCCCGGAGCCTGAAATTCAAGGCCTCCAATATGTCATTTGGAGAAATGTTGGAGATGGTGGACATATTAAAGAGGAGCGACTATGATGGGAAGTATGGGCCTTACCTCAACCCCAATGTCCGCAAGGCCAAGATCATGTCTAAAGTTGTGAGGAGGCTGTACAATCATTTTGGGGTACAACGATCCAAGGAGCAACTGAGGAAACGCTGGTCAGACCTGAAACTGAGGGAGGCCGATCAGTACAGAAAGATCAAGAGAATTCTTCAAAAAAGTAAGTAGTTGTGTTTTGTGTTTGATTTCTTGCTTGCATACTGCTCCATGTGGTTTGATTTTTACAAAGTTGTACATTCCAAAATGGCCACTTTCATGTTCGTCTGTGCATTCGATCGTACTCAGCCTCGATCTTTCTGCCACTGTCATGGTCGTGTGTGTGTCCATTCGATCGTACGCAACCTCGATCGTGCGCCCACTTATAATACGATGTTTGGTGTTTTTTTGGGGGAAAGGAAGTTTGTTCTCCCTAGAAATGTCATCCAGAATGTAAAGGCAATTTATTCAATGTAAAGGAGAGGTCACCCAGTAGGTGTTTACCCATCTGGACTCGAGAGCACTAGTGCTGGGACACCCAAACCCCCTTTTTATTAGCCTTTTCCACACATGTGCTCCAGTGGATACTAGAGGGGGGTCTCCATCACACAAACTTCTACCAAAAAGCTAGTCAGTTTAGCACCTTTACAAAGTGACTACATTCATGTAGTTGACATTTGTAACTGGCCAAACTAAAATAGTGTCCGTCACTTTCAAGCAATGTTTGTCATTTCCTATTTCTGCCCTCAATAGTTTGTGTTGCTAAATCTTCCTTTTGGACATTCTCATAGGGGAGCGAAAACTTGGGCCGTCTGAGGAAACCCCCAAACCAACACCTCCCAAAAAAGGGGAAAGAGCAGAAGCAGAGGAGGAGGAGGAGGAAGGAGAGATCATCGAACTTGGAGAAATTGTCACCACAACAGGTGAGTGTGGGAGAACACAGCTACTGGTAAGCTAATCCATGTATGGCTGCCTCATTTCCAACACCCCATTTTTTTTGTTTGTGGCTTTTAGGTGACGTGGATGTTGTGGAAGAAAAATCGCACTTTACCACAGAGAGTGCCCACGTACTCATCGGAGAGATAATGGTCTGCAATCGAGATCTAGATTACATAAAGCAAAACATCAATGATGTTCAACAAAAATTGAAGAACATCATTGATGTTTTAGGAAAAATATGAAAAAGCACCAAGTAATTTACACACATTTGTGCCAGCTTCTGAACACATTTGCAACTTAAAAACTGTGTGAAATTTGGAACATGCACACATTGTGTCCACATGTGCTAGCTCCCATCATGGTGGATGAATGGCAACGTTTTTTTGGGGGTGCAAACACTTTACGAACTACGAAAGTGGTTGTGGTGAAGGGGTTGCACCCCCAAAAAACGTCCATTCATCCCCATGATGGAAAATGGCACTTTTGAAGCTTCTAGGCATGTGTTTTACCATCTAATGACCATTTTCAGAACCAAATTGTGTGCATGTTCCAAATTTCCACTTTTCGGGGGTGCCCCCCCCATGTGATGAAGGCAAGATCAAACACACTTTGAACATATAGTCATGTCTGATCTTGTCTTCACTTTACAAAGTTGAACTTTCCTACTTCATAGGTTCTGCTTAGCTCCATGCCTGGTTTTACAAATTGCGTAATCTTTGTAAATAATGTTGTAAATAACCAAGATGTTGTCAGTTTTGGCGTGAAGATTGTAAACGCACTTGTGAATGTTTTCCAAGTAAACTTTTTTATTTTTCAAAATGTGTGGCTTCCTTATTTAAATAAAACAATGCATTATGTATGTAAAATGTAAAGGATATGGGGGGCAATGTGTGTTATTTACTAAAGGCAAATCCACTTTGCACTGCAATTTCCTTTCCCAGGGAACTTTTTCAATGCACTTGTAGAGCATAGCGGATTTGACTTATGTAAATGACACCCACAGTGCTTTGTACGAAAACACGGAGCACAGCATTTTGGAGAATACACACATGTCACACCTGGTGCTGAAAAGGAGTATTTTGGGTGTCAGTTATGCAGGACAAACCTTCTCTAGACCAAAGATTAGGTAGCAAACACACATGAGAATAATCTTTTTGGGAAGAAGAGACTGTTACCTCCTTTTGCCCAGAAAGTGCATTACCACTGTCGAAGGCAAAGGGAAAAAATGTCAAAGTAAAATAAGCTAAAAAGAAGACTGAAATGACAAGAAATCAGAGGTTGGTTAAAATATCAGATTTATTAAAAAATGCCTCTCACACATCGTCAGGCAGAGCAATGGCCCCCCTACCCACAAAGTATTCCATATATTGGTCCCGGACCACGCGGGCATTGAGAGGGGGCAAGCCTGGACGTGCCACTCGAAGGGCTGTGAGGTCCGCATTTGGAGGGCCCTCCACATCTGGGCCAACGGGCACCACATAGTTCCTGTTATGTCTTTTGAGGAAGTTGTGCAATATGCAACAGGCAAGAACTATGTGGTTCAGTTTGTATTCCGCCAAGTTAAATGC
Source organism: Lithobates sylvaticus (assembly GCA_028564925.1). Classification (NCBI taxonomy): domain Eukaryota; kingdom Metazoa; phylum Chordata; class Amphibia; order Anura; family Ranidae; genus Lithobates; species Lithobates sylvaticus. The sequence continues at coordinate 240,707,838 of CM053026.1, forward strand.
CGTCAGGAACAGGCGGAAGCGGCTGGCCAGGATGCCAAAAGCGTTCTCCACCACTCTTCTGGCTCTGGACAGCCTGTAGTTGAAGACCCTCTGGTCCGGGGTGAGGGTCCTCATCGGGAACGGCCTCATCACATGGGGAGTCAGCGCAAACGCTTCATCTGCGACAAAGACGAAGGGGAGTCCTTCGGCATTCTCCTCTGGAGGTGGCAAGCACAGACTGCCACTTTGGAGACGCCAGTAGAACTCCGTGTGCGTAATGGCCCCACCATCCGATATCCGGCCGTTCATCCCCACGTCCACATACATAAACTCGTATGTTGCCGACACCACCGCCAACATCACTACACTATTAAACCCTTTATAATTATAATAGTAGGACCCCGAGTTGGGCGGTGGGACGATGCGGACGTGTTTCCCATCAATTGCCCCTCCGCAGTTAGGAAAGTCCCAACGGCTGGCAAAGTGGGAGGCCACAGTCTGCCATTCCTGTGGCGTGGAAGGGAACTGTGGAGTGAAACAAGAAAAAAAAATTAGTCACTTTGCACCTAAACATTGCAAGCAGATTAGACAATCAACATCTTGGAACAAGAGCATTGTATAAAATTGGAGGCTGGAAAGTATTTACACAGAAAAGTAGAGGCTCCCCTTCACAGATTACTCACCCCCCCATCAATCCCCCCACTTCTGATGGGACATTGGCAATAACTATGGTTTTGGGGGGGGGGGGGGGGTGGTGGACAGGTAACCCTCTGCACTTCATTGATTGGCAAATGGCTCAATAATGTGGCCTAGTTTGGCCAGACCCTCTGTACTTAACACTATTGGCAGGCCAAAGGAAAGATCAAATAACATTTCCCCCCCCCCCCCCCAAAAAAGGCAGGCACAGTGTGACATTATTAAATTACCAAGCAAGCTAATAGGAGGGAAAGAAGACAAAAAAATAGGAAATGGAATGTATGGAGGCAGTCCCTTGCACTACATGCTTTGCTGAATTCATCCCTAAAGATGCGCACTATAAAGAGGTAGGTATATAGTGTGTATGGACCTTGGGAAAGCCAGCAGATAAAGGATTGGTACCATCTGACAGAGCAGTTGGGGGAGGGGGGGTTCCTAATGATTTTCCCCCCCCCCCCCCCACCAAAAGAACAAAAAAAGGGGGCTCTACATGAAGTAAACCACACAGCAAACATTTGTGCATATTTTAGGGGGTGTTTTGGGGCAAACAATACTATGCAGCAGACAAAAGACATTGCTTAAGTGAGTAGGCCATAGGTGTCTATTGGGGCAGAAGAGCATGCTGGTGAGGTAAGTGAAGGGAAAAATGCATGAAGGAGAAAAGGGGCACAGCATATTAGAACATATTGCAATCATGGTAATTAGGGAAGGAGGTCAAAAATACAAGTCATTAGCAAACAGAGCATACATAGAAGGGAATAGTAAAGTAGAAATGTTACCTTAATATAGTCCTCCTGCAGGACCTGAATGATGGCAGAACAGGTCTCTGGAATAATGATTCCCAGGGCCTGGGGAGAGATACCTGAAGAGAACTTCAAATCCTGAAGACTTCTCCCTGTCGCCAAGTACCTCAACGTGGCAACAAGCCTCTGCTCCGGAGTAATGGCTTGTCTCATGCAGGTATCCTGCCGGCTGATAAAGGGGGTCAGCAAAGCCAAAAGACGGTGAAAATCGGGGTCCGTCATCCTGAGAAAGTTCCTGAAATCATCAGGATTATTCTCCCGGATCTCACGAAGCAAAGGCATGTGCGAGAACTGGTCACGCTGAAGCAACCAATTCTTGGTCCACATACTCCTCATCACTCTGTTCATGGACGGGTCTTGGGTCAAAGCTAAAAGCCCGACACCAATTCCGCGTACAGCACGAACTCGGCGACGAGTACGCACGGGAAACATCGCTCAGAAGGTCACAAAAGGTCGGCTGGTCAGAACGGACAAACAGAAAGCACCGATAAACAGCAAGGCCTGAAAGAACGAAGTGAATACCAGCAACGAGCAGACAATAAGCAGTGCAAATCAAAGCGTCCTATATCAAGATATAGGCCGCAATGACCAACAAATGCGAACTGACTACACGCACTAATAAACAGATACGCACGACAAGCACAAACTGAAGAGCAGTAACGATCTGAGTCAGAAAACTGAGAAGCGCGAATCTTAAGTCACCAAACTTCCACTAACTCTCGATAAACACGGGATCAGCAGAAGGAGCCCAACGGGTGCCTGACGTGGTGCTGAACTTCCCTTTTGTAATCTCGTGGACGACGACTTACGTCACGACGTTCTTCCGGACCGGATATTCCGACAACGTAGTCCGACCGTGTGTACGCAACGACAACATCGGACAAAGTACGTCGGACAAAGTCCGACCGACCTTGTCCGCGGATTGTCCGAGCGTGTGTATGGGGCTTAAGTTGAATCTCTAACAAAAGTCGATGAACCTTTGGCGAAAAAAATTCACCAGGTTCCCCTTACACTACTTGACAGATATATGGAGGCTGACATTTTTTTTTATCGTTCCTTTTGAAATATTAGTAGCCCAGCTTCAATAATCTGAGTTTCTGGTTTAGAAAGAACATGTTAATATCTGTCTTTACTCCGACTTTCCCAATATGTATACTTGTTCTGGGTCTGTGGCTAAAAGGACAAGACTAAAAGCTTGGCAGCTTGCATTTTTAAATCAAGTTGGTATCTACAGTCACCATACTAAATCTCACTTATCTCTTACATATTCTCTTACTAATTTATATATCATTGGTTATAACTATTGCTCTGATCACAAACAGCGATTTTGTCAGTTTACAGATGCTTTGAAGCCATCTCTGCAATCCACACTGGAATGACAGCTAATTAACACGTAAGGTTAATGTAACTAATTAATGACCAAGGTCAATAGAAATCTTCAATGATTCCTTTTGTGCTGATTAAAACAAAAGCACAAAAAGACATGTCTGCTCTTCAGTCTGTTGATACCATCAATAGGTCTATCACTTCTTCCCAAACAGTACTGCAAATCCAGAATTACTGGTGACATAGCAACACCCGGTGGGGTAAAATCTTTTCTATTCATTGTTAATGTAGAGCTTGTGGTAGGTTGTATGTATTGTAAATATGTATTTAAATGCAACTTCACATATGAATAAAACAACAAAAAATTATTTTATGAGTTATTGTACAAGTATACTTTAACTATAAGATTGACTCTGAGTTTATGTAATACACCTTACATTAGACTGATGCATTGGTAAAATAAATAAAAATAGAGATGCCATACTGTTTAGATCTATGGCAATATTTGATCAGAACAAGCATGTTTTTCAATATTGCCAGTGATTAAAAAAAATTACCATTAGAGCTTTATTAAAATATGCCCAGTATGACAGGGCTATGCCATTTGAAAGATGGCACACTCTGGGTACTCTCCCATACAGCTTGATGGACTCCCTGGAATGCGTGTCTTATTAAAGGAACACCAGCATTTCAGTTTTTTCCAGGATCACAAAATTCTGTATTTGGTCCTGAAGCCCCAAGGTTTTATAAAATATTAAGTGGTATTGATCCTCCAACCCTGGTCCATGTTTTCATGGTTATCAGCAGCTGCTGTCTGTGCGAAATGTGCACATAACTTATGATAACCTGCTTTACCCTCTTGAGTTGTGAGGAAGCTAAACATTCTTTCATCTGGGGCAAACACTCAGTTTGGCACCCCTTACACCCACCAGAGAAAGAAGGCCTACACAATAACCACATAGGTGAGGTTTGAACAATTTCACTTCCAAAGCAGATTGGGAGGGGCGCTACTGGGAAAAGAAGTGAGCCAAAGTTTGCTTCTGTGTGATCCTCTTCCTTCCGAACGATGCCCTTCCTAATCTGCTGCAGAGGTGAGGCTTGAAACTCTAGGAACACTAAGGGATTGTAAAATACCTGGGATGCCCTTGGGTACCTCAAGGAGAGTATTAACGCAGCTTGCATAGCGTGCTGTAGTGAACGGTGGGTGTGGCCCAATAGCGTTTCAGTGGGAGGGGCTTAAAGGAGCACAGTTAAAAATTCTAAAAGCATTATTGTACTAATACAATATGCTTAAATTAATAAAACAAATGTCACTGTAAAAATATGAATTTAGCCTACCTTTAAAGTGGAGCGCAGGCCCTGCACTAGGCTGCAGGCTGGTGCAAAGATGTTTTTTTACTTTAATTTGCAAACTGTCCCCTCCATCACCCCCTGACTACAGTCTGGGCCCCTCTTCTCCCAGTCCCAGATATCCCCCTCTCTGTCAGGAGCCCCCCTATTCAGAGATGTGCACAGCCAATTGCATTAGGGTGTGCACCCCGAAGCTCAAACAGACATGTGTGTGTGTATATACAGTATATATGTATTTTTTACTAAGAGAATAGTTGTAGGAACTCTACCAAGCCCCCCCACTTTTCCGGATGGGGGTGCGAGAGAGCTCGCTGCAGAAAATGGTGGGTTAGGCCAAATTGCGATAAGAGTGGGATGGTCTTAAAGGGAGAGTAAATACAAGGGGTGTGCTACTTCCAGAGTGCAGAGTTCAGGAATGTGGTTTGTACAGAGTACAAGGTTCAGGGGTGCACTACATACATAGTGAAGGGTTCAGGGGTGTGCTCTGTATAGCTGCTGTAGACTGAAACCTAGTGGAAGCTTCCTCTGCTCTGTTGCACAGTAGCAGTCGGCCTGGAGAGATGCTGTGCTGGGCGTTATAGCCTAAAACACATCCATCTGTCACTTTTAAATACAGAAGTCAGGCTTCTGTGTTAGAAGTGACAGTAGTGAACAGAAAGCACAAGCTGCAAACTTTGTAACTTCCTTCACAGCTCTGATGGTGGGTGGGATGGAATATTATTCTATTACACAGCCTCTTCCTGCAGCATCTCTAGCCTAAAACACATCCATCTGTAATCTTTGAGATTGTGCAAACTATGTAACTTCCTTCACAGCTCTGATGGTGAGTGGGATGGAATATATTCTAATTAGCATTCAATCCCCCCAGTCACACCTACAGGAAGAGTCCAAACCTCCCAAGTCCCACCTCACAGATCAGAGCATTATTCCAGAAGGAAACACCGCCTGTTCTGAAAGTTAGCTTTGCAGCTGGACAGGATTGAATGGATCACAATTACAATTCAATCCTGCCAAGTTAAATATGCCGATCAGTGTGGACAGAGAGAGTCCCACCCCTCAGATCCCGCCCATTGTGTATGCAACACCAGTTGCGGACAAAATCCGTCAGAAAAAATCGGATGGATTTTGTGGTCAGATTTTCCGACCGTGTGTACGGGGCATTAGACCCACCCACATCAACTCCCAGAACTGTTACAGGTGACTCCCATAGCCTGCCCTGAATCTACAGAGGCTCAAAGGATCATGGGACATGTAGTATCAGGACTGGTAAAGGAAGGAAACAGAAAGTCTTATATTTGTGTGCCCTTTATAGCTAGAATAGCACATTTCTTGTCCAAAAGATGGTTTGTAAAGTTACACCTCCTACTGTAGAACTCTGAAATTCAGCCAGGAGAAGGATTGACATCACAGACACAGAAACATGCTTTATAAAGCTAAATGAAGTAAGTTACACATAAGCTGACACTGTGGTTGTGATTCATTTACATGCACAATGCATGTGTTATTTTTGGGGAGAAAAACCTTCTTTAGAGTTCTTCTTTAACCACATCCCACCCAGCCTATAGCAGAATGATGGCCGGGTGGGGTATCAGTTATGCACAATGCATGTGTTATTTTTGGGGAGAAAAACCTTCTTTAGAGTTCTTCTTTAACCACATCCCACCCAGCCTATAGCAGAATGATGGCCGGGTGGGGTATCAGTTATCCTGGCTGGGCGTCATATAAAGTCAAGCAGGATAATCTGTTCATGCGTGCCCCAGGGGGGCACAGTGCGGCGATCGGTAGTTTGGTGTGTGGCTCTGACACACTGCATCTCCGATCTTGGTAAAGAGCCTATGACGTTGGCTCTTTACCATGTAATCAGCATGATCACATGGTATCAGCGTGGAATCAGCGCTTCCATAGCTGGTTACATTGTAAGCAGGAAATGTTGTTTATCGTCTTTTCCTCTATTCACGCTGACATGGCGCGGGTAGAGCAGAGCTGATTAGCAGTTCTCGGGAGGGGGGGGGGGTCTGCGCTGATAATCAGTGCATCGATTATCAGTGCAGACCCATCAAGGATGCCCACCATGAATGCCAACCCGAGCCCACCAGGGATGCCAATCAGTGCCCATCAGTAATGCCTGTCAGTGCCTCCTCATCAGTGCTGCCTATCAGTGCCACCTATCAGTACCCGTCAGTGCCGCCCATAAGTGCCCATCAGTGCTGCATATCAGTCCCGCCTATCAGTGCACATTGGTGCTGCAAGCTGAAAATTGGTCTGGGCAGGAAGGGGGTGAAAGTGCCCTGTATTGAAGTGGTTAAGTAAAGTATAATACTGAAACCACCCCTTTCCGGTTTGCTAACTGAAATATATTACATTTTTGTTTTTGGGCTTAGATACACTTCAAGTTGCATGATTTTGACGTAAGATTCTATAGACTTGGAACTAGCCATTAATAGCTTCTGTACTGGTTGATAGAAACTGAGGTTGTTTTGAACTGTACTGCAACACGTTTAGCCCATCTAAACATATCAGTAGTGAGCCCCTACCAGATACCAAATATGCTTAAAGCGGTATTCCACCCTAAAGTGGAACTTCCGCTCATCGGAACCCCCTCCGGTGTCACATTTTGCACCTTTCAGGGGGGTGCAGATACCTGTCTAAGACAGGTATTTATACCCACTTTCGGGCATAGACTCCCACGGGAGGCTATGCCTCTTCCTGTCCTGGTGCGCTGTCTGCCGGGACACACACGGGTCCCAGCAGACAGCGCGGATGATTCTCATTGCGATGCGCGACTCGCGCATGCGCAGTAGGGAACTGGGAAGTGAAGCTGCAGTGCTTCACTTCCTGATTCCCTCACCGAGAATGGCGCCGGCAGCAGCAGAGAGCCGAGCGATTGATCGGCCTCTGCTGCCGACATCGCTGGACCCTGTGACAGGTAAGTGTCCATTTATCAAAAGTCAGCAGCTGCAGTATTTGTAGCTGCTGGCTTTAAAAAAAAAAAAAAATCAGGCACAATCCCTCTTTAAGTTTTACTAAACTCTCTAACATCAGTGTACAGCGCAACTGACCTAGACCTACGAACAGATGCTGTCTTATAGGGTTGCTGTGATAAAAGAGATTCCAAAGACACTTCTTGTGGAACCAGATTTATCATTAGGGACAGTAGAGAGGTGCCTAAAAGCAACAAAAACAAATAGTTGGCTTTTTTATAGTTATCACACGTTTTTCCTTCATCAGTAGACATACATTTATCTCATGTAACTATAATTTCCCAGCTATGACTAAGCACCCCATAGTGGTGTGAAACATGTCAGCTTTTCATTTGATCCTGTGCCTCTTATGTCTTTGTACCAGAAGAATTTTTAAACCATCTTCAAAAAAGGTTTCAACAGAGTGCGGCTGTCCAGTCTTTTCTTTGATTCATCCCTACATGCAAAGCCAGCACATGTTTCCATTAGCAGGTGGGATGCATCATGAGATGTCTGCCTAGAGCAGTGTTCTTTTGTTGTTTTTATTTTCCCATCACTTAGACCACTTTCACACTGAGGCGCTTTTCAGGCGCTTTCACGCAAAAAACAGCGCCTAAAAAGCTCACGAAAACGTATTTCCATTAAAATCAATGAACGCTTTCACACTGGGGCAGTGTGCTGGCAGGGCTGTGAAAAACTCCCCTCCCCATTGAAATGAATGGAAATCGCTTCAAAATCGCCTGAAAAGCTCTTCAAAAGCGCTCAGTGTTTTTTACTGGCAGTTTAGAAGCGCTTCAGTGTGAAAGTGGCCTTATAGATTTGCCAGATAAAAACCCAACTGCTGGGCAGTAATTTTCTAAGTAGATCACTAAGGCTGGTTTCACACTGGAGCGGTGGGGGCGCTGGCGGTTAAAGCGGCGCTATATTTAGCGCCGCTTTACCGGCGTTTAGCGGCGCATTGCGGCCGCTCGCGGGGTGTTTTTACCCCCCGCGAGCGGCCGAAAAAGGGTCAATACCGCCCGCAAACCGCCGCTATAGCGGCGTTTTGCGGGCGGGTTCGGCGCGCTCCCCCCATTGTTTTCAATGGGACGGGCGCTATAGGAGCGGTAAATATACCGCTCCTATAGCGAGCCAAAGATGCGGCTTGCAGGACATTTTTGAGCGTCCTGCAAGCGCACCGCTTCAGTGTGAAAGCCCTCGGGCTTTCACACTGAAGGAACAGCAACAGCTGTTTCGGGTCGGTTTGCAGGCGCTATTCTTAGCGCAATAGCGCTTGCAAACCGCCCCAGTGTGAAAGGGGCCTAAGGGTCCTTTCACACGGGGCGGATCCGTAATGATCCACCCCGTGAAGATCCCTTGCTCAGCGGGGATCGCACAGCTGTTCCCCGCTGAGCCGGCTGATGACAGGGCGGTCCCTGCACACAGTGCAGGGACCGCCCTGTCAGTTCTCCGCTCTCCTCTATGGAGGATCGGATGAACACGGACCGTCTGTCCGTGTTCATCCGATCCGCTCTGCAGACGGATGAAAAAATAGGATTTTCCTCCGTCTGCAGAACCGGACAATTGCGGAGGCGGACGATAGCGGGTGTCAGCGGATGCTCATCCGCTGACACTCGCTACCCCATAGACATGGATGTATGTCCGTTTTTCATCCAAAAACGGATGGATGAAAAACGGACATACGGTCCGCATGTGTGAAAGGGGCCTTAGGCACTGAGTGCTTTTGAAGAGCTTTTCAGGCGCTTTTGAAGAGCTTTTCAGGTGCTTTTGAAGAGCTTTCCATTCATTTCAATGGGGAGGGGAGTTTTTCACAGCCCTGCCAGCACACTGCCCCAGTGTGAAAGCGTTCATTGATTTTAATGGAAATACGTTTTTGTGAGCTTTTTAGGCGCTGTTTTTAGCGTGAAAGCGCCTGAAAAGCGCCTCAGTGTGAAAGTGGTCTTACAGAGAGCAGGGAGTCTGGGGATCCAGCCCATTTTTTTCCAAATGCAAAGGGACCTAGAAACCTTCCACATCACTCAGCTACCTTTAAGAACCTCTCTGTACCTTACATAGCAGGCACGCTGAAGATTAGTGCCCCATACTACTGTCTTCCAATGCTTCTATTCACATCTGACAGCTCTCCCTGTTCACATCACTGACATTGCAGCAAGCCACGATATGCAGCTCTTCTGCATTTGGAATAAATTGACTGGATCCCTAAACACCCTGGTCCCTGCAAGCTAGGGTTGCCACCTCATCCCTTTAAAACTGAACACATATTAATTACACAGGTTCTGTGTCTTATTAAGATGGTAATTAAACTCACTTAGTGCCTTATGTGCATTAAATTAACCTCAGAACCTGTGCAATTAATATGTGTTTGCTTTTAAAGGGATGAGGTGGCAACCCTACTGCAAGCGATGTTTTATATGCTATCAGCAGGGCAGGACTTAGGGTGGTGGGGGCCCCGGGGCTTGAGTCACTTTCGGGCCCTACCTTCTATACATTACCGTATTTATTGGCGTATAACACGCACCCAAGTTTAGGAGGGAATTTTAAGGAAAAAAAACTTTTAGGAGGGAAGTTTAAGGGAAAAACTTACATTTAAATGCCCATCAATGCAGCCTTATCAGTGTCATTTGCAGCCTTATCATTGCAGTCTTGAAGTTTAACAATGGTGCCACCGAGATACAGAGTCCTGTGTATCTCGGCGGCTCTCGGGTCCTCTCGCGGCTCTCGAGTCCTCTCGCAGTCCCAAACGGAGCCGAGAGTAGCCGAGTGTACTCGGCTCGGCTCACAGTCATGCCCAGTCCCTGTGTTATGTCGATCATAGGGCAGAACTGGGCGTGACTGTGAGCAGAGCCGAGCCGAGTACACTCGGCTATGTATCCCAGTGGGGCCCCCTATTGGGCGGGGCCCATGGGCTTGAGCCCAGTCAAGCCCAATGATAAGTCCAGCCCTGGCTATCAGCTGTATTATCTCGCTGCATCCTGATCATTTGCTAAGCCATTGGCTGCAGGATCTCCTCTTCTGTTTGTTCTCACTAACCCCTTAAATGGTCACCAGTACGCTAATTGGGACCAGTATCTTACATCTTTACTTTTGCTTCATATACAGTACAGTTGAAGAGCAGTGGTAGTGATCACCCACCATCTCAAGAAATAACTTGGTATGCTGCTCATTTTACAGTATATGCTCAGATCAGCTAATGTATTTGTATGACCCAGCTTTATTAGAAAAGACATTGTTCAGGATGTTTACAATTTACCAGAAGGCCTGATGAGATTGAAGCAAATGTGACAAAGTCCTGGGACAATTGTACAGTGATTGACCAATGAGCCGGAGCTCTACTGATTGCTAATGTGTCAGAGAATGTCATAAAAAGTAGAATATCCTTGTATCCTAAGTATCCTGAGCGGACACCTGGATGTTCGGGTTCGCGGGTTCGGCCGAACTTCGGAAAAAAATCCGGGTTCGGGACCGAACTTGACCCGAACTTGACCCCGAACTCCGAACCCCATTGAAGTCAATGGGACCCGGACTTTTGAACACTAAAATGGCTGTAAAAAAGTCATGGCAAGTGATCTGCAAACAAATGTGGATAGGGAAATAACTTAAAATAATTAGGTGAGCCAAAATACCGCTACAGGCTCTGTCGCCTACTCGCACCTGAGGAAGGTTTTTCACTAGTGCGTGTAGCTGGCACAGATCGACCACGTCCTCTCCCTGCAACAGGAGCGCCACCAGCAGCACCACGTCCCCTTTTTGATGATCTCCTCATATTTTCAAAATTTATGATCTCGCCCTAAATGGGTGTTTTTCTCTATAGCAGAATACACGTACAGTGTCTAAAGCGTTTATAAACACGCAGAAAATGCTATTGGGAAAAAAAAAACACTGCAAAATTAAAATTTTTTGCAATGTTTTTCCAATATCAGAATAAACGGATAGTGTCTAAAGCGTTTATGAAAACGCAGAAAATGCTATTGGGAAGAAAAAAAACACTGTAAAATTAAATTTTTTTGCAATGTTTTTCCAATATCAGAGTAAACGGATAGTGTCTAAAGTGTTTATGAAAACGCAGAAAATACTATTGGGAAGAAAAAAAACACTGCAAAATTAAATTTTTTTGCAATGTTTTTCCAATATCAGAATACACGGATAGTGTCTAAAGTGTTTATGAAAACGCAGAAAATGCTATTGGGAAGAAAAAAAACACTGCAAAATTTAATTTTTTTGCAATGTTTTTCCAATATCAGAATACACGGATAGTGTCTAAAGCGTTTATGAAAACGCAGAAAATGCTATTGGAAGAAAAAAAAACACCACAAAATTAAATTTTTTTTTTGCAATGTTTTTCCAATATCAGAATACACGGATAGTGTCTAAAACTTTATGAAAACGCAGAAAATGCTATTGGGAGAAAAAAAACATTGCAAAATTACATTTTTTTTGCAATGTTTTTCCAATATCAGAATAAACGGATAGTGTCTAAAGCGTTTACGAAAACGCAGAAAATGCTATTGGGAAGAAAAAAAACACTGCAAAATAAAAAATATTTGCAATGTTTTTCCAATATGAGAATACACGGATAGTGTCTAAAGCGTTTATGAAAACGCAGAAAATGCTATTGGGAAGAAAAAAAACACCGCAAAATTAAATTTTTTTGAAATGTTTTTCCAATACTAGAATAAATGTATAGTGTCTAAAGCGTTTATGAAAAACGCAGAAAATGCTATTGGGGGAAAAAAAACACTGCAAAATTAATTTTTTTTGCAATGTTTTTCCAATATCAGAATAAACGGATAGTGTCTAAAGCGTTTATGAAAATGCAGAAAATGCTATTGGGGAAAAATAAAACACTGCAAAATTTAATTTTTTTTGCAATGTTTTTCCAATATCAGAATACACGGATAGTGTCTAAAGCGTGTATGTATGAACACGCAGAAAATGCTATTGGGAAAAAAAAATTTTTAATTTTTTTGCAAAGTTTTTCCAATATCAGAATACACGGACACTATCTAAAGCGTTTATGAAAACGCAGAAAATGCTATCGGGAAAAAAAAACACAGCAAAATTAAACTTTTTTGCAATGTTTTTCCAATAGCAGAATACACACAGACTATGGTGTATCTCTTACTATATGCAGTGTTGGTCCTAATGGTGCACTGAGCTTGCAGGTAAAACTTTTATACTTTGTCTGGCACTGGCCTCATGGCACTGTTAAAAGACTGTGCACTGCACCCCAGCCAGGGCACAATTGATTTAGGAATCTCTTCAATAATTCTCTCTGCTTCTTTCTTTTCCTTAACCACTTCCCTACCGCCCACTGTCATATGACGCCCACCCGGTGCAAGTGCCCGGCGGCCGCGATGTCCGCCGGGCACCCGCGATTGCCCGTTAAAACAACGGGACCGTGCGGGGCCGTGGAGCTGTGTGTGTTAACACACAGCTCCACGTCCTGTCACCGGAGAAGAGACCGATCATGTGATCCCAGTACGGAGGAACACATGATCGGTCTCCTCCCCTTGAGTCCCCTCCCCCTACAGTTAGAATCACACATATAGGGAATACATTAACCCCTGCAGCGCCCCCTAGTGTTAACCCCTTCCCTGCCAGTCACATTTACACAGTAATCAATGCAATTTTATAGCAACGATCGCTGTGTAAATGTGAATGGTTCCAAAAATGTGTCAAAAGTGTCCGAAGTGTCCGCCGCAATGTCGCAGTCACGAAAAAAAATCGCAGATCGCCGCCATTACTAGTAAAAAAAAAATGCAATAAATCTATCCCCTATTTTGTAGACGCTATAACTTTTGCGCAAACCGATCAATATACGCTTATTGCGATTTTTTTTACCAAAAATATGTAGAAGAATACGTATCGGCCTAAACTAAGTAAAAAAATAGTTTTTTTTAAAAAAAAAATGGGATATTTATTATAGCAAAAAGTAAAACATATTGTGTTTTTTTTTCAAAATTGTCGCTCTTCTTTTGTTTATAGCGCAAAAAAAAAAAACGCAGGGGCGATCAAATACCACCAAAAGAAAGCTCTATTTGTGGGAAAAAAAGGGACATCAATCTTGTTTGGGTGTAACGTCGCACGACCGCGCAATTGTCAGGTTAAAGTGACGCAGTGCCGAATCGCAAAAAGTGCTCTGGTAAGGAAGGGTAAAAAATGGCCCGGTATTGAAGCGGTTAATTAAGAAACTCCCTACTCTACTTTAGCTATCTAGATCGCTCACTGATCTAACTAATTTGAAGAAAATTAAAAGGAATGTGGACTGACTGACTGACTGACTTTATCACACTAACTCCTAAAATCCTCTCTCTTAGCAGCACAGGAACCTGTCTATAGCAGAATGACGCTGTGTGCTGTGTGTCTGGACTATATATAGAGGCTGGGTCACGTGCTGCACTGCCCAATCACAGCCATGCCATTAGTAGGCATGGCTGTGATGGCTTCTAAGGGCACACTAGTGAAACTAGCGTCGATTGGCTGCCCTGCAGCTGTTAAAAAGGCGCCAATACATCACCGAACACCGAACCCGAACTTACAGCCAATAGTTCGGGTTCGGGCCCCGGACACCCAAAAGTCCGGTACGGACCCGAACTTTACAGTTCGGGTTCGCTCAACCCTAATCCTAAGTACAACTTTTAGACCAGTATCATGACTAAATACTCTGACTGAAATTTTATTGTGACAATTGAAAATTGTTTTTAACATTTTACCTTCTGCTAAAACTTTTTGTGAATCAGTACTGCTTAGACCTTGAAGAAGGGGACACACCCCGAAAGCTCGTCCATGAAAAATGATATGTTAGTGCAAAAAAAAGTATCACGGACAGTACTCAATTTTCTCTGTCACAATTGCACTACGGCTACAATCACTTCAAGTATTGTGACAATTAAAACTAAGGAATCACTGGCATTAGAGACAAGAAGAAGTGCCAGAATGTCACTACTATGTAGGGATGAGCCCTGTGGAAGGCCCCATAATGCACTGTGAGATCGCAGTGCATTGACGTCTGATGATTGGGGGACTAAGTCCACGCCCCACACTATATAAGGCTGCTTACAACATCAGCCGTGTGTAGTGTTGGCATGAACAGAGAGAGAGAGATTGAGCTAAATCAGGCAGGTTATTTAGTGCAGACTGTGTATTTCATATATATATTCTGCATTCAGTGTAGACTATATATACAGTGCATTAAGTGGTGTATAATATACAATACACTTCAGGTGGTGTATTCAAATACAATGCTGTGGAAAAGTATTTTACCCCTTTCTGATTTTTGTTTTTTTTTTTGCATATTTGTCACACTTAAATGACTCAGATCATCAAAAAATATATATTATTACACAAAGATAACTCGAGTAAATACAAAATTGAGTTTTTAAATGATGGTTTCATTTATTAATGCAAAAAAAGCTGTCCAAACCTGCCTGGCTTTATGTGAAGTAATTGCCCCTAAACCTAATAACTGGTGGCAACAACCGCATTCAAGCATTTGAAAAAACTGGCAATGGGGGTTATTTACGAAAGAAAAATCCACTTTGCACTGCAAGTGCACTTGAAAGTAAAGTCACTATAAATGCGAGGGGGACATGCAAGGAAAATAAAAAAAACAGCATTTTAGCTTGCACATGATTGGATGATAAAATCAGCAGAGCTTTCACTCGTTTCAGATCTACCCCTTAGATTTAGAGCGACTGCACTTCCAAGTGCACTGCAAGTGCACTTGCAGTGCAAAGTGGATCTGCCTTTCGTAAATAACCCCTAATGAGTCTTTGACATTTCTGTGGAGCAATTTGGCCCACTCTTCTTTGCAGAATTGTTTTAATTCAGCCAGATTGCAGGGTTTTCCAGCATGAACGGAAAACCCTGCAATGGTTTGATACAGCACCTTAATTGGATTTAAGTCTGGGCTTTGACTAGGCCACTCCAATACATTTTGCTTTGTTTGAACCATTTGGAGATGGACTTGCTGTTGTGTTTCCGATCATTGTCCTGGTGTATAAACCAAGTTCATTTGAGCTTGAGGTCACAAACTGATGGCCCGGACATTCTCCTTTAGGATTTTCTGGTAGAGCTCAGAATTCATGGTTCCATCAATTATGGTAAGTTGTCCAGGTCCTGAAGCTGTAAAGCAGCCCCAGACCATCACGCTACCACCACCATGTCTGACTGTTGGTTTGATGTTCTTGTTATGAAATGCTGTATTCGTTTTATTCCAGATGTAACAGGACTCATACCTTCCAAAAGGTAACATTTTTGTCTCATCAGTCCACAGAAAATTTGCCTAAAAGTCTTGGGGATAATAAAGATGTTTTTTGGTAAATGTGAGATGAACCTTTTTGTTCTTTTTGGTCAGTTCTTTTTGGTAGGTATTGTTTTATGTGGATTTCTGACTCTAGTTTTTAAATATATTATTATCTCACGCACGATGCACTTTTAGTCACTTTCCCATAAGTGAATGTTGTCTCCTTCAGGACCCTATACTTACCTATTGCACCTATACTTAAAATCTTCTTAGTTTACAGCGCAGCACTACCCCCCCCCCTTTACTTATTTCTTTATTGGACTCGAAAACTTCTTTCCAGTGTTTGCCGCAGTAATAAACCTAGCATTACACAGAAGGCTAGCGCAGAGATATAT
Source organism: Lithobates sylvaticus (assembly GCA_028564925.1). Classification (NCBI taxonomy): domain Eukaryota; kingdom Metazoa; phylum Chordata; class Amphibia; order Anura; family Ranidae; genus Lithobates; species Lithobates sylvaticus. Next base: position 240,723,592 of record CM053026.1, read on the forward strand.
ACTATACCTCATCCTTGCCACATGTTAAAATGTACCATTAAAGTTAGGAAAGTTGGCCCTGGAATATTTTACTGCAGGAACCATTTTGGGAACATGCAGTGGCTGGTTACACGACTAAGTACCTAAACATTTGGTTATATGATTTCTGTTAAATGAGAGCATGAGTGCTCATATTAGCTAATGAACATTACCCTTAAAGTGGTTGAAAAACTCTGACATAAAAAAAGAACAAAACTGTCTTAATGGAATTTCAGGCAACTCCTCAGACCAGGCAACATTTTTTCCAATCTTCTATTGTTCAATTTTGGTGAGCTTGTGCGAATTGTAGCCTCAGTTTGCTGTTCTAGGATACCCTCAGCAGGTTACAAGGTCCAATACAGGGCTTGGGCAAAGGCCCAGGTCTTGTAGCAGGCAAATAGCTGAGCCAGGCAGTGTATGGCTGGAACAAATAGAGTATAGGCGTAAGAAAATGAGAGTAGTAGTAATAGAGGTGCATAAGCAGCCCTATGAAGCAAGACGCTGTTGTTACCTGGATAAAGATCGCTTGGAATGAGGGATCAGTCAGCTCTGGATCATCAGCAGCATGTACTGAGGCCATCTAATGTGTAGGTATATAAATGCTCATCTAATGACAATCAGCTGGGTAAGGGTGTGGATGTTTAGGCTGAAGGATCTACTGATTGGCTAGTTTGCCTGTGAGGAGAAGGCGCCTGAAGCGCCATAGGTGTATCTCCAGTGAGGACCTCTGACGGGGCGGCGCCGGGCGCGAGCGCGTCATGCCGGCGGGGTCACGTCCGGCGTCGTGACGTCACCGACGCGGGAAAAGGCCGCTGACGACCTGATGCGCTCCACTGTGGAGTGCAAACAGGAAGTGGACCGGCGGTGTGGTCCGTGATACAGCGGAAAGTTGGCGCATGCGCAAAGGAGAGGTTGCGCATGCTTACCAAGTCTTACCCGCGCCGGGTATCCAAACTGAGGGAAAACAAGCTATTAAGTATAGAATTGCATAACATTGTTGAGTATAAGTGTTTAAGTGGCACTGAGTTTAGGAAAGACATGGGTTGTACCTGGGTAATAAATGTGATATATATATGTGGAACTTTATGGTATATGACATTGGATAGAGTGGACACATCACAGATTACAACAAATATTGCAAAAAAGCTTTTAACAGAGGTTATGGTTTATGTGAGTGCTGGAATGTGGAAAAATAGAATCAAAGATCTAATTCACAGACTCCAGTTTCAAAACCGTCAAGGTAGGGTTTGAAGTTGAAGGCCTCATTGAGGCCAGGGGGTAAGGTAGCATTGAGATGGAAAATCCATCGAAGTTCGCTTTGTAATAGCGCTTTATTGTAGTCACCACCTCGGGCAGGGGGTGGGATATGATCTAAAGCTTTAAATGAAATTTTGGGGATAGCGTCTTGATGGACAATATTGCAGTGTCGTCCCAAAGGTAGGTCTGGATCTCTTTGGTTTATACTGCTGATATGGCCATAAATCCGCTTCCAAAAAGGTAGTTTGGTCTTGCCCACATAGAAGCACCCACATTCACATTCAAGTAGAGAAACAATGCCGACTGAGCGGCAGTTCACATAGTATTTAGGAAAAAAACGTTGACCATTAGGAAGAACATTGTGTATATTGGATTTGGATAGATATTTGCAATAACTGCAATTGCCACATGGAAATGTGCCCTTGAGTTGCTTCTGGGATTTATTACTGCTTTTGTATTCACTAGTAATGAGTTTGTCTCGAAGGGAAGGAGCACGTCGATAAGTAATTAAAGGTTTTGGCGGAACAAAGGGGGAAAGGGTCCTATCTGTGGCAATGATATGCCAATGTTTCGAAAGTATTTGAGAAATCTCATTGTGTTGTTGACAGTAGTTTGTAATGATTCTGAGGGGAGATTGAGTAGATGGCCCAGTTTGTTTGGGAGTAAGTAGGACAGAACGTGATTTGGATTTCGCTTTTTTGTATGCGTCTTTAAGGACGCTATTCTTATAGCCCCGTGCCCGTAACCTATTACGTAGCACGGAGGCCTCGTGTTCAAAGGAGGTATCCGTCGAGCAATTGCGTCGGGCACGGAGATATTGGGCAAAAGGAATAGATTTAAGTAACGGCTGTGGGTGGAAGCTAGAAGCAGCCAGGATAGTGTTGCCGGCAGTAGGTTTCCGGAACAGGTGACTCTGTAGTTGTCCATGTCTGTCCTTGCTAAGCGTTAGGTCAAGGAAAGAGATGGAGCTATAACTATAGGTCATTGTAAATTTAAGGTTAAGAGAGTTGGACGTGTTAAGATATTGGAGAAATTGTTGTAGAGTATCGGTAGGGCCTTGCCAAAGGATTAGAATGTCATCAATGTAGCGTCGAAAAGAGGCTACATGTTTGGTATAGATGCTGGCTGCATCATCTAAGAATAGTTTTCGTTCCCACTCCCCCAGGTACAGATTGGCGTACGCCGGGGCGCAGCAAGTGCCCATGGCGACGCCCTGTACCTGGAGGTAGTGGGACCCATTGAAAGAAAAAAAATTGTGAGTTAGAATAAATTTGAGTGCTCTAACAATAAATAGAGACAACTCACGGGGGTATATATTAGCATTGAACAAGGTGTGTTGGATGGCTGTAAGCCCTAAAGAGTGGGGTATAGAGCTGTAAAGGGCCTCCACGTCGATGGCGACCAGGACAGTGTCGGCATCGACATGGAGGTCCGAGAGACCTTGAAGTAAGTGTGTGGTATCGCGTATATATGAGGGTAACGCCTGTACTAGAGGCTAAAGTAATTTATCTATGTAACGACTAAGGTTATCAGTAAGGCAGCCGCGTCCGGAGACGATAGGTTTGCCTGGTGGTCTGGGAAGGTTTTTGTGTACCTTAGGTAAGGCATAAAAAGTTGCTTCTCTAGGGAATTTTGTCCTGATATAACCTATGGTAGGCTTGTCGATGATGCATTGTCTAGAGGCATCGTCAACAAGAGTGTACAGTTCGTGTTGGAATGATTTAATTAGTGTATTAGAAACTATGGCATACCACTCACGGTTACGTAGTATATTGAGACACATCTCAAGGTAGTCTTTTCTGTCTAGGACAACAATGTTTCCGCCTTTGTCCGCCGGTTTAATCACTATGGATGGGTTTGTTTTTAGGTTTTGTAGGGCCAAGTGTTGATTGTATGAAAAAAAATTTTATTTTTTTTTTTGAGTGGGAGGGAAAGGTTTTTAGGTGACGTATTTCGTTGGTCACTGACTGTAAGAATAGTGCAGCACGTGGATTGGTGCTGGGTGGAGGAAAAAAGCTTGATTTTTTCTTTAGAGAAACGTGATGGGGAGGGTGTTGAGGATGGGTGGGTATGTCATCCTCAAGGTTATTGAGGAGATTTTCTAAATCAATAGTGTCGATAAAATCAGGTGGATTATTTTCCTCAAGAAGCTCAATGAGCTGCTGAAGAGCAGTGGTTTCTGTAGCAGTGTGTAAAGCAGTATCAGGGAAAGGATTAGGGGTATACATGCTATGTAGTAATAGTTTCCGAATGAATAAGTGTATGTCTTTGATGGCAGTGAATTTGTCAAGCTGTGATACTGGGCAAAAAGTGAGTCCCTTTTCCAGGACAGAAATTTCATGACATGTGAGTATGTGAGACGATAAATTGATGATGTTGGCGGAAGGGGGTGTTAACGTGGTGTTCGTTTGGGTTTTGGGTGCTGAAACGTTTGTTGTTGATAGGTGTGAAGTGAAGTTCGCATTTTGTCTAAAAAATCTGCATTTTGAGATGCAGAAGGTAGAGAGTGCGATCTAACTGTCTTGGCAAAAGAGGGGGCCGCCGGCGAGTCGCCAGGGGGGGAGGCGCCGGGGGTCCCCTCCATGTCAGACACATCGTCACTCGAAAAATTGGGTGTGCGTCCACGTTTGGGTTTGCGAAGGCCCAAAGGAAGGTTGGGTTTGTGGGAGGGGTGGGATGAGGTGTGAGTCTTGTCAGTGGTGGAACGGGAAGTAGGTACCTTGGAACCAGGTCATAAAGACGTCGCAGAACGAGTCATGCGATTTGTGTCGTTCCATTTGTATGCACGTTCTTCATGAAAGGCTTTCTTGTCACGAAATCATTTTTTGTCCTTTTGTGCAAGAATATCGTGATTAAATTTATCAAAACGAGTCTTTACCATACCTGTCATATACCATAAAGTTCCACATATTATATATATCACATTTATTACTCAGGTACAACCCATGTCTTTCCTAAACTCAGTGCCACTTAAACACTTATACTCAACAATGTTATGCAATTCTATACTTAATAGCTTGTTTTCCCTCAGTTTGGATACCCGGCGCGGGTAAGACTTGGTAAGCATGCGCAACCTCTCCTTTGCGCATGCGCCAACTTTCCGCTGTATCACGGACCACACCGCCGGTCCACTTCCTGTTTGCACTCCACAGTGGAGCGCATCAGGTCGTCAGCTGCCTTTTCCCGCGTCGGTGACGTCACGACGCCGGACGTGACCCCGCCGGCATGACGCGCTCGCGCCCGGCGCCGCCCCGTCAGAGGTCCTCACTGGAGATACACCTATGGCGCTTCAGGCGCCTTCTCCTCACAGGCAAACTAGCCAATCAGTAGATCCTTCAGCCTAAACATCCACACCCTTACCCAGCTGATTGTCATTAGATGAGCATTTATATACCTACACATTAGATGGCCTCAGTACATGCTGCTGATGATCCAGAGCTGACTGATCCCTCATTCCAAGCGATCTTTATCCAGGTAACAACAGCGTCTTGCTTCATAGGGCTGCTTATGCACCTCTATTACTACTACTCTCATTTTCTTACGCCTATACTCTATTTGTTCCAGCCATACACTGCCTGGCTCAGCTATTTGCCTGCTACAAGACCTGGGCCTTTGCCCAAGCCCTGTATTGGACCTTGTAACCTGCTGAGGGTATCCTAGCAAGCTTTCCACCATCAGTGGCCACCTCTTCTTTGTTTTTACAAACATTCACCTTGTGTACTTCTCTACACCACGCTTAGTGGCTCTCCCTGTGGCAAATATGAATGGTGGCATTACATGTGAGTACCTGTCTATTCCCATACAAATTCTCATGTACCGCACTGGTTGTATATAGCAATGGTTAAACTGACTGTACTATTTGCCTCAACTTATATGTACTAACCCTATGATTCTTACACACATTTAGATGTGAATCAAAAGGATACCTAGTTGCCTTGACAAAGGACCAAAGTCCGAAACATGTTGGCATCATCCTTATCATACATGTATCAAGCAAGTTCTTAATTGTCACAACGTTTTTTGTATGTTTATGCTGTTGACATGATAAAACTGTACAAGTCTACCCCACTATGTATGCAAACATACTGAACTTTATTCAGCATTTATATATTTGTACAATTTTTCTTTAATAAATGATTTACTTTATTAAGAGCATATACCTTTCAAGTGTCTATCTCCACCCTAAGCATCCCCCAGGGGTATTGGCCAGTGTTCATGCACACTACAGCCTACTGATAAATTCATTTATTCAATTTTGGGATGCGATAGACTAACCGTATTTCTACCATACTTTGCCCAATATATATATCTTTTTCATTTCCCAATGGTTACCCCATTTAAATCCCCTACCGGGCAAGTCTAGGTTATACATCATTATACTAACATCGTGGCTATTTCTCCATACTTGCCTCTCTGAGGCCATATCTTCTATACAACTCCTCTGTATCTAAATCAAACACCCCTGTTTGGTTTCCCATACCATCCTATACAGCCTATTTCCATTGCTATCCTTCCATTACATATACTCCTTATTGTGTTGGTTCAATATGGCCTTGTATCTTGGAGATGAATGGGACACACGCATGTCAAACACCATGCACAATTTTGAGTCTAATGAATATGTTCAGTCACAACTCAAATACACTTTTCTTAATCTCACGCATACAGTCCAAAAGAAAGCCTCTTTATTTTGGCATATAAAATCTTTCAAAGAATACATTGCCCATGGAATTAACCCCTTTGGCCTTCGGGTACAAATTTTCCCTACATTTCAGGACATCCGCCCAGACTTCAAGGTTTCCTGGGAGAATGCCCTGAAACAATGCTCGAATGAGCTTATGAAACTACTTATTGCTGAATACGAGTCACAAATGACCCTTCTAGATACTAAGCTCGAGCTGATTAACACTCAACTCGCGCAATTTCAGACACACCCTCTTTATATCTCGTTAGATGAACAATTAAAGACTCGTTTTGATAAATTTAATCACGATATTCTTGCACAAAAGGACAAAAAATGATTTCGTGACAAGAAAGCCTTTCATGAAGAACGTGCATACAAATGGAACGACACAAATCGCATGACTCGTTCTGCGACGTCTTTACGACCTGGTTCCAAGGTACCTACTTCCCGTTCCACCACTGACAAGACTCACACCTCATCCCACCCCTCCCACAAACCCAACCTTCCTTTGGGCCTTCGCAAACCCAAACGTGGACGCACACCCAATTTTTCGAGTGACGATGTGTCTGACATGGAGGGGACCCCCGGCGCCTCCCCCCCTGGCGACTCGCCGGCGGCCCCCTCTTTTGCCAAGACAGTTAGATCGCACTCTCTACCCTCTGCATCTCAAAATGCAGATTTTTTAGACAAAATGCGAACTTCACTTCACACCTATCAACAACAAACGTCTCAGCACCCAAAACCCAAACGAACACCACGTTAACACCCCCTTCCGCCAACATCATCAATTTATCGTCTCACATACTCACATGTCATGAAATTTCTGTCCTGGAAAAGGGACTCACTTTTTGCCCAGTATCACAGCTTGATAAATTCACCGCCATCAAAGATATACACTTATTCATTCGGAAATTATTACTACATAGCATGTACACCCCTAATCCCTTCCCCGATACTGCTTTACACACTGCTACAGAAACCACTGCTCTTCAGCAGCTCATTGAGCTTCTTGAGGAAAATAATCCACCTGACCTTATTGACACTATTGATCTAGAAAATCTCCTCAATAACCTTGAGGATGACATACCCACCCATCCTCAACACCCTCCCCATCACGTTTCTCTAAAGAAAAAATCAAGCTTTTTTCCTCCACCCAGCACCAATCCACGTGCTGCACTATTCTTACAGTCAGTGACCAACGAAATACGTCACCTAAAAACCTTTCCCTCCCACACAAAAACAAAAAAAAAATTTTTTTTCATACAATCAACACTTGGCCCTACAAAACCTAAAAACAAACCCATCCATAGTGATTAAACTGGCGGACAAAGGCGGAAACATTGTTGTCCTAGACAGAAAAGACTACCTTGAGATGTGTCTCAATATACTACGTAACCGTGAGTGGTATGCCATAGTTTCCAATACACTAATCAAATCATTCCAACACGAATTGTACACTCTTGTTGACGATGCCTCTAGACAATGCATCATCGACAAGCCTACCATAGATTATATCAGGACAAAATTCCCTAGAGAAGCAACTTTTTATGCCTTACCTAAGGTACACAAAAACCTTCCCAGACCACCAGGCAGACCTATCGTCTCCGGACGCGGCTGCCTTACTGATAACCTTAGTCGTTACATAGATAAATTATTTCAGCCTCTAGTACAGGCCTTACCCTCATATATACGCGATACCACACACTTACTTCAAGGTCTCTCGGACCTCCATGTCGATGCCGACACTGTCCTGGTCGCCATCGACGTGGAGGCCCTTTACAGCTCTATACCCCACTCTTTAGGGCTTACAGCCATCCAACACACCTTGTTTAATGCTAATATATACCCCCGTGAGTTGTCTCTATTTATTGTTAGAGCACTCAAATTTATTCTAACTCACAATTTTTTTTCTTTCAATGGTTCCCACTACCTCCAGGTACAGGGCGTCGCCATGGGCACTTGCTGCGCCCCGGCGTACGCCAATCTGTACCTGGGGGAGTGGGAACGAAAACTATTCTTAGATGATGCAGCCAGCATCTATACCAAACATGTAGCCTCTTTTCGACGCTACATTGATGACATTCTAATCCTTTGGCAAGGCCCTACCGATACTCTACAACAATTTCTCCAATATCTTAACACGTCCAACTCTCTTAATCTTAAATTTACAATGACCTATAGTTATAGCTCCATCTCTTTCCTTGACCTTACGCTCAGCAAGGACAGACATGGACAACTACAGAGCCACCTGTTCCGCAAACCTACTGCCGGCAATACTATTCTGGCTGCTTCTAGCTTCCACCCACAGCCGTTACTTAAATCTATTCCTTTTGCCCAATATCTCCGTGCCCGACGCAATTGCTCGACGGATACCTCCTTTGAACACGAGGCCTCCGTGCTACGTAATAGGTTACGGGCACGGGGCTACAAGAATAGCGTCCTCAAAGACGCATACAAAAAAGCGAAATCCAAATCACGTTCTGTCCTACTTACTCCCAAACAAATTGGGCCATCTACCCAATCTCCTCTCAGAATCATTACAAACTACTGTCAACAACACAATGAGATTTCTCAAATACTTTCGAAACATTGGCATATTATTGCCACAGATAGGACCCTTTCCCCCTTTGTTCCGCCAAAACCTTTAATTACTTATCGACGTGCTCCTTCCCTTCGAGACAAACTCATTACTAGTGAATACAAAAGCAGTAATAAATCCCAGAAGCAACTCAAGGGCACATTTCCATGTGGCAATTGCAGTTATTGCAAATATCTATCCAAATCCAATATACACAATGTTCTTCCTAATGGGCAACGTTTTTTTCCTAAATACTATGTGAACTGCCGCTCAGTCGGCATTGTTTATCTACTTGAATGTGAATGTAGGTGCTTCTATGTGGGCAAGACCAAACTACCTTTTTGGAAGCGGATTTATGGCCATATCAGCAGTATAAACCAAAGAGATCCAGACCTACCTTTGGGACGACACTGCAATATTGTCCATCAAGACGCTATCCCCAAAATTTCATTTAAAGCTTTAGATCATATCCCACCCCCTGCTCGAGGTGGTGACTACAATAAAGCGCTATTACAAAGCGAACTTCGATGGATTTTCCATCTCAATGCTACCTTACCCCCTGGCCTCAATGAGGCCTTCAACTTCAAACCCTACCTTGACGGTTTTGAAACTGGAGTCTGTGAATTAGATCTTTGATTCTATTTTTCCACATTCCAGCACCCACATAAACCATAACCTCTGTTAAAAGCTTTTTTGCAATATTTGTTGTAATCTGTGATGTGTCCACTCTATCCAATGTCATATACCATAAAGTTCCACATATTATATATATCACATTTATTACCCAGGTACAACCCATGTCTTTCCTAAACTCAGTGCCACTTAAACACTTATACTCAACAATGTTATGCAATTCTATACTTAATAGCTTGTTTTCCCTCAGTTTGGATACCCGGCGCGGGTAAGACTTGGTAAGCATGCGCAACCTCTCCTTTGCGCATGCGCCAACTTTCCGCTGTATTATGGACCTTACCGCCGGTCCACTTCCTGTTTGCACTCCACAGTGGAGCGCATCAGGTCGTCAGCGGCCTTTTCCCGCGTCGGTGACGTCACAACGCCGGACGTGACCCCGCCGTCATGACGCGCTCGCGCCCGGCGCCGCCCCGTCAGAGGTCCTCACTGGAGATACACCTATGGCGCTTCAGGCGCCTTCTCCTCACAGGCAAACTAGCCAATCAGTAGATCCTTCAGCCTAAACATCCACACCCTTACCCAGCTGATTGCCATTAGATGAACATTTATATACCTACACATTAGATGGCCTCAGTACATGCTGCTGATGATCCAGAGCTGACTGATCCCTCATTCCAAGCGATCTTTATCCAGGTAACAACAGCGTCTTGCTTCATAGGGCTGCTTATGCATCTCTATTACTACTACTCTCATTTTCTTACGCCTATACTCTATTTGTTCCAGCCATACACTGCCTGGCTCAGCTATTTGCCTGCTACAAGACCTGGGCCTTTGCCCAAGCCCTGTATTGGACCTTGTAACCTGCTGAGGTTATCCTAGCAAGCTTTCCACCATCAGTGGCCACCTCTTCTTTGTTTTTACAAACATTCACCTTGTGTACTTCTCTACACCACGCTTAGTGGCTCTCCCTGTGGCAAATATGAATGGTGGCATTACATGTGAGTACCTGTCTATTCCCATACAAATTCTCATGTACCGCACTGGTTGTATATAGCAATGGTTAAACTGACTGTACTATTTGCCTCAACTTATATGTACTAACCCTATGATGCTTACACACATTTAGATGTGAATCAAAAGGATACCTAGTTGCCTTGACAAAGGACCAAAGTCCGAAACATGTTGGCATCATCCTTATCATACATGTATCAAGCAAGTTCTTAATTGTCACAACGTTTTTTGTATGTTTATGCTGTTGACATGTTAAAACTGTACAAGCCTACCCCACTATGTATGCAAACATACTGAACTTTATTCAGCATTTATATATTTGTACAATTTTTCTTTAATAAATGATTTACTTTATTAAGAGCATATACCTTTCAAGTGTCTATCTCCACCCTAAGCATCCCCCAGGGGTATTGGCCAGTGTTCATGCACACTACAGCCTACTGATAAATTCATTTATTCAATTTTGGGATGCGATAGACTAACCGTATTTCTACCTTACTTTGCCCAATATATATATCCTTAACGATGACAAAACATGCTGCTTAAACTGGAGGTTCACACAAAAATTGAACCTCCGCTTTTTGGAACCCCCCCCCCCACCGATGTCAAATTTGGCACCTTTCAGGGGGAGGGGGGTGCAGATACCTGTCTAAGACAGGTATTTGCACCCACTTCCGGGCATAGACTACAACGGGAGTCTATGCCTCTTCCTGTCCCGCCGTGCTGTCTACTGGGACACACACGGGTCCCAGTGACAGCACGGAGCATTCTCATTGCACTGCGTGACATGTGCATGTGCAGTAGGGGCATTGGGAAGTGAAGCCGCAGCGCTTCACTTCCTGATTCCCTCACCGAGAATGCGGTTGCTCGGCCTCTGCTGCTGACATCGCTGGACTCCAGGAAAGGTAAGTGTCCGTTTATTAAAAGTCAGCAGATGCAGTATTTGTAGCTGCTGGCTTTTAATAATGTTTTTTCAGGTGGACTCCCTCTTTAAGTGCCAGTCACAGCATTGCTAGAAGATTCTTCACATATATTCTGAACACCACTGAGAAGGACCCAAGATGAGAACACGCAATGCATGATGGAAATTACTGTCCTAATCAGACTTACATGCAAATCTTACTTGAAATTCCAAACTCAATATGAAAAATTCTTCTCCCAGGAGGTGCTACTTCTGTTAACCTTTTTGCAAAGTTAGGCGGGAGAAAATTGTACATGCAAGCACACCATATGTCAAAAAGGAACTTTGAGATAAAGACAGGTTTATGGTTCTTTTTATTTACATACTATACTGTATGATCTTATATTTATGTATTCATGTTATGTCTTTACCCATTTATTAAATTAATTTTAATTTAAATTAAGAAAATATAATAATATTGCATGTATATTTAATAAGTTAAGTACTAGTACGATACAAATGCAGCTATAACTTTGTTCAAGGATTTTTTTTAAAACTATGACATGATAACCACAGCATGTTTAAAGAAGAACTTCGGGAAAAATAAATATTTTCCCATGCAGTGGGGCTGTGCCCTTGCATGGTTAACTTCTCGTTTTCCTCTAGTGGAAGCATTTGCTTTGCTTGACACTGCATCAAACAGACCTGCAGCTTCTGCACTAGTGATGCAGCAGCCCATGTTTTTCTTAGTTCATCAGTTCAACTAGCAGGGCCCTAGCCTGTACTTATATGATTGCAAAACACGTCCGAGATATTAAGAGGTCAACATCCCTTTGCTTTCTGCCTCAGAAAAAAAAAGATGTAGCATTACAGAATAAAATAGTTTAATGTATGCAGTAGGAGGATCTCCGTTGGAGAACCGCCTCACCAGTAAATGAGATATCTGATCTCAGGGAATAAGACAATCGGACCTTCTGTGAACTCCAATGAATGTTTCAATAACTGAATTACCTGGGGATATTGCAGCCACATAAGGCAATATATATTAATCCTCTCAGATGCACTTTTTTTTAAATTATCATCGATATGGCTAGCTGAATTTTTCCACTCTCTACTGGTTGGTGTGTAAAGACAGCTGGAGGATGTCTGGTTGCCTTGAATTGATTCTTCTGTTTTGTGCCAGCCCGTCTCAAAAGCACCTGTGGATTACCTGGGGAATATACTACAGTTGAAAAGGTAGGTACGAGTATCTGAGTATGACAGACTTAGCAGGGGCTTTTGGAGAGGACTGAATGCTAGCCTCTTGCCTACTGATTATGGGCCCTGGATTTTAAGGGAGCAATACTCTTTGTGAGGTGTATGCCTGGGGACCTTAAAGTAATGTTACTTTGGATTCAAGTCCATGTCCCCCAACAGACACAGACTCTGGGAACCCTGTATATGGCATATTAGAAATAGTGACTGCTTCATAATGTTGGTACTCATACCACCTGTCTGTATGTTGTCTGCTATAATGTGTTTATTGTAAAAATAAGGCTAGTGTGGGCTCTAAAAGTCTTTCACCCATTGTTGTTTGTGTTAATTAACTCTGCTATTGTGTGAAGGAGTTATGTGTTGATATATAGGATAATGTGTATTGTAGTTAGGGAGCTAGGAGACAACAAGGCTAGGATCTGAAAGGTCATATCTCAGTCACCTAGTCTGGAAATGATTAGTTAGTTAGCTCATGTTAATTTATGTTTCTGGTTACAGGTGTATTGTTAGAGTAATATGAGCAGGAGGGGGGGAACCTCCGCTTCAACTGTATATAAGACTGTATTCTTGTTCTAATAAACAGTTCATGTTGAGTAACCAAATGAGTATTGCCTTGTTTGTGGTTGTCAGTGGTTGGAATATCTGATATCTATATTCAGACTGGGGAGGAAGTCGTATATGATGAAAGCACTCAAGCAGAGTGTGGGACGTTTCGTTACACTGAGTAAGAAGATTAAAGGGGGATCTATATGTGGGACCCTGGCCTGGTCTGCTCTAAAGGGGGATCTATGGGCGACCTACCCTGTCCTGCTCTAAAGGGGGATCTAAATGGGGAACCCTGGCCTGCTGTAAGGGGGATCTATGGGGGACCCTGGCCTGGCCTGCTTTAAAGAGAGATCTATGGGGACCCTGCTCTGAAGGGGGGTCTATGGGGACCCTGGCCTGCTCTAAAGAGGGTCATGTTAGCTAAAAATATATATTATTTGCAGGGGGAGAGCCTGGATTGAAGTGTGGTGCAGGAAAACCTGTGGAATATACTACAGGTGAAAGGGTAAGATTATCTGAGTAAGAAGACTAAAGGGAGATCTATTCTATTTGTACTTGTAGAACTAGGCTAGAGAAAAGACAGAGTGTTTTGTGCCGAATCGCAAAAAGTGCTCTAGTCAGGAAGGGGGGAAAATCTTCCGGGGCTGAAGCAGTTAAACAATGTGGAGATTATTACTGATGTTTATATAAAGGAAGATCTGGATATCAGTGACCATAACATGATTTAATTTAATGTAGACATGTGCAATTCGTTTCGTTTTTTTTTTGTTTTTCGTTTTTTTTTTCGTTATTTTCGTTCGCTCGTTTTCGTACGAATGAACGAATCATTCGAATCGTACGAATCCAAATAACGAATCGTTCGAATTGTACGAATCCAATTAATGAATCATTCGAATCGAACGAATCCGAAAAAACAACGAAAATCCGAAAAAAAACTAATTAGAAACAACAAATGTACTAATGAAGAAAATCCGAAACACGAAAACGAACGAAAAAATTCGTACTTTCGTAACTTTTTTTTTTGTTGAATTGGTAATTTTCCGTGTCCCTTACAATGGTGCTGCTAAACGTGCTTTGAATGGATTGAACAAAAAAATTAGTACATTCGTAACTTTTTTTTTCGATTCGTAACTTTTTTTTACGATTCGTAACTTTTTTTTTTTTCGATTTGTAATTTTCCGTGTCTCTATTGAACAAAAAAATTTGTACATTCGTAACTTTTTTTTTTCGATTCGTAAATTATTAAAATGTAATAATAGCATACACATTACATAAAATTATGAATTATGCTCCGATTACGAATCTACGAACGTTACGAATGTTACGAATGTACGAATAAATATGAATGCGTCCGAAAATTAAACTAGCGAAAAAAACGAATCAACGAAAAAATAACTCTTACGAATGTACGAATTGTTACAAATACGAACACTGACGACTTACAAATGTACGAATCGTTACGAATCCGAACACCGACGACTTACGAATGTACGAATCGTTACGAATCAACAGAAACGAAAAAAAACTAAACGAAAAAAAGATTTTTTTCGTAAACGAAAAAAACTAAACGAAAATAAACAAATTTTTTTGTTGTACACATGTCTAATTTAATGTAAGATGTAATCACACATAATGAAAAGATAAAAAACATTTCATTTTAATATAGCAAATTTTCCAAGGCTGAAAGCTACTCTCCAAGATTTAAACTGAAAGGAAATGCTGTCATTAATGACCAGAAATGGGAATGCTTCAAATCAACTGTATGTAAACATTGAAACATATATTCACATGGCCAATACGTTTAAAGGGCTAAAAATAAAGCCTATGCGGCTCAAGTCCAAAGTTAAAATAGCTATAAATAAAAGGAAAAGAGCCTTCAAAAAATATAAAAATTAAGATATCATTATTTAAACGTTCGATGACCCGTAGGTAAAAAATGAAGATGTATATACACACCAACTCGAATATAGACAATAAAATCTGGAGGTAATAATGGTGAATAACTGAGTGGTTAGCAATAGCAACATGTGACAAGAAAGTCCTATATTGTAATCACACACTGGACCATGTGTGAATCAACCTGTAAAAAATGCATATATAAAACAGTTCAAGAGTTGAATGCCGTCCTAGGATATGGCTTCCTATTCCTGGGGACCAGGCACTCCAGGTTAAATTTCTTATCACACCGCTGTGCTCCACACCACACGAAAGTGCCGCCACCAGTATAAAATCTCCTTACCAGATGGTAGGCAAAATAAAGCCAATCAAACTGAGCCCATACAGGAATCCTGACTTCCAGAGGGGGACGGACGTCAAACAAACGATCTCCCAGCGTCTGCCACTCACAGTGGACACAAGACCTCAGACCAGGCACAGTGTGGAAATCAAATCCGGAGAGTAGCACTCAGCGGTGCATCCTTCTTCTTTCACTTCCTGTCATCACTCAGTAGCTGGTCCCTGAACATGCTCCTCCAGCTGGTCTTGTAGGGTGGTACAGGGACCTGTACAGCCGGTATCCTCCTCTCCGCCGCAACTCCAGCAGAAACAACATCCCCCGAACGTCACCACCCCATCACGTCTGGGGCAAGGGGCGGTCCTGCGGCCGGGAGCAGCAGGCACATCAGCCAATGGGACGGCGCGCCGTACACGTGACTGCTGTTGATAGTTGTGTAGTGTCAGCAGAGAGTGAGGCTTGTGGGTGGGGACAATCATGTGATTTCGGCCGAATCACATGATTGTCCCCACCCACAAGCCTCACTCTCTGCTGACACTACACAACTATCAACAGCAGTCACGTGTACGGCGCGCCGTCCCATTGGCTGATGTGCCTGCTGCTCCCGGCCGCAGGACCGCCCCTTGCCCCAGACGTGATGGGGTGGTGACGTTCGGGGGATGTTGTTTCTGCTGGAGTTGCGGCGGAGAGGAGGATACCGGCTGTGCAGGTCCCTGTACCACCCTACAAGACCAGCTGGAGGAGCATGTTCAGGGACCAGCTACTGAGTGATGACAGGAAGTGAAAGAAGAAGGATGCACCGCTGAGTGCTACTCTCCGGATTTGATTTCCACACTGTGCCTGGTCTGAGGTCTTGTGTCCACTGTGAGTGGCAGATGCTGGGAGATCGTTTGTTTGACGTCCGTCCCCCTCTGGAAGTCAGGATTCCTGTATGGGCTCAGTTTGATTGGCTTTATTTTGCCTACCATCTGGTAAGGAGATTTTATACTGGTGGCGGCACTTTCGTGTGGTGTGGAGCACAGCGGTGTGATAAGAAATTTAACCTGGAGTGCCTGGTCCCCAGGAATAGGAAGCCATATCCTAGGACGGCATTCAACTCTTGAACTGTTTTATATATGCATTTTTTACAGGTTGATTCACACATGGTCCAGTGTGTGATTACAATATAGGACTTTCTTGTCACATGTTGCTATTGCTAACCACTCAGTTATTCACCATTATTACCTCCAGATTTTATTGTCTATATTCGAGTTGGTGTGTATATACATCTTCATTTTTTACCTACGGGTCATGTATCAGCAGTTCTTAGGTGGACTGTTTTTGATTACTTTGTAGGCATTTAGTTAATTTACCTGGCGCAGTTTTTTCTTTTCTATACTGTACTGTGTTTATCCCACTATTCTGCAGCCGGGTTAGATATTATACCTTTTATTTATTACTTTTTATTCTGTTACCCACATTTTGGTTTGTTCCTCCCCCTTATCCCCCTCCTCCTATCCTATTGGGTTAGCGCAGTTTTTCCTGTTTACATTATTTAAACGTTAAAAGGAATTTTACAGAATAGGGAATAGTAAATCAAGGTTGCAAAAATTTAAAACAAACGACAGGCTACATAAAAGAGTAGGGAAAACCCCCAAAAATTCTTCAAATAAATTAACGGTAAAAAGGTCAAGAGAAGATAAAAATTAATAAAGCACCAGGACCAGATGGGTTCCCCAGATGAAGACACGTGACCGTGTCATAACGCGTAGGGAGTGGCCGTAGGCATACACACAGAGGAGGACGCGAGTTGGTGCTGAGGACGCCTTGGTGAATTTTAACCCAATGCTTACTTTATTGTTTTTAATGTACGAGCATATACATTACCATTGAATAAATTGTTACATTTTTAAACGTACTACACTAGTGGAGGCCCCCTCTTTCTTTCTCTCTCTTCCCCATTCTGACTACTGCTGGGAGACACTTAGCAATATAGGTCCGAATCAGTGAGGAATTTAAAGGAGAAGGTCCAGGCTGGACCCCGCAGCAGGACACCCTGACCACCACACTTAGGGGCTTTCTTGGATACCCCAGAAAGGCTTACTTTGACTTTTTATAAGGTGAGAGTTCTGGGAGACCAGAAAAGGATTACCCCACAAAAATAGATGAATGGCAGCATGAATACAGCAGCAATATAGAGAAACTATTACCCCGTCACAGAAATACCTGTGGAAATTGATTTTCCTTATAAAGAACTATTTGTTCCCCATTTCCCCCTACACCTAATGGATTGGTGAATTGGAACTTTATTTATTTTAACAGGATGTTTTATCTGTAAATTTGGTCTCTCCCACTGACCTGGATATTGCTTGATATTTACTATTTTCGGACATTTATATTCATACGCCTTGTATTCATCTATTTTATTTAATTTGATCCACTCGCAGGCGCTACCTGACCTTGCAGGACTTATTTTAGTGTTTATCACAGGTTTTCACTATTTATTGATTTTATATAATCATTGATATATTTATTTGTTTATCATCACAAGATTTTTTGTCACCACATGATTGCTTGTCACTATTTTTACCGTTATTACTAATTTATATACTTATCACTTGATCTACTATTTAGTATCAGGATTTAAACACAGGACCGTTTTCTTTTATGATTCATTTTTTACTTCTTTATTACACCACCATTTTAGCTATTTATTGTTTATCGCTATTTATGCACGTCTTCTATTTGATTTGAGATACAGCTTTATCCAATCCACTTATGAATTGACCATTACTTCTGTGCATATTATTTATTTATTCACTTATTAACCACTCACACCTTATTTGCACTCCTGGATTATTTTTTTGGTCCTGTTACCCTTTCTCTATCCTGGACTAGTGCCCCCAGTGGAATCTAGTCGCTATTACAGCTTTAATATTTTATTATTACCCTAGTTTGCGCAAAGTACCTTTACTTACCTATCCGTTGAAGTGCCTTTGTGAACACTATTCACTTTGCTGCAAACTCTGTTCACTTTAGTTTCTGTTCTTTGACCTATCTATCTACTCACAGTAGCACTAGAGACACATATATATTCACCAGGAACAGATGGCTTACATCCAAAGGTCCCCAAAGAGCTAGACTCTGTTATATCTAAGCCATTTTTTTCTGATTTTTAAAGACTCTTTAATGACTTGCATGGTTCAACTGAATTTGCATAAGTCCATTGAGGTGCCTATATTTAAAAAAAGCATCAAAATACTACAGATCGGTTAGTTAAACTTCTATACTTGAGAGTTTATTAAAAGGCTAAAAAGCTGTAAAAAGCTGTAAGAAATACGAGATGTTTTTGCTAGAAAATAATATTTTAAGCAATAGTTAGCATGGATTCAAGAAAGACGTTTTCAAACAAAATTGATTTCTTTTAATTAGGAGGTAAGCAAAAGCTTAGGCAAAGGAGTGGCTGTGGGTATAGCATACTTGGATTTTGCCAAAGCATTTGACACAGTTCCCCACACAAGCCTAATCTGTAAATGAAAGTCTACAGACTTAGAAAATTCAGTTTGTAAATGAATAAAAGATAGGATAAAACACTGTATTCAGAGAGTAGTGATTAATGATTTATGTTGTGAATGGTCTAAGGTTATTAATGGTGCACCCCAAGGTTCAATGTTGGGACCCTTACTTTTTAACATATTTATAAATGATATAGAATTTGGGATTAAAAGCATAATTTCAGTGTTTTCAGATGACATCAAGCTATGCAGTGGAATTACATCCTTATGCCGCAAACACGATCAGACTTTCCGGTGGGATTGTCCCCTGGGCTAGAGTCCGCCGGACATTCCGACCGTGTGTGGGGCTCAGGCGGACTTTTTGTTCCCAAAAGTATCCCGCCGTATGTGTGCCAGTCCGCGGGACTTTTGAAATGAACGGACTTGCCCCACACATGAAGTAAAGTCCGTTCATTTAGAACGTGACTCCAGGTAGATGGGACCAATAAAGGATCTGAATGCCGCCGCCTCGATCGGCGACATTGACACCTCGCTAGCCCAGCCACCTGGTATGGATTTAAAGGGGAATCCCTATGCCGAAAAAACAGTGTGGGGGTTCCCCCCAAATCCACATCGAGCGAGCGAGCGCCCCCCCCCCCTCCTGAGCCGTACCAGGCCACGTGCCCTCAACATGGAACATGGGGGGTGCCCTGCGGCCCCCCCACCCCAAAGCACCTTGTCCCCATGTTGATGAGGACAAGGGCCTCTTCCTGACAACCCTGGCCGTTGGTTGTCGGGGGTCTGCGGGCGGGGGGCTTTTTCATAATCCGGGAGCCCCCTTTAATAAGGGGGCCCCCAGATATCGGCCCCCCACCCTATGTGAATGAGTAGGGGGAACCCCTACCCATTCACCTAAGGAAAAAAGTGTAAATAAAAAAAACAACACAATTTTTTTAAATACTTTATTGCACAGCTCTGGGGTCTTCTTCTGTTTTTGGGGGTCTTCTCTCCGGACTTTCTTCTTTGTCGCCGCCGCCGTCTGGGGGTCTTGTTCCGACTTCGGGGTCTCTTCTGTTCTTCTTGCCGGGCCTCCGCTTTCTTCTTCCAGCTCTTTTACTAGTGGTGGCCCGGGCTTCTGTCGCTGTCGCTGTAGCCGCCTTCTGCTTCTGCTTCGTACCCCTACATCGTACCCCATACTCATTCACATAGGGTGGGGGGCCGGTATCTGGGGGCCCCCTTATTAAAGGGGGCTCCCGGATTCTGATAAGGCCCCCACCCGCAGACCCCGACAACCAACGGCCAGGGTTGTCGGGAAGAGGCCCTTGTCCTCATCAACATGGGGACAAGGTGCTTTGGGGTGGGGGGGCGCAGGGCCCCCCTTTCCCCAGGGCACCCCCCATGTTGAGGGCATGTGGCCTGGTACGGCTCACGAGGGGGGGCCCTTGGGCTGCGTGTTAGGATAAGAGTCTGATATGGATTTGGGGGGGACCCCACGCCGTTTTTTTTGGCAAAGAGATTCCCCTTTAAATCCATACCAGGTGACGGGGCTAGCGGCGGCATTTACTTCCTTTGCTAGTTCTGTCTACCTGGAGTCACGTTCTAAT
This sequence comes from Lithobates sylvaticus, assembly GCA_028564925.1. Lineage (NCBI taxonomy): Eukaryota > Metazoa > Chordata > Amphibia > Anura > Ranidae > Lithobates > Lithobates sylvaticus. The sequence continues at coordinate 240,743,784 of CM053026.1, forward strand.
TGAACGGACTTTCCTCCATGTGTGAGGCAAGTCCGTTTATTTCAAAAGTCCCGCGGACTTTCGCCAAAACTCTGGCGGATTGTCCACCGGAAAAGTACGGGTGTGTGTGGGCAAGTCCACACGTTCGGAAAGTCCGGTGGATTCTGGATCCGACCGAAAAGTCTGATCATGAGCACAGGGCTTTACAGAATGTGTCCAACTTACAAGTCAACCGCAATACACTATTTACTTTGGCAACTATGTGATAATTAGGTTTAATAATTAATATAAAAGATGCACAAAACCAATATCTCTGTAGTGATCAATATAAAAATATGTGAGTGAAGATATAAAGTCATATTAAACCATAATGAACAATGTGCATCAAATAAATGGTTAAATACATGTCCCATAACATATAATTCACTAATGCATAACAAAGAAGTAAACTTCAAAGAGAAATATATAAAAGTCCAAATGTGAAATCTTGAAAAAGGTGACAGTCCATGTGTAAGAATGCTAAACCACCTCAAAGACAAGAGAGGAGGCTCCCTTACCGAACAGTAATGATCTCCAAATGATAAAAGATCAACAGTCCAAAAATTATCCAATTGGGTGGCTACCATACAGGATACCACTGACTCCACAGCCTCCATGGTCCTTCACTGGTTATCCAAAGCCAGCACCTCTAAATAATAATGGGTAGGAGAAATAACAAAGGACCAAAGAGCATCCCTGGTGTGGTGTGTTTTTCCTGCCATTTAAACAGGAAAAGAGGATTTAATTGAATCAATTAGATCATAAGGGAGTTATAGGTTCAGGATGGTGAATTTTGAATAGTTTATATGCAAGTGTGAAATGTAACTAAAATATTCAAACACGGAGAGGAGTACATAGTACATATACTGAAAATAAAACACAAATAAAGAATCAGCAAACACATGCTCTGTTTTTTGAAAACCCTCATGCCGCGTACACACGATCGGAATTCTCGTCGGAAAAAGCTCTGATGGTTTTCCTGTCGGAACTCCGACGGAATTTCACTCAAACTGTCTTGCCTACACACGGTCACACCAAATTCAGATGGTCAATAACACCGCAACATACAACACACAACGGCACTATAAAAGGGAAGTTTAATGCTTCCGAGCATGCGTCAAATTGTTTCCGAGCATGCGTCGGAATTTTGCGTGTCGAATTGCATACACACGAACGGAATTTCGGATAGAAAGTTTTTCCGTTGGAAAAATTAAGAACAAGCTCTCAATCTAAAGTCTGTCGGAAATGCCGACAGAAAAAGACACGTTGTCGGAAGATCCGATGAAAAGCTCCCATCGGACTGTTTCTATCGGAAATTCCGGCCGTGTGTACGTGGCATAATGGTCTGTAGGGTGGTAAATGTCCTGATATACTGTGTGATTCTAATGTTAAAGTAAATATAAGGAAAAACAATACACATCCTTGTGTGGTGTTGTTGAAAAGGCTCAGACAGGAGGCCATTAGTCTTAATGTCCCGGTTCACACTGATGCAAATTATGTGCGATTTAGGTCCAGTCCGAAAGACATAGATTGCTATGAAATCTGTTAACATCTGATCCAGTAAAAAAAAGGATCCTGTGCGAGTTTAGTGTGGGTTCGGTGCAAATTTTATCTCCAGCTATGCCAAATTCCCTTTAAAAATCACAATAATTTGCATTATAATTGCACCTGCCACAACAGAAATCGCAGCTGAGACTTAGAAGGGTATTAAAACCAAAACCAAAAATGTATTATATTGAAGCTTACCAATTAGCTGTAGTGGCTGCATCACATTTCTTTCCTTTTGGTCTTTTTCCATCTTTTTTTACCTGGTGATCCGGCCAGTAATACACCTCCCGTATTAGTGAGACACAACTGTGGATGAATGAACATAGGAGACACTGCAGACAGTAGCATTATCAGTCTGGGGGGAAGGGTGGTGTTAAATGTATTAGCAGATTTTGATACCAAAACACACTGAATCCAAATGCTAGCTCACACTTTTGATATAGTAATCAGTTCCAGCAAACTGATTTTTTTCCTTTTGGGATAAAGGTTTTGCATTAATAAAAAAAAGCTGATTATTTTAACCACCTGATTACTTTGCACTTAAACCCCCCTCGTGACCAGACCAATTTTCAGCTTTTGGCGCTGACGCACTTGGAATGACAATTGCGCGGTCATACAACACTGTACCCAAATGAAATTTTTACCATTTTTTCCCACAAATAGAGCTTTCTTTTGGTGGTATTTAATCACAGCTGGGGTTTTTATTTTTTGCTAAACAAATAAAAAAAAGATGGAAAATTAAAAAATAAAATAAAATCATGTTTAATAGTTTGTTATAAAATTTTGCAAACAGGTAATTTTTTTCTGCTTCATTGATATGCGCTGATGAGGCGGCACTGGTGGGCACTGATAGGCTGCACTGGTGGGCACTGATAGGCTGCACTGGTGGGCACTGATAAGCTGCACTGGTGGGCACTGATAGGCTGCACTGGTGGGGACAGATAAGTCGGTACTGATGGGCACAGCAAAGATAGCACTGATGGGCACGGATGGGTGGCACGGATGGGTGGCACGGATGGGTGGCACCGATGGGCACTGATGGATGGCACTGATAGATGGCACTGATGGGCACTGATAGATGGCACTGGTAGATGGCACTGATGGGCACTGTTAGGTGGCACTGATGGGCACTGATAGGTGGCACTGATGGGCACTGATAGGGAGCACTGATGAGCACTGGTAGGGGACACTGATGAGCACTGGTAGGTGACACTGATGTGCAGCACTGGCACTGTGGGCACTGACAGATGGCACTGTGGGCACTGACATATGGCACTGTGGGCACTGACAGATGGCACTGTGGGCACTGACAGGTGGAGCTAGTGGGCACTTTTATTATGCAAAGGAGGGCACCATGGACCTTGGGCATATTGCAGTGAGAGGGACTGTCAGCGCTGTCAGCGCGAGCAGGAAAAAAAGCCGATTACCGGCTCGGTTATTTTCACATGATCAGCTGTCATTGGCTGACAGCTGATCACGTGGTAAGGGGTCGGGATCGACCCCTTACTCGGATCTGTGATCCAGCGAGTCTCACAGACTCGCGGATCACAGAGCGCGCGGCGCGCTCCCTTCAGGGAGCGCGCCGCGCGCTCCCTTCAGGGGGCGCGCAGGCAGCTCGTTGCCAGGACAACGTCAATAGACGTCGTCCCGGCACATCAGATCCGCGCTGTAGCCGTCATTTGGCTATAGCGCGGGTCTAAGGTGGTTAATCACCCCTACCAGTGTTGTTTGTCTCCATGTAAACTAATACATTCTGCTGAGGAGCTTGTGTTCTAGAAAAATAGAGTTGTTAGCTGGATCACTAGATGAAAATAGAAAGAGGAAAGCTTAAAAAAGGAAACTAATGCAGCCATCATATCTAAGTATTTGGTAAGCTGCAATATAACCACTTCAGCTTCGGAAGATTTACTCCCCTTCATAACCACCCCATTATATGCTATTTGCTATTACTGTGCTAATTTAACTGACAATGGCGTGGTCATACCACACTTACCACACACATAACAAATACAATTTATGTCCTTTTTTTCCCACAAATGAAGATTTCTTTTGGTGGTATTTTATCACCTCTGCGTTTTTTTTTATTTTTTTGCACTATAAAAAAAAAAGACCAACAATTGTGAAAAAAAACAATATTTTTTACTTTCTGCATAAAAAATTTAAAAAATAAAATGTCTTCATCAATTTAGGCCAATATGTATTCTGCTATGGTAAGAAAAATTCCCAATAAGTGTATATTAATTGGTTTGCGTAAATTTATAGCATCTACAAACTATGGGATACATTTATTATTTATTTTTACTAGTAATGGCAGCGATCAGCAACTTATAACAGGACTGCGATATTGCAGTGGACAAATTGAACATTAACTGACACTTTGAACACTTTTTTGGGAACCAGTGACACTAATACAGTGATCAGTGCTAAAAATATGCACTGTCACTGTACTAATGACACTGGGAAGGGGTTAACATCAAGGGCGATCAAAGGGTTAACTGTGGGCCTAGCCTGTATTTGTGTACTGTGTGGGAAGTGCTTTTACTAGGAGAAGGCATGGATCCATGCTCCAGGGACAGGATCCATTCCTTCCCTACTGACAGAACGGCAATCTGCCTTGTTTATATAGGCAGACTGCCGTTCTGTCTTTGTAACGAATGATCGAAGGGTGTCGGCAGGCACTGAGTCTGCGGTACCTGCTGATTGGCTCCCGCTGTGCATTCATGCATGCTACCTATATATACACGTGATCCTGCGCACAGTGGCCGCTCTTTAGCAGTACAACTGCTATAGGGCGGTCATGAAGTGAATAATATATGTTTGCTTTTGGGATTAATACTGCTTTAACTCTTTTTTTTTTTACATAATGTGCTGATCCATGTAATTAATTTTGAAATAGAATGAAATGCATTGAAATCAACAGCAATCCCATTGAAGGTCTTCAATATATCAGTAGAATAGAAAAGGCCTCTGACTTTTTGGGATAGTGTATTAGCCTGATCACTTTGATTGTTATTATCTTTTGATTTTCAGCCATGTAGAAAGCTCCCCTGATTGAGGCTGAACTGATTGACACTAAACTGTTATTCTACACTGACAATAGAATCAGAATAGCACACTATAGTACACAAACTGTCTAATTTAGATTGAGCCCTGTTTAATCTCTCTCCACGCCAATATCACACTGCAAATGGCCGCTATTGAAAGAATACTTCTATAGTGTGGGGCGGGACTGTTACGGATCTCGGATACCCCTGCTGAGCTTCTCCGCAAGACCTGTGTCTCCTGTCCTCCAAACGCACCCGCAGCCTGCAGACTCGCCATAACCAGCCCTTAACCCCTCAATCACGAGACAAGCCACACAGGTGTTGAGGGCTAAACATCCAGAGCATAAACTGTTTATTAAGTTTCAAACATACACTTTAAAAACAGTTAGGGAGACTCCCCTTAGCCTTGACATAGAGGGGGTAGGAGACAAGGAGGAACCGGGCTGAACAAATGATCGAACGCCCTGATAATTTGGTTGTTAGGCGAACGTGCGAACAACCAATGTTGGCTCAAATTCATGTTTGGCCCAAACCTTTCGCCCATCTCTAATCCTCAATAAGCATGGTCAGTGTTTTTTAACCACTTAAGCCCCGGACCATTTGGCTGCCCAAAGCCCAAAGCACTTTTTGCGATTCGGCACTGCGTCGCTTTAACTGACAATTGCGCGGTCGTGCAACGTGGCTCCCAAACAAAAATGATGTCCTTTTTCCCTCACAAACAGAGCTTTCTTTTGGTGGTATTTGATCACCTCTGCGGTTTTTCTTTTTTGCGCTTTAAAAAAAAAAATAGCGACAATTTAGAAAAAAATGCATTCCTTTTTACTTTTTGCTATAATAAATATCCCCAAAAAAAATATATAAAAATTAATTTTTTCCTCAGTTTAGGCCGATACATATTCTTCTACATATTGTTGGTAAAAAAAAATCACAATAAGCGTTTATTGATTGGTTTGCGCAAAAGTTATAGCGTCTACAAAATAGGGGATAGTTTTTATGGCATTTTTATTAATAATTTTTTTTTAAGAGTAATGGCAGCGATCAGTGATTTTTATCGTGACTGCAACATTATGGCGAACAGATCGGACACTTTTGGCGTGATTTTGGGACCATTCACATTTATACAGTGATCAGTACAATTAAAAATGCATTGATTACTGTGTAAATGTGACTGGCAGTGAAGGGGTTAACCACTAGGGGGCAGTGAATGGGTTAAGTGTGTCCTAGGGAGTGATTCTAACTGTGGGGGGGCATGGCTATGTGTGACATGACACTGATCACCTCTCCCGATTACAGGGAGCTGTGACCAGTTTCCTGTCACTAGGCAGAACGGGGAAATGCTGCCCATTCTTCCTCTCCATGAGACGATCGCGGGTATCCCTGCGGACATCGGGTGCGCGGGACCCGCGATCACACTCACGAAGGTCGCGGTGCAAACCGCTTCTTAAAGGGCAACGTACAGGTACATTGATCTGCCTGTATGTGCTCCTCTGCCAATGTATATCGGCGTGAGCCGGTCGGCAAGCGGTTAAAGCGGAAGTCCTGCAAAAATATATATTTTAAAAGTCAGCAGCTACAAATACTGCAGCTGCTGACTTTTAAAATAAAAACACTTACCTGTCCCAGGGTCCAGCGAAGTTGGCACCCGAGGCCGAACCATCCCTCGGTCCTTGGGTGCTGCCGCCTCCATCTTCGGTAAGGGTATCAGGAAATGAAGCCTTGCAAGTCGCTCTGCACAATCCGAATGATCCCTACTGTCTCTGGGACCCGTGTGTGTCCCAGCAGACAGCGCAGGGGGACGGGAAGTGGCATAGACTCCCGTGGGAGTCTATGCCCGGAAGTGGGTGCAAATACCTGTCTTAGACAGGTATCTGCACTCCCCTCCCCCTGAAAGGTGCCAAATGTGACACCGGAGTGGGGGGGAGGGTTCCGAAAAGCGGAGGTTCCATTTTTGGGTGAACCTCTGCTTTAAGTCATCTGGATGCACAGTGTGAATAACTCACATCCTGGTGAAGGCCTCTTCAAATGGGTACTGGACAGTAAAACATTTAGGAAGAGTAAACAGTTTATCAGGAGTATTCCAATATCCCTAGAGACATAGAAGTATATTTATAGCCTCCTGAGTACTGAGCCATCAAGCATAGTTGCAATTTCGCTCATAAAATTCTAGCATAGCTTTGGAGCACTCCTCTTCAGTGCCGGGACAAGGTCGTCTAGAACATGCCAATTTGCACCCCCCCCCTCTAGGATGTATGAGCAACCTACCTACCAGCACAAGTCCACCCCCCTGCTAAAAGCACAAATCTTCCCCCCCCCCCCATTCCCCTCACCTCACATCCTCTCTCTCTCTCAGTATGCCCCCAGCACAAATACCCCACCACCTGCCCAAAAAATGCCCCCCCATCCTAGCACAGATCTTCTACCCCTCAAATTTCCCCTTCGAGCACAAATCCTCTCCCCCTAACTCCAGATTCCCCCCTCCCAGCACAAATTCCACTCCCCCATCCTAGCACAAAATCCCCCCAAATCACCATTCCTAGCACACCTCTCCTAATCTCCCCTCCTAGAACAATTCTTACCCCCTACCGCCCCCCAAATTCCCTCTCCCAACATAAATTCCCTCCCCCCAATCTCCTTGTGGTGCCCCCCCACCTCACATGATACCACGGTGCCCAGGGCAGCCGCCCCTCCTGCCCACCCCTTGTCCCGGCCCTGCTCCTCTTTGAGCAAGGCAGAGGAGGGGACCTAACCTAATGAAGATAAAGGAAGATTCTGAATTATGTACATATATAAAAAAAAAAAAAAATGCCCAATCTAATTAACAGGAACTGTTGTACTGTTGCATTATTGTCTCTTTTTCCTTTGTAATACCATTTTTTTCTGTAAATTTTTTTTTTTGCACTTTTTTTCTTTTTTTAACTGTTTTTTAATAAACTATTTTTCAAAACAGTTACTAGTGTCTCTAATAAACTAAGACAGAACTTAAAGGATCCTTGTCCCTTTGAAGAGTGCTGCTTTATGTCTGTGGTGACAGTGTGTATTACAGACGTTTTTTTTTTAAATCATATTTGATATTTCAAATTTTGTAACAATTTGATATTTTTGTTTGATAATAATATCTGGTGGCAAAGTAAAGAGGTAACTGCTTAGTTAATCAAACCTAACATCGATTGCTCTCAGTATGCTGGCACTTGAGTGTGGTCCCACGAGCTGGGAAATATTTGTGCATGGTGATGCTGAGAGAGCTATTATCCTGTATCAGTGACAGTGCCATGTGAGTTTGACCAATCCATTGTCACAAACTGGTGAAGGTGGTCAGGGCCTGACAACACATTCGCTTCAGATACCTTGCCAAGAGGGACCTCCCTGATAAAGTAGCAAAGCACCTTTTTCTTATGTTTATGAATAATCCCTGGTTATTCATTCACAAATAAAAAATTGAAAAGTAAATAACTACCACACAACTTACAAAAACTCCTTTAAAAATGCGCTGTAACAAAGTCCTTTAACTATTAAAAAAGAAAAAAAAAACAGCCCCACAATGTAAATAAATTGTCAGTCACACTGTCTATATATCAAATATGGTCATGTCAGCTGTCATTTGCAGTGAGAAGTCACCTTGACCGGATGTGTCATGGTGTTTTTTTTGTTGTTCAAGGTCAGTTGTTCATGGTGGTTTCAGAAAACAAAGGCTCCTGCTCACGAGTGGATAACTAGACAGTCTATGTATTGTGATGATAAATGTCACAGGCCTTCCTGCTCTCAAGAATAGGGGTATCCTAACAGTCCAAGAGAAAAGGAAAACAAGGGCGCACCAACCTTGTTCATTATCCTTTGGATGTATTTTATTAAAAGTAGATAAAAGGAAAACTACTCAAAAACATCTATAGAAAGAGTGGGCTCTGAGGAAGAAGGTTATCCTTTGAAACGCGTCAGCCGGCAGTGGCCCCTGTTATCTCCTCCATGACCTCTGGAGTTCATCATTTGTCCTAGACCTATTGCTGTCATTCTGAGACTATTTACATTGCAAGATTTCTATAGATGTTTGTGACTAGTTTCCTTTTATCTACTTTTAATAAAATACATCCAAAGCATAATGCACAAGGCTGGTCTGCCCTTTTTTTCCTTTTCTCTTTGTTCATGGTGATTTACCTGGATCTGGACATCGCTGAACAACATGATTAAAAATGAATTACAATTGTGGAATCTTTTTTTATGGTTATGGTATGCGTAGTTTCTTTTCCAACAAAATATATTGAATGCAAATGAAATAGTAGAAAACAACGATGAATATTTAAAAATACTGAGACAATCACCTAGTACGGATGCCTTATCAAGGCATTTCATGTTAGAATGAAGCTGTATAATCCAAATGATAATTTTTATCCTAGGTAATGTTTTGAATTTAACTGCTGGCTTCACTTCCAGTCTGCTATGTTCTTCTTTCCTTTTACTTTTCTGTCCAAAGGATCATTTTTCAGACATCACCATTTCTCTATGTTACAGTCAGACTGTTTAGTCTGGTTTTGGTGACCCTGTCTGAAAGAGTATATGCTCTCAGGTTACACTACTTTTGCAGTCACCATTCTGTTTTATCAATATAATAAGGCCCTTTTACATTACAGGGATTTTCTGAGAAACAGGAATTTTATATACAGCAGTCTGTAAAGTAGAAATATCCTTTTCATTTTAATGTTGTAAAAGCTACAAGTACATTTACCATTTTACAATAAACATAAGTACTTGTCCCTGAAACATACTGTACTATGTTATACCAGTATGCACTAGACATGTGCATTCGTTTTCGTCCAAATGCATTTTCGTACGAATTTCGGGTATTTTCGTTATCATTTTAATAAACGATAACAAACGTGCAGAATCCGAAAACCGAAAGATCCGACATAAACAAATGCTTTATTTTCGTTTTCATTGCAACTGTTCGATATAGATAGGAGATTCGACATACACGCTGACAATAGTGATCTGTGTCCATCGAACCTGTGGTCGAATGTGCCTAACCTTAGCTTTATTAGTTCAAGATTATTCTACATAGAGAGAAAAGATTTGACATAGAGAGAAAAGATTTGACATTATAGAGACAATAGCAATAGGTTGAATGTGCCTAACCTAACTCTATTAGTCCAAGATTATTCGCCATAGAGAGAAAAGATTTGACATGAAGATTCGACAAAGGAGTTGCCGCGAGCAGACATTTATGGTCAAATGCTCCACCCATAGGCTATAGAAGAATTCTAATGTTGGATGACTAGTAATAATAATTAATAAATATAATTATTACTAGTGTCATAGAACATTAGAATTCTACTATAGCTTGTAAGCGTAACATTCGACCGTAAATGTACGATTGGGGGGTCATACAGTTTAGCTGCTCTGTTGAATCTTCTCAGAACATTCGACAGACACCATAAGCCTTCAATGACAGATTCGACCTTAATTATTTCCGATTTTTGGACGAATGCATTTTTTAACGAAATTAAATAAATAAAAATGAATTTCGTGAGTAACTAAATAAATGTATTTTTCGGGTGAAGACAAAATTCCGAAACCAAATATTTCAGTGTGCACATGTCTAGTATGCACGATAATGTTTAAAAAAAAAACATATTTACATTCAAACAAGATCAATGGCAAAACCTGTTTGCATAATTCCCAGTAGATCCCTGCCATTCAGTATTCACCCTCTTTAAAATGTTTCAAGTAGGAAAAAAATATCTCTTTTTTTTTTTTTATAAATTCTTTATTTTCATTTTACAGGTGCATGTTTTACAGTTACACAACTTGAAAATCATATTTCCCAATTACCCCCTTCCCATTCAAATTCATATCGCCCTACCGATATTTACACTCCTCTACATTATCCTCTATTCTCCTCATCCATACTGTCAGCAACTCTTGACAATAATAGAGAAAGAAAAAAGAAGAGAAAAAAAAAACAAAAAGAATGGAAAACAGGCAACGAGAGATCTTCAGTTCACCTTTCCTCTGCTCCTGTAATTTTACCTCCCCTTTTCTCTCTCCCCCATCCCTCCTCCATTCCTCTCTCGGAGGTGGGGGCTGGGGGCGAGGATCAAAAAAGAAAAAAAAAAAAAAAAAAAAAGGACCGACAAAAAAGAAAAAACGAGAAAGAAAAAAAAAAAAAAAAAAAAAGAACATCTCTCTCCCCTTCCCTCCCGGACAGGACGGGCAGACGTCCTCCCCCTCTGGCACTGCCCCCCCCCCCCCGAACCCCCCCCTTTGTTTCCCCTCTTTCTCCCCATGAGGCTATTGGCGGTTTTGTTCCCTATATATCATATAGGGTGTCCATGTCTCCTGGTATCTATCTTCTTGTTCTCTTAACTTCATGGTAAGTTTTTCCATTAATTGGATTTCTGATATTTTCGCTAACCATTGTGCTTTCGTCGGGGCTATAGTTTTTTTCCATAAGCTCGGTATGCACGCCTTGGCGGCATTCAACAGGTGTCCCAGTAATGAGTTTTTATATTCTCCCCTAGATAATCGAGTATCGTGTAGCAAATATACTGCTGGATTCTCTCCCAATGTTACTTCCATAATTTCTTCCACTGTTTCCCTTACCATCTTCCAGAATTCTTTAATTCCGGGGCATTGCCAAAATATGTGTATCATAGTTCCCTCTTCCCTTTGACATCTCCAGCACGTATTTTCTAACTGTGGGTATATCCGATTTAACGCTGAGGGTGTTCTATACCACCTTGTCAATATTTTATATCCACATTCTTGATATTTTGATGATCTTGATGTCTTATGTGTGAGGTGGCATATTTTAAGTTTCTGTGGTTCCGAAAACGTTGTCCCCAGGTCTCTTTCCCATGCCTGTATATATGTTAGCTCTTGTGGAGCCTTACCTTCTACCAATAAAGAGTGCATAATTGATAGCCCGTGTTTCCCTGGTTCCTCTCTCAAGCATAGCTGTTCGAATTTAGACGTTGTCCTTATTTCTGTCATTTGCATTTTTATTACTCGGAGATATGCCTTGATATATCTCTTTTGATCAAGTTACAGGATATGCATCAACGTGTCAGGATATGCATCAATAAAGAATTTCTGTGCATTAGAGATTGCACACACACATTGGATAAGGAAGTATATATAGTTTAATTTGCATTAAGTTCACATTCTGGCCAGCTGGCGACAGAGCCTACTGTGGGTGTCACTAGCTCCAAACACCTGAAGTCTGTGCTCCACGTCTTTTGTTGAGTGCGAAGATCCCGATGCTTCAATTGCCTCGTACACACGTAGGGACTTTTGCCGGCGGACCTAGTCCAGCGGACAATCCCGCGGGACTTTCCAGCTAGGTCCGCTGGACTTTCCGAGGGTGTGGACTTGCCCACACACGCACGGACTTCTCCAGCGGATAATCCGCCGCCCAAAAGTCCGCGGGACTTTTGAAAATGAACGGACTTGCCCACACACGGAGCAGTCCGTTCATTTCGAACGTAACTTCAGGTTACGTAGCTAGCGTAGGCAGTAAATGCCGCCGCGCTAGCTCCGCAAGCTGGCATGGATTTAAAGGGAATCCCCACGCCGAAAAAAAAAAAACGGCGTGGGGGTTCCCCCCAAATCCATGTCAGACCCTCATCCGAGCACGCAGCCTGGCAGGCCAGGAAAGGGGTGGGGACGAACGAGCGCCCCCCCCCCTCCTGAGCCGTACCAGGCCGCGTGCCCTCAACATGGGGGGTGCCCTGGGGAAAGGGGGGCCGTGCGGCCGCCCCACCCCAAAGCACCTTGTCCCCATGTTGATGAGGACAAGGGCCTCTTCCCGACAACCCTGGCCGTTGGTTGTCGGGGTCTGCGGGCGGGGGCTTATCGGAATCTGGGAGCCCCCTTTAATAAGGGGGCCCCCAGATACCGGCCCCCCACCCTATGTGAATGAGTATGGGGTACGATGTACCCCTACCCATTCACCTAAGGTGTAAAATGTAAAGTACAAAAAACACACACACTTTTGAAAAAATATTTTATTGCACTGCTCCGGGGGTCTTCTTCCGTCTTGGGGGTCTTCTCGCCGGACTCCTCCGCTCTCTTCTGCTCTTTTACCTAGCTCTTTCACGAGCGAGGGGAGTCCGGCTACCTTCTTCGTCGTCGCCGCCGTCGTCTGGGGGTCTCGATCCGCCTTCGGGGGTCTTCCGGGGGTCTCTTCTGTTCTTGCGGCGGTCGTCGTCTTCCGCGCCGCCGGCGCCTTCTTCTTCTTGTCCTTCTTCTTGTCCTTCTTGTTCTTCTTCCGATGTTGACCCGACGCTCTCTCTGCCCGGAATGCCTGTGCCGCTCTGAGCTGGGGCGTCAAAAGCAGTTTTTACAAATCTGTTTATGGCATGGAAGGTGACAGAAGGATGAAAATGCTCAATGCTGGAATCGCACTTTGGGGAAAAAATAGACTGTAATTGCTCACTATTTATTGCAGAGAAGGAAAGGCCATACTTCCTGCTTTAAAATCAGAAGAAAAAAATAAAATTGCAATTCTATCCATGTGGTCATTAAATGGTATAGAAATTAGTGTTATGTGTTTTTTATTTTATTTTCTTAAAGGTACAGTATGTAGAGCAGATTAGTTTTCACTAGTACAAGGCTGGAAGTAGTAATTTTTGGGTCAGTACTTTTGGCACCAAAGACAATTGGGGGAAAAAAAAAAAGTGCACAAGCATCTCCCTGGCTTCCAATGTAACTCATACACCTAATATCCCCTTGACTTGTTAGCTTGACCAATAACATTTAGAAAAACATTTAACCCTTTTGCTGCCAGAAACATTTTTTATGCACATTTTAGGCCTGAAGATTATTTAAAAACCTTTTAAACATTATTTACTTTCTGAAAGCAGGGAACATGGAGATTAAAATGGTGGTAGTTGCAAATTTTCTGTCACAGTGCTTTATTAAAACATATTTCAAAAGGAAATACAAAAAGTACATTTTAGTGTACACAAAAAGTGGCAGCTGGTGCTAAACTTTTTTTTGGAGGGGATGGGGCGGTAAACTAACCCCCCAAGGTCTGCACTCAACCTTCCACTGCCCCCCCCCCTGCTCTCACCCCTCCATGCCCCCCCCCCACACTCAGTGCCTAAATGACTTCCTCAGCTCCTCCTCCCATCCAGCCCAATCTACCTTCTGTCCTGATTGGCCAAGAGGAGAAGCCGGAAGACAATAGTGAATATTAATTCGCTAGTGTCACAAGTAGGTAGGTTCGGGGCGCAGTGCTCTGCTCCTGAGCCCAACCTTTTTCAAGCCAATTAGAGCCTCCGGCTCTAATCATGTGGCTTGAAAAAAACATCATAGTAACCTATGAGTCCAACATCCAGCATGCATTCCCAAATGCAAACTAGGGGAGTGGTGCCCCTGCACCCCTTATGGACCAGCCGCTCATGCACACAAATGTGATTTATTAACCACATTTTTGGTAAAATATAAAAGATAAGGTTGTATTGAGTAGAGAGATTCCAAACATGGTAAGCTTTAAAACTGCATTTGCTCATGAAACAGGGAGAAACTACAGCAGCTAGGAGTGTGTGTAAATGAAGCAGCTGCCACTGACATTGATCACAGCAAAAAGGATAAAGGATTACTAAACTAATGAATAAAAATAGGAGCATAGCCAGAAGTTCAGGTTGAAGCTGTATTTTTGCCTCTCTACATAGTGGCTGGGTTCCTGTGTGCAACATTTCTACCTTCTGTCTTCATATCTATCTTAGCTAGCCTGGATGAGCTTGTTTGAACTCTGTCAGGCCGGGTTCACACATATGCAAATTGGATGCGGTTTTCCCCACATCCAATTTGCATGACAGGAGAGTATGACCGGCTCTCAATGGAGCTGGTTCACACACGTCTGTGGTGGCCACAGTCTGCATTTAAAAAGGGCCCTGTGTGTCTTTGGTTCCGATTCAGGTGAAAATTTTGGAAAAAATTCGGACCTGATTCGCACCTGAATTTGTGAACAGAAACACACTGGACCCCATACTGGGAACCGTGGCCACAGCATGTGTGAACCATGCCTCACCCGATCTGTGCTTTGGACTGCAGAGGAAAGTTCTGAAGTGCTTTAATTGGAGCGCCAAGTTTTGTATATGGGTCGCAAAGAAAAAGAAAATGTTATAATTTTGCTGTTTACTAGTCCTATAAAATAGCGGCTGCATTAGATTTTTTTATGTTTCAGGCTAAGAACATTGTAAGCAAAAAAAATCCTGGTGAAATATAGTGCCCTTATTACTTTATGTGAGCTCACCTTAAGGGCTGGTTCACACCACAAAAACACACTCCTGAACTGTTCCTGTTGCTTTTTTATGCATTCTGGTTATTTTTGTTGTGTTTTTTATGCGTATCCAGATGCATTCCAGATTCTTTGGGTTATTTTTCCTCTTTTTTTTTCACTTTACTGGGTCCAGTGTGTTTTTGATTTGTTTGTGCTGCATTTCGGTGCATTTTTGATGAATTTTACTGTGTTCCAGAACAGTCCAATGCAGGAAAAATGCAGCATGTTCTACTTTTTTTCTGCAACTGGAACACACTGAAACTAACTGACATCACTGGTGTGAACATCATTGGAAACCATATAACAAGCGTCCTCATTCATGAGACAGCATTGCCAGGGGAATAATTTTAAGACCTATAATAATAAGGCATATAATTAGTAATTATGCTTACCCCCAATAGATCATATGTTCTGACTTCACAGTGTGGGTCAATGTCTCAGACAGTATTGAAGCCAAAGGCAACTACTGTAGGCAACTAGAATTATTAAAGGCTAAGTTTTATTTGATAAAATAGTAATAAACTTACATCAAAGTGCATTTATTATTTTTTACTCTTCAGCCTGTAAGGCATTGCACTCACGATCGGAGTGCTCACCAGCACCCTCACAGTTAAGAACTACATTGAAGACTACAAGCCATCGACCCCAAAGACCAATGATACTTGAAGTTCATTCATTCACAGAACCTTTTGGGTGGAGCCCTGCACAGCCAACTGTTTTCAAACTTTGACAGCGGGTGCAGGGAGAGAATATCCCACCCGCTGTCACAGGGGAGAGGAGCATGAGGAGAGGAGGCAGGAGCTGTAGCATGTTACATCTTCCACTCTAAATATGGATGGAACATGTAACATGTTCCAAGATGAACATACCCTTTAAATAGAGACTAGCAATGATAAGAATATTTCTCTCAGTGTAGGTTTTCTTTAATCAACAAAATATTCTGTAAGTAAATAAAAGCAGGATCAGCAGAGTACTTGAAAAGCAAGCAATGGCAAGCTGATAAAAGGAAAATAGAATAGGTACATTGATTAGCATTTAAACCCCAGCTGGGTCTTAATAAAGAAAAGCAGTTGAATTATTTGGCAATCTTTAATACAGAATAATTTGATTAAATCAGTTACTCAGTTGGCTATTTGAAAATATATGCAGAACATTTAAGGAATATTTACTACCTCACTGTGTTTTGTTTTTGAGTAACACATTTTCAGTTGACAATGCATGGTAATGCATAAAAACAAAACAAGTCTATTTACTTTCACACTTTAGGTTAAGTCTCCAGTAGAAGCAAAAAGAAAAAAAATTAAGTAGTATGACTGATTTGCCTAGTGTCTACCTATACATTATTTTCTTTTTCTCTCCAGTCAGTCCTTGGTTCTGCTGCTCCTGCTGATCTCTGGGCATAACTTAAGAAATAATTTCTTCACTTGGTCTATTAAACTTGTATTTGCTTCTAAAATTATATCACGTGCAGGCAAAGATCAGATTCCCCTGGGTTGTTTGAAGAAGACATACGATAGTACTAGGAGTAAAATTATTATTTGAGTAAGTCACTCCAGTTACCCCAGTGCTTAAAATATGAGACCATACGAGCAGCTGTATGTGAATCGCACTTTCTTTGCAAATATGAGTTTGTGTCTCTCATTTTGTTAGAAGCGCAAATGACTTTGGGTCCAGATTCAATTTATTTAATAAGAATGACAGTTTCACCAAAATACGAAAAGAAAAAAAAACTTGGAAAGTTCTCTCTACCTGTTACACTACACCCCACAACTCTTCATGGACTTTTCAATACCAACATAAAATGGTGCATATGAAAATATACCACAGATGGTATATTTGGTAATAAAGCAGCACTAATTAAAGCATTTTCAGGCATATCAAGCTTGACTAAGGTGACGCTTAACTAGCTACTGCTGATACATGTTGGTTGTTCACTTTGCAAAATTAGTTTTTACTTAGATTAGTAAATATGGGGATGCTAAGTGAAAATTCACTTTGCAAAGTATATCCAATCATGTGTAAGCAAAAATGATTGCACACAATTGGATGATTCAGGTAAGCATGGAATCACTTAATTTACAAAGTTAAGCTAATCTTTGAGTGCTGTTGGTTCGTATGTCTGTCCTCTTTCTGTTTTCACCATTACTTAGGATAACAGAAACACAAAAGCACTCCAGGTGGAAAGGGAAGAGAATGTTATGGTTACTGGCAAGTCCGCTACCATTTTTACTTTTTGGGTAGCTGTAGAGTTATAAGTAGAGATGGGCCAAGCATCCCCCCTGTTCAGTTTGCAGCAGAACTCACAAATAGGGAAAAAGTTCTGCTCCGAACCGCAAACTCCATTATAGTCTATGGGAGTTGAACATGAGAAATCAAAAGCAACCAATTCTCTGTATCTTGGATAAATAAATGTTACATTTAATGATTTTAATTGTGTTTGATTGTGTTTTTTATTCTCTAAAACTGTAATCAGAGGCCTAAATTGAACCAACATGGATTATTTGCTTAAAACTGAACTGCAGGCATTACCATTTTTATATTTACATCCACTTTTTCATATATCACATCTGAAGGGCCTCTGGGATGCAGATTCAGTGTAGTAGTCTGTATTACATACAGTCAGTGTTGGTCTCTTTTGGGTGACTTCATGTCTGTAAACGGAGCACATTGGGTTGCTTGCCTTGCGCCTCTATCATTTAGAGAGTGTGTTTATTTTTCGAAGTATGCATTGCATTATCTAATTGAATGAGTCATGAGGAGAGGGACAGATGATGTCACCAGTAACAAAGTGTTCTTCCTATTTACTTTTTCACATAAGTCTTGTTAAGTCCATCCACAGAGCAAGCCAAAAACGAATGAGTATGTGCCAAAATTAGATCACACAATATTAATGTTAGGGAAGGATGAAGGTTATCATAAAAAAAAAAAATCGAATTTGATATCCACAATAAGCTCCTTTATTGATTGAAGATCTAGTTCATTACCTCTGGCAGGGATTAGTAAGGTATTAAGAGGAGGAGCTGTCTAACAGAGGACAATTCTGAACCTCTGTCACAAACAGAATCCACAAAATACTGGGCACCCCAATCCATTTTACAGTGGCTTCACACTGTGAAATTCCCAGCTGCCTGTAATTCAGCAAGACATCGGCTCTCCTTGTACCCCAGAAGACGAAGGAATACTACAACATCCATATAAGAAAAGGGGAGCTTCCTGTAAATGAACAAAACAAACCTAGTATACACTAACAATATTCCTGAATCTAACAAAGACATTCTGTGACTCAAACCTAACCATAAGAGCTACATTTCGAAACAATACTACCTCAATGAGCAAAAAAACTGTGGTCACAATAAATGAAGATGAATACATAATTTATAGCACTAAGATTCCAATCAGCTGATCTGCCATATCACCTCCTAAGCAAAACCCTGACATAAAGTTTCCATAATTGCCCTGATCTGAAAAGATTGTGAGTAATAATTAGTTACTCGTATTCTCCTGCTGCCCTCTCCCATGGTGGCCTCCACTGGACTCACTCCCCCAGACCCAACGGACAGAAAGGAGGTGGAGTTAGATTCCTTCTATCCCCACAAAGCACCTTCAAAGTCCTTCCCATCCCTCCCTCTCTATCCCTCTCTTCTTTCGAGATGCACTGTATTCGTCTGTTTTCTGCCATTTCTCTGAGGATTGCAGCAATTTATCTGCCTCCTGGACTAGTATTGTGCTTTTTTGATGACTTTGCTGCCTGGCTACCCTACTTTTTCTTCTCTGAAATACCCACTCTCATTCTTGGTGACTTCAACATCCCTGTCAATGTTAACAGCCCAGCTACAGCTCAACTTCTCAACTTAATATCATCTTTTGACCTAACCCTATGGACACACACTTCCACTCACTCCAATGGTAATACCCTCAACCTTGTATTCTCCCATTTCTGCACTTCTGGCAACCTCACAAACCCCCTTTCCTCTCTCTGATCATAACCTCCCTCATCAGTTTCACTGCATCCTTGCCTCCAACCACCTATCCCTCCAAGCAGCAAACAATTACTTGTAGGAACCTTAGCCACTTTAATCCTTCTCTTCTCTATTCTGCTACTGACCACCTATATGACATAATATCTCCCCTGTCCTGTCCTGGCCACCTCTGTCTATAACAGTTAACTCTCATCCTCACTGGACTCATTTGCTCCTCTAACTACTCGCAGAATCAGGCCCCAAACGTTAAAACCCTGGCAAACTGACAACACTAGAAATCTCAAGAGACATTTCCGTGCTTCTGAACGACTGTGGCATAAAACAAAATGCCTGCAGGACTTCACCCTATATAAATCTGCCCTCCTAAGATACTTTTTCAGCCTCCATGCTGCCAAACAAGCCTACTTTGTGTCTCTCATTAATACCTTGTCCTCCAATCCCCGTCAGCTCTTCTCAAATTTTAGCTCTATGCTTCATCCCCCTCCCCCTCTACCTACTAACTCACTCACTGCTCAAGGGATTGCCAATCACTTCAAAGACAAGATTGATGCAATACAGGAAGACACCTTCACTGTGCGTATATCTTCCCCATTCAACATACTTTGCCTAACAGCACAGTCAACACTCTCCTCTTTTAAAATGACTACTACTGAAGAGGTTACAAAACTTTTCTCAGATGCCCACCTAATCAACTGTCGCCTGGATCCTGTTCCCTCACAACTTCTATGGTCACCCCAACTTTCCCCTTATTCTATCCTATGCTCCCTCACTCACTTCAATCTCTCCATCTCTAGTGGCACCTCACCCTTATCTCTAAAACATGCACAGATCACTCCCATACTTAAAAAGCCCTCACTGGACCCCACCAACCTGAACACTTTAAGACCCATCTCATTGCACCCATTCACCTCTAAGCTTCTAGAACGCTTAGTCTACAACCATCTTAGCTCCTACCTAACCTTCTTGACCACTCCATACTCCTACTGCTTGACCTCTCTGCGACCTTTGATACTGTTGACCACCCGCTCCTTCTCAATAAACTCTTTTCCCTTGGCCTCCAAGATTCTGCTCTATCCTGGTTCTCCTCCTACCTATCACAGTGCTCCTTCAGTGTTAACTACAACTCTGTCTCCTTCTCCTATTGCCTCTTTCTGTGAGGGTTCCCCATGGCTCTGTTCTTGGACCCCTTCCCTTCTCTATCTACGCCTCCTCCCTTGGTCACTTGATAACCCGCCCATGGCTTCCAATACCATCTATACGTGGATGACACCCAAATATATCTGTCTGCTCCTCACCTTACTCCTTCAGTCTCCTCTTGCATTACTAATTTACTAACTGACATTTCAGCATGGATGTCATACAACTTCCTTAAACTAAATCTCTCTAAAACCAAGCTGGAAATATTCCCCCCTGCCCATGCCCCCTCCATGACTTTTCCATCAAAATCAATAATACAACCATCAGTCCCTCCCCTCATGCCAGGGTACTAGGTGTAATCCTAGACTCTTACCTGTCTTTTCAGCTCCAAATCCAATCGCTGTTGAAAGCTTGTAGACTTCACCTGCGTAACATCTCTAAAATTCGTCCCTTTTTAACAAATGAAACCACCAAGCTACTCATTTACTCCCCTGTTATCTCTCGCCTTGACTATTGCAACTCCCTTCTCATTGGCCTACCTCTCCATAGGCTATCTCCTTTTCAGTCTATCATGAATGCTGCTGCCAAACTTATCCACCTTACCAACTGTTCAGTATCTGCCACCCCTTTCCGCCAATCCCTACACTGGCTCCCAATCGCCCAGCAAATTAAATTCAAAGTATTAACCACAACATACATAGCCATTCACAACTCTGCCCTGAGCTACATCACCAGTCTCCAAATATGACCTAAACAGTCCTCTACACTCTTCTCAAGACCTCTTACTCTCAAGATCTCTTGTCTCCTCCTTCCATGCTCATCTCCAGGATATCTCCAGAGCCTCTCCCATCCTCTGGAACTCTCTACTTCAACCTGTCTGGCTATCTTCTACTCTAGCTGCCTTCAGGCAGTCCCTGAAAACGTATCTCTTCAGGGAAGCCTATCACACTTCCAACTGATCTTTTACCATTTACATCAGCTCATTCCCCACAGTCACAACCTTTTGTACCACCTGTCCAACTCTTTTAGATTAAGCTATATAGGATCTCTCTCAGGTGCGTTCTGGGCTGTGGTAATATGCGATGTATTCAGGCCGTTGTTCCCGCGCGCTGCTGCCATTTTATTTTAGCCCGCGAGGGGCTGTGGTAAAGTAGCTTGACAGTTTCTGTGGCTGCTGGGGTTCTTCCTGTGCCTGGGCATATTTGTGCTGTGCAGTGAGTTAATGGCGGTGCGATGGCGGTATGCAGGGCCATGGATGGTGCCGGTGGGAGCTCCTGTGTTAAGCGTCCATCTTGTAGCTTGTGAAAGGTGAACAGATTGATCCTAACAAGCCTGTAGCATTGCACTTTGTCACTGCTAAACACCAGGTTCACGATTTGCGTGAACAGGTCAAGTTGCCCACCAGGGGGGGTGATCGTGATCGATTACTCCTCCGTCGTGAGGCATACTGGATATATACATTAGGTACAGTACAACCTGGTGGTCTTAACACTAACTCATCTCTCACATGTTTTATTGATGAGAGGTGATGTCCTCTTCCTCATTCAGCCATTTCTATAAAGTACATGCCCATGTCTCTTCTCGAACAGGGTACATGCCATATCTGAGCAACGTCCTAACGGGTATGATTCATACCATGTGACTTACTATTTTCTTTTTTCTCTTTTTCTTCTTTCTTTTCCACTATCTCTTTTTTAACCCCCCCCTTTTTTCCCCACACCGTATGCTCGCCTGGGATACATATTGGAGTTGTCGGTTGCGCATCCGTAATTTTTGTACATGTTTATTTTGAACATAATTTGAATTCAATAGGTTTGCGATTAGCCAAATTCAACAACCGCATCTCCATTGGTCTCCATTTGTCTATATAATCATTTTATACTCAGCATAGTATTTATTCTATTCTAGTTTATTACCTAGTTGGTATGAGCGTACAGTGTTCTCACACAGGAGCCGTCGGTTTAATTCCGCCTTTTTTGTCTCTCTGTTCTTTTGTCTTCCATATTTATTTTTATTTGCATATCTTTTGTATTTTTATTTTTATTTTTATTTTATTCACACTTATTATTTTATTATTATTTGTTTACTATTTTTCATTTTTCATTTTTTATTTTTATTTATTTTGTATTTTATATTTATTTTTTTATTTTATATTTTATTTGTATTTATTTTTATATTTTGTTTTCTCTTTCTTACTTTGTTAGATTGTTATATTTTATTTGTTATCATTTATTTATTTTTATTTATTTTTTATTTTTTTATTATATTTATTTTTTTGTCATTACTAATCATTTTTCCATATTTTATTTATTTTTATTTAGTCTTTTAAGGCTACGAAACGCACCTTAGATTTTTGTGATGTCATTTTTCATTAAAAACCTTTTTTGGACGAAGATTTATCGATCCATGGTGTGCTGGCGAATATGTACGTTCATCTTGTAGCTTGGTCGCCACGCCCCCCGACTTGTGTAACTTTCTGAAATTTAATGTTCACATCTTCTCTGTGATAGACATTACTTCTTAAAGTGACACTAAAGCTTTGTTTTTTGTTTTTTTAAATAACAAACATATCATACTTACCTCCACTGTGCAGCTTGTTTTGCACAGAGTGGCCCCGAACATCTTCTCCTGGGGTCCCTCTGCGGCTCTCGTGGCTCCTCCCCGCATTAGATAACCCCCTGGGAGAAGCGCTCTCCCGAAGTGGTTACCTTGCGGGTGCACTCCCGAGTCATTCATTCGGCGTCCATAGAAGCCAAAAGTATGACTCGGCTCCACCCCCGACGCCTGGGTCATTGGATTTGATTGACAGCAGCGGGAGCCAATCAATCCATCCAATCAGGACCCAAGACACCGTCTTTTGCTGGTGTGCTCATCCCTGGGAAGAGAGGGGGGTACAGGTAAGTAAAATGGGGGCTCAGGGGGTTGTAGCATTACAGGAGGTTTTTCACCTCAATGCATATAATTTACAACCCCTTTAAGAATTAACATTGCTGAAAATTGGAGGTATTGGCATTCAACAGTGAGGTTTTTTTTAAGGCACAGTAGAGTACTTAGAAAATGAAATTTAACAGTGTACACAGTGCTTAAAATGCTTTTAGAGTTTGTCACTGTTGACTCTCCTGCCCTCCTTTTTTTAACTGCAAGTCAATTTAAGTCACTGGAACATGTGCACTACTAGCAAATTGATGTACCTGTTATCCTACCAGTAGAGAGGAAAACTTAGCCAAATAAGCATGTTATGGCTCATTAGCAATATCCCCCCCACACACACTAAGGGCTTTTAAGGTGACTTACTCAAAGAGTACAGTATATTTATTGATTATACATACTGTGAAATAGTTAAAGCTCAAATGGCAGAGAAAGTGGAGGACGGGAGATATTTGTTGCCCAGAAAGATGATTGTGAGCTCCAGGAAGCCTGGTAAGGAAAATAGGTCAGTCTCCCTTTAAGAGGTCGATAATAAATCCTTAGTGCGCTAAAAACCTATTAGAGCATTCCTCCATTGTTCACATCAAAAAGTTCAATATGCTTATAGTCTTCAGAAACAGATAGCTGGAGATATCAATGCCATGGTCTGCCCAGTTTTTATAACCTATAGCACTGTGCCTTTCCTCAGACATCCCACTCATATCGTGGTGTCAGTCAATGCCATTTGTAGAGTGTTCCCATTTTGGAGCAGAAGCACAGTCCCGCAGTTAGTACACAGGGAAATATTAAACATGTACCTATCTTTTATTAGACTTTTCTCATTTATTCTATATTACCTTTTCTGAGAAAATTTAACAGAAATGTCCCAGTCATATGAGAACATGTGTTAACTTTATAAGTGATGGCTGAACAGAAGCTGTTTACTCTAGTTCAAACCACAATTATTAAAACGACATGCCACCAAATGCCCAGAGAGGCAATTGTGTGGACAAATGTCCAAGGAGGCAATTGTGTAGTTAACTTCTATTTTACACAGATCTGGCACCTAACTTATCTTTCTTGTCACACTGCCCAAAATACCCTTCCCATGTTGAGGGCATGTGGCCTGGTACAGGTCAGGAGGGGGGGCTCTCTCATCCCCACTCTTTTTCCTGCAGCCTGCCAGGTTACTTGCTCAGATAAGGGTCTGGTATAGATTTTGGGGGGACCCATACGCCATTTAATAAAAGAAATTCTTGGGGGTTCCCCGTAAAATCCATATCAAACCTGAAGGGCCTGGTATGGATTTGGGGGGGGGGGACCCCCACACAATTTTTAAAAAATATTGTAGTGCAGGGTTCCCCTTAATATCCATACCAGGCCTGAAGGGCCTAGTATGGATTTTGAGGGGATTCCCACACAATTTTTTTAAAATTTTGGTGTGGGGTTCCCCTTAATATTCATACCAGACCCAAAGGACCTGGTAATGGACTGGGGGGAGGGGGGGTAACCCATGTCATTTTTTTCAATGATTTTTATATGTATATTGCCGGGACCCGACAATACATTACAGCCTCAAGCAGTTTTAAATTACATGTTTTCCTTTAGAAATTTTATTTTGCTGCGGTACTGTTCTAAACATGGAAAAGATGTGCTACTTTACAGGCATACTAAGGACACCCCCCCAGGCTCGATATTTAAAGTAATATTTCATTTTTATTGTTTCACTTTAAACATTATTAAAATCACTTCTCCTGAAAAAAATGGCCGCTTTTAAAACTTTTTTTTGCATTGATACATGTGCCCTGGGGCAGGACCCGGGTCCCCAAATACTTTTTATGTCAATAACATGCATATAAGTCTTTAAAATTAGCACTTTAGATTTTTTAATGTTCCTGTCCCATAGACTTTAACGGCGTTCGCACAAATTTTTTGCCTGTTTGCAAGTTCTGGTGCGACCCGAACAGTGTGGGTATTTGGCTCATCCCTAGTGTATATATATATATATGCTGAAATATTGGAGCACTCTTTTTTGACTGATAATTATGGGAATGGTTAAGTTTTCTTTTCTGCTCTAGTACACCTCTGCCAACAGCATTTTAGTTTCCCAACTATACACAGGCAGAGAATCATAAAGTTATCTGTTTTAGGTGTCCTGAGATAATGAGGAATACTTCTCTCACTCACAACTATTCTTCAGTATTCTACTTATACTATTCTTTCTCTTACTGCCTGCTGCACTGATTTTGTAAGTACAGATGTAAATGGCTAAAAACAACACTATTGCTAATGAAATTCGTACTGTAAATTTATTTATAGTTACATTGTTTCTACCTGGGTGGGAACTGACATAACTGCTCTCCCCACCAGCATGACCCCACACTCTGGCCATTTGCCTTGAAAACTTAAAAATAATTATCCAGGATGGCCAAGAAAGCTTTTTATTCAAATCATTCTTAAAATGGCAGTATAACATCAGAAACCAGTGACATGTGTTGCAACACTGTGTTTACTCACATAGCTTTAAACGTGAGCAAATCAGTGTGACATGTGTCACTGGCTTCTGATTTTTATACTGCAATTTTATGAATGATTTGGAAAAAAAGTAATTTTGTATAGCAGTATCTTGAGCCCCCGTTCACACCTATGCGAATTAGATGCGGCTTACACCGCATCCAATTCGCAGAATGTATTTAAAATACATTTAAATTAATGTATATTGTTTACATATGTGCGTTGCATTCGCACTGCGCATTGCACAAAACAACGTGTGCGTTTTCTGGGCATTGCGGTGAGAATTACAAGCACATTAACCTCTATGGGAATGCATCTGATTCGTAGATGCATTCCGTTCTGAACAAGGAATCTCTCCTTGTTTTCACTACACTTCCCCCTCCTCTCCCCCCTCTCCCTGCTCAGCTGATGCACTCATAGAACGGAGCGGCACCGCTGAACAGCTACATGAGGCACATGAGCACTTTGATATGATCCAATCTGGTCAACATAATGAAAGAGATTTAATGGATCCAGATTGCAGAGGGGCTATGGGATGGGGTTCATCCAACCCTGTGATATCAAAGGCAATGTAAATAATTGTTTCTTTAATTGGGCTAAAGAAGCAAGGAAAGGGTTAGGCCTAAGGGCTGGCACCTTTAGTAAGTCAGCATTGACAGACCAGTTAGCCTAACATCAAGCTCTTGGAGTGGATGATAAGGGACTATATACAAGATTTTAGTAACGAGAACGGTATAATTAGCAGTAATCAGCATGTATTCATGAAGAATCGTTCTTGCCAAACCAATCTATTAACCATCTATGAGGAGGTGAGTTGCCATCTAGATAAAGGAAGGACCGTAGACATAGTGTATCTGGATTTTGCAAAAGCATTTGACACAGTTCCCCATAAATGTTTACTGTACAAAATAAGGTCCGTTGGCATGGACCATAGGGTGAGTACATGGATTGAAAACTGGCTACAAGGCCGAGTTCAGAGGGTGGTGATAAATGGGGAGTCAGAGGTGGGTAGTGGGGTCCCCCAGGATTCTGTGCTTGGACCAATCCTATTTATTTTGTTCATAAACGACCTAGAGGATGGGGTAAACAGTTCAATCTCTGTATTTGTGGACGATACTGAGCTAAGCAGGGCAACAACTTCTCCACAGGATGTGGAAACCATGCAAAAAGATCTGAACAAATTAATGGGGTGGGCAACTACATGGCAAATGAGGTTTAATGTAGAAAAATGTAAAATAATGCATTTGGGTGGCAAAAATATGAATGCAATCTATACACTGGGGTGAGAATCTCTGGGGGAATCTAGGATGGAAAAGGACGTGGGGGTCCTAGTAGATGATAGGCTCAGCAACGGCATGCAATGCCAAGCTGCTGCTAACAAAGCAAACAGAATATTGGCATGCATTAAAAAGGGATCAACTCCAGAGATAAAACAATAATTTTCCCGCACTAGAAAGACACTGGTCCGGCCACACCTAGAGTATGCTGTCCAGTTCTGGGCACCAGTACTCAAGAAGCATGTACTGGAAATGGAGCGAGTACAAAGAAGGGCAACTAAGCTAATAAAGGGTCTGGAGGATATTAATTATGAGGAAAGGTTGCGAGCACTGAACTTATTCTCTCTGGAGAAGAGATGCTTGAGAGGGGATATGATTTCAATTTATAAATACCGTACTGGCGACCCCACAATAGGGATAAAAACATTTTGCGGAGTTTAACAAGACACATGGCCACTCATTAAAATTAGAAGAAAAGAGGTTTAACCTTAAACTACGTAGAGAGTTATTTACTGTAAGAGGGCAAGGATGTGGAATTTCCCTCCACAGGCGGTGGTCTCAGCGGGGGGCATCGATAGTTTCAAAAACCTATTAGATAAGCACCTGAATGACAGCAACATACAGGGATATACAATGTAATCACACATATAATCACACACATAGGTTGGACTTGATGGACTTGTGTCTTTTTTCAACCTCACCTACTATGTAACTATTGGAAGTCTGGATATTTCTGTTCCGAGAGGGTTTCTACACAGCTGTGCTCCACTAGCTTGGGAAGTGACCCACATTTAATATTTTCATCATTTTGAAGGGAGCTGTTCGCAGTACCACAGTGGTTAGCTGCTCTGTGGTGTGGCAATATTCTGGAAACTGCAGTTCTATGGCTCTCAACATGGAGCAGTGGAAGTACTCCCCCATGCCTGGGACAGCAGAATCTGTAATTACAGCTCTCTTGTATTACTTTAAAATAACCTGCACTTTTTATAGATGTATACATGCAGAGTTCAGTTTAGCACCCTATTTACTTGTTTATATGTTGTTGTTTCTTTTTCCATATTAAAGCATTCATGCTTCATAATTTATTCATTCAGCAATGTTATTAAATCATTGTAACAATATTCAAAAGAATTATTGTGGCACTTAGTATTGTATTTACAGTATTATTTTGATGCTTCTCAGTTTTCAGTTTTTATCCAGCACCTGTGGGAACAGGAAGTCCATTCCTGCATGTATAACAAATGCCCCCCTTACGGTATTACTTTCTTGTACCTGCCTTCTTTAACCACTTGCTTACCGGGCACTTAAACCCCCCTCCTATCCAGACCAATTTTCAGCTTTTGGTGCTCTCACACTTTGAATGACAATTACTCAGTCATGCAATACTGTAACCAAATGAATTTTTTGTCCTTTTTTTTCCCCACAAATAGAGCTTTATTTTGGTGGTATTTGATGACCTCTGGGTTTTTTATTTTTTGCACTATAAATGAAAAAACAACCAAAAATTTGTGGAAATTATTTGGTCTGTGTGAAAGTTTTAGAGTTTACAAGCTGTGGTGCAAATCATAAAAAAATTATCACATCTGATGTACTGGTGGACTATCTCATTTCTTGAGACCCTAACAAGCCAGGAAAGTACAAATGCTCCCCAAATAACCCCTTTTTGGAAAGTAGACATTTCAAGGTATTTAGTAAGAGGCATTAATGTGTAATTTGTATTTCAACTCACAGTCTCACTGTCACTACCACAGATCCTCTCTCTCTCCTCACACGCTGTCTCTGTGTGAGGAGAGAGAGCCGGCAATGAGAGAACATTTGAGACCATCGCTCATTGGCCAGGGCGATCGTGCTGTAAACGGCCGCTGTGATTGGCCGTTTACAGCGATCTGTGATTGGCTGTGTCCAAGGGACACGGCCAACACAGAATTTCCCCGATGCACGCTCGTAAGCGTGCACGGAGAGCGAGAAAAGGGGAGGATGTCATATGACGCCCTCCCGGGAATTGACATCCGCGCCGAGGCCGTCATTCGGCTATGGCCGGATGTCAAGTGGTTAAAGCTCAAATCCAGGAAAAACAGTTGAACCACAGTTAAAGTACACAAGTGTAAATTGTGTAACCTACTATAACTTGTAATTCTACTAGAGACCCAACTGTTCTCCTCTTCAGTTACAATTTGGTCACAGGCCCAACCCCAGCTTGGTAATAGACAATGAGGTAGCTAAAATATACTGTTGATGTCTTTATTGTCTTCTTCTTCAAGCAAGTTTAGGAATGAAAATGTACTTCAATGTGGAGCACAATGCAGCTCTGGTTATGTCAGGGTGCTGGCATCCTTTTTCTTGGTAATTGTCTTACAGGGGCATTAATTAACATTTGGAGGTTATATTTTTGTTATATACCCACAATTATTTAAAGGAGCATGGACTGTTTATAGCATGCATAGATTGCAATATATTAATTAATGTTCTCTTCCAGTCTCTTCCCTCATTCTTTCTGGGATTGCAAATTAAACCCAAATGTATATTTAAATTAATAACTTTTCTAATTATTCCTATTGATTGTTTAAATATTCACTTAAAGTGATTTTAAAGTCTTTTTCTGATAAAAATAACAAACTTGTTATACTTGTTATACTGTCATTCCAAATTGAACAGTGTGAACAACTCTGTATAACAGTATCACAGTGTTCTTTTCAGGAAATTTACAGTTCAGTCCTCCCCTAGGTGGCTGGGGTTAATAACAGGTGTTTCTTGGGAGTGCTCTTTATCAAGGGAGGGAGGGATTCACGGACTGCACTCTTCACCTTTATTGTGGGAAGGATGGACTATATGGATCATCTGATTTAATGGTCCTTTGGGGGAGGATATAGAACTAGTGGAAGTAATTCCCACATCTATGGGACTTCCTTTCGTTCTACCTGTAGGGGATGAGGGGATTTAAGATTGCTGTTTTGTAATTTGCTATAAATAGCTAATACAATTATGTAGTTTTTACTCTCTAGGGTGTGTTTATTATCAAATCTTTGTTATTTTTTAGTTTTGGAAACTTGTTATACTTACCTGCTCTGTTGCAGTGGACTTGCACAGAGCAGCCCAGATCCTCCTCTTCTTGGGTCCCTCTTCTGTGATCCTCGCCCCTCCTTCCTGGTCAGTGCCCCCACAGCAAGTAGCTTGCTATGGGGGCATCCGAGCCGAGTCACATCCAGACACGGAGCCCAGACCCAGCACCACGTCTTCTCTCCCCTACATTGGCTAGCTGACTTTAATTAACAGCAGCGACAGCCAATGGCACCACTGCTGTGTCTCAGCCAATCAGGAGGGAGAATCTCGGAAGGCGGAGACACTCATGGACATCGCTGGACAGAGAGGGACCTTGTTTAAGTGTTAGGGGGGCTGAGGGGGGGCTGCTGCACACAGAAGGATTGTTTTCTTAATGCATAGAACGCATTAAGATAAAAAACATTCTGCTTTTACAACAACTTTAAATGCACATATTTAGTCAAAGAGTTATCAAGAATAGCATCCACACTGAAGGACTTTTTAATTGCCATTCATGGTTTATCATCAAGTTCAATTGATACAATGATTTGGAACACTTACAGCCAGGCTGTTTTTGTTTATTAATGCCTATTGTTTATATCCAGTTTTTCATAAGAAACTATTATTATGTATAATAAGTCAAAAGTAAACCAAAATAATTGAAGGAAAAACACTCTTTACATTTGAACAGAAAAGTATGTCAATTTAATGCGTTAAAAAAAAAAAGTAAATGAAAACAAAATACAGCATACGTTTTCCTGTACATAAGTGATCATTTTACACTATCTGTTATGATAGTAGATTAAGTATTGAATAGTTTTAAATAACAGATGAAGTGTGGAATAAGCAATGAATGCCAATGCCGTCTGTGTATTGTATCTCTTCAGCTTAGCGTAAGTGCCCTCCAGTGCCTCATCCTCAGGCATGCTTAAATCAAAGTCTGTAATGCAAAACCATTATAATTAGTGGAGTGGAATGAGTAACAGCAATGGGAAGTTTGTGACTTAATTAAAACACAAGGATACAAGTATATTGGGAAGTAAATAATTTTGTCTAGAGTGATTTGGGTACATCTAATCTAGATTACACTTCAGTGCACTGCACTGGGGCACTGTGCATTATGATGATTCATAAATAATTGCCTTTATCGGTTTCATTTATCCTTTTAACAGCTTTAACTTTGTGTATTTTTTTTTACATTAATATTATAAAAACAAACTAAGTAATATACTGTAAATTAATATTCATAAATACAGTAAACTGCTGCACATTTAGACCCAATAGCCAGACAATCAAATACTAATTTAGATATGTAAACATGTTGGACAATGAAATTATGAACCACTGTGTAGAACATAAATATTCACCTATTAGTGTGCATTAGTGTTACACATATCATAAAGCAGCATACGTTATCATGAGATCCATCAGGTACAATAAAACATTTTTATATTTAAAGTGTCATCAAACCAAATCATTATAAAATTTCAATATATGTTATATTACATTGTGGTCATACTTACTTTGCCACTAGAGCATTCATTTTCTATAGATTGTGAAAAACAAGGTTGATCCTGCCATTCGCTGTCCCTCTCTCCTTGTCTGAGTCCCTGCAGCAACCTGAGATTGTGTAGACCAGCTGATGCCACATCTACTGAGCATGCTCCAATTTCAGTTCCCTTGTAAGATGTTAATTTCCTCCTTTTTCATTTCAAAACAGCAGCCTCATACTTGCCAACTATCCCAGTTTAAATTCCCTCATCCCTTGAGGTTTTAGTCCCATGCTATGTCCCAATATCTCAGTGTGAAGTGCTGGTACTAAAGCTGCCCAGCTCTGCCCTATTGTTGTGTACAGAAAAAAGGAACAATCCCCCACGTTGGGGTTTTTAGGCAGCGTACAATGAAAGAAGTCAGGGTTGATATGTAAAAAAGTTTTAAAGTTTATTTGTTATAAAAAATTGAAACCATTGGGTTAGAACATGAGCTCCAGTGGGAAAAATAATATATATGTATATATATAAAAGAACAAAGTACTACTCCAGTACGAACAGAGATGGATCTATAGACTCAGTGCCACAGTTGCGCCGGGCCTAAACGAGTCCATCTCTTTTGCCCCCTTTTTAAAGGGCTTTGTCTCTGGCAAGACCCAATAAGGGTACCCACCCGTCGATCACACATGATGGTTTACGATGGTTTTCTCATGCATTGATCCCTCTTGGACATGTCTGTCCTTGCAGCTCCTGCTTTGTCTTTCCTTATTCCACCTCTCTCCCTCTGTGACAGCCCAGCAACATCTGGGTTGATCTGATAGCAGAGATGCTGTTAATATTCCCTTCCGATACCCAATATAACATAGTACTGTGTCTATACTATGTCCCCCATCTGTATGATGTCATACAATTAGATCATACCAGACTACATACAGCTAAACGACAGTCTTCAACCAGAGTTCTATGTATACATTTGTTGTACATATAATAAATGTCTCCTATGTATATTTTTGTACAAATTGTAGTATGTACTATATCAACATGACCTTTAAAATATTTAGGTTTCATGTTTCCATACTAGAATCAGTCAGAGTTTCTTGTTACCTACGATAGAATTGAGTTGTTTCCATTGACTTACCCGCGGCTATGTTGATATGGGTTTTTTTTTTTTCACGTTCACTACCCTTCACTTTTATTTACTCACTACTTATTTAATTCATTTTGTTTACCCCCAGTTCAACATCATTTTATCATCTCTTTTGCCGCAGGTTGGCCAAGTCTATCCAAGGAAGACACCTGTCCACCCCTGGGATTTGCCTGACCCCGCTGTACCATCCCGGCTGTTGGGTGACGTCACTACGCCTTCCCGACGAGGGTAAGGAGTCGCGCCATCTTCCACCTTCGCGCGCCTCCCCCTTTCCACTGATTGACGCACCTGGGCTGGTCCCGTGCGACCAATCGCTGGTAGCAACTCTCGTCGGCGGCATCCCTGGACATCCCTGGACGATGCTCTCCATTGCGCACGCGCGGGACGCCGCTGGTGCGCATGACGAGCGCACGTCACGTGATTTACGTCAGAGATGACGTAGCAACGGGCCACTCCATGGCCGACAGGAACGCCGGGGACGCCACACGCGGCCTGCCTAATTGGCGGCCTTTCTCACCAGGATGAAGACCAGGAACGTGCCGGCACCCATCTACCAATAGGGTCAGCTTTCCGCTGACCACTTCCGGTGACTCATTTCCGGCAATCATCGCTGATTGCCTACCCATAAAAAGGACTGCCAGTTAGTACACACTACTGCCACCATCCAAACAGGACCACATCCCACCGAGACCCCTATGCGGTATGTATGGACATTGTCCGAAGGTTATACCTATTGCCCTCACCTCCGCATACCACTCTGTTGCTCTAATGGGACAGTGCTGTCCACCTAACCTTCTGTTTGCTTTAATGAATACTACTATTCTTTGCTTCCAGATTGGGCGACCTTCATCTTATCGACCCAAGGTCCCCCCAAAAAACTACCACGCCTGTGATCAGGACTGGGGGTTCTCTCCCAGCGCATCACCGGCTATTGTGACATAGTTTCACCGTCAGCAGCTTGTGGCACTATCCCTGTGCTTTATACCCCCAGGTAGGACCATAGCCTCCTATTTGCCTAACATACATATACATCGTCTCACCCCCATTTTTTCACTTTGATCAGCCATGTCCAACACTGCTCCTCTCTTTCACAGCCCAACCCTCCCCTCTTGCTCCCCCCCCCTCTTTCCTCCCCTTTCTCCCTATCCCCTCTTTCCCCCCCCCCTTTCCCTCCCCTTTCCTCCCCCCCCCCCCAACTTACCCTCACCCTATTCCCTGACCCGCCCCTCCAGGGACCATTCTCTTTCTCTTTACCCCTTCACACATACACCCCTCACGTGTTCACGTCTTTTCCACTGCGTTTTCGTGATTTAAGCTTTTCTCCCTTGTGGTCTGTTTTGGTTTGCTTTTCCTTTCACTCACACATCACATTCACTATATGCTATGGCCACCCTGTACGGTAATAATGACCACACATAGATGCCCAATTAAGAAATGCCCCCTCCAGGCTGCAATATATTGCTCCACTCTCCTTCCCCTACATTACAAATAGGGCAAGATAGACACTAATCTCTAATACAACCCCTACCTTTTGGACTTTGCCACAGGTGGTGCCTGCGCGTCCCTTGGTCCCACCCAGGTTGTTTTCCTCCCCTCTGGATACCCCTGCCTTGGCAGCGGGAGAAGAAGGAGAGGAACCTCAAGCGTGTGACCTCTCGTAAGGCTTTTGGCGCCCCAGGACCCGGGTGACCCTCAGCGGAATCCGTCTGGCATACCCCATTACAAGTGGATGGTGTCTTCCTTACTAAAAACTCTCCACGTGGGAATATCATACATCTTTTATCTTCAGGATATACATTATTGTGGTAAATATAAACCTCACGGTGTTTTGATATCCTTTGCTCCCCATTTCGGAGCCTTTTCACTCTGTAAACTGTATTGCTACCACTAACATTGACATTGTATTCCTTTCTGTCTAGCAGACCTCTTTTCCCTCTGAGGAAGACCCTCGTATTGGGTTGAAACGCACCAGGGATAGTCTCTCATTTATACGACAGATTTTGTACTTACTGTTGTTATGTGAACGTTAGTCTGCTTAATGTATATCCATGTTCTTTTATATATATACATATATATTATTTTTCCCACTGGAGCTCATGTTCTAACCCAATGGTTTCAATTTTTTATAACAAATAAACTTTAAAACTTTTTTACATATCAACCCTGACTTCTTTCATTGTACGCTGCCTAAAAACCCCAACGTGGGGGATCGTTCCTTTTTGCTATCCTTTAGGGGTGAGCAGCACCTTTGGGTCTGTGTTTTCCCTTTTGCTATTGTTGTGTACAGATGACTCACCTGCAGACCCTGTGTTTACATGTAAATATCTGCATTGATATGTAAACAGCGACAGCATTCATATGTAAATAGAGACGGACCGGCTGTACTCATATGTAAATAGTGGTGAACAGGCAGCATTCATATGTAAATAGTGGTGTATCGGGTGGATCGTGGCATTCATATGTAAATAGAGGCAGCATTCATATGTATATCATGCCCCCCTGAGGTCATATACACCATCACCTCTGCTGAATGCTGCCCACTGGGTAGGTAAAGGGGCATGATTGAAAGTCCCGCCTGCAACTGTGGTCATTAAGCCTAACATCAGTCTGTTCTGCAAAGGTAAGAAAATTAGTTGGGGGGGGGGGTGGGGTGCACAGGTGAGAAATGATGGTATGTATGGAGGTAAGGGAGGTGGTGTAAAGATGAACAGAGGTGGCAGGTAGAGTTAAAGGAGGGGGGATTGGAGTGGAGAGGATGGGGGAGGTTTGGGGTACAGAGGTTAGAATGGGTTTTAGGATGTAAAGGTGTACTGACAGGGGGGATAAAGATGTAGGTCATGTGTAGGGAAGCCCATTCATTTCAATGGGCTGCTCTATGTGCTAGAAATGCGGAAGAAAGTCCCAACCCCTTTTTCAAAATCACACGGTGCCAAGGCATATGTCAGCAGATGCGTGAGGGTGTCATTAACAATTAATGGCACTGCTGTGTACCTGCTAAAGGGCAGCATGTTTCTGTGGTGTCAGAAAAACGATTTTAAATGCGTTCCTGACTCACACAAATGTGAACACAGGCTAAATGTCTCAGTTACATTGGTGGTCAGTGTAAATCTTCTTATTACATTGGGACTTGGTGTAGAATCCTTTCATTCACACTAGTGGCCAGTGTGAATGTCCCCCTTACATTGGTGGTCAGTGCAAATCCCTCCTTACGCTGATGGTTAAAGTGAATGTTTCTATTACATTAGTGGTCACTGTAAACCCCTATTACATTGGTGGCCAGTGTTGAAACTCCTCTTTATATTGGTTTATATTGATAGTCGGTAAAAAAAAATCAGCATTGCCATTGATCACACCCTCCCCTCCCCCCAGCACTGTCACTGGTCCCAGGAGTCCTAGTATTCCTAGGAGTTGTCTGTCTATTAATGGGTCCCCTCACCTCCCCAGTCCATGGTGTGCAGGCAGTGAGAAGATGATGTGCTGTAACCTCTAGCAACCAATCAGTGAGCAGTAATGATGTGCAGTAACTTCTAGCAATCAATCAGTGAGCAGTATTGATGTACAGTAATCTCTAGCAACAAATCAACAAGCAAAAATCATGTGCTGTAACCTCTAGCAACTAATCAGTGAGTAGTGATTCCTTATGATGAATGTGCACACGGGCCACTGCACCCCTTGTTTTCTTGCCCCCTTCCCACGCCCTGCGGCCCTGAAACAATGCCCAGCTGGGGGCTTGGACACCATGCGGGAGGGGTTCCAGGGAGGATGGGAATCTTATGCGAGCAAGAGCCATTTAACTCTTGGGCTGCCTGGGCCCGCAGTGGAATACGCTCGGCTTCCATGCTCAGCTTCTTTAATCACCGCGGATGGCTGCCAGGGGGGGTGTTGCTGTGCAGGGGTTTCTCCCCATTTTGGTCTCATGTACAGATACCCCTTACCGCACCAGGAACTGGTGGACAAACACTGTGACTGCCCCCAGGGGACA
This sequence comes from Lithobates sylvaticus, assembly GCA_028564925.1. Classification (NCBI taxonomy): domain Eukaryota; kingdom Metazoa; phylum Chordata; class Amphibia; order Anura; family Ranidae; genus Lithobates; species Lithobates sylvaticus. The sequence continues at coordinate 240,780,143 of CM053026.1, forward strand.
TCTTGCCTGTGACAGCCCGGCCCGGACCTCCCCTTCACATTCCACCTGATGGGACAAAGCAGTTGGCTCACGCGAACATATGAACTCCACTTGGATATGCTCAGGTTCTACAATCTTTATATATATGTACTGTTTGTTATTTCAGAGTTATGTTCTAGGTTAGGGTAGACCCCCAGATCCCGCCCCCCCCCTGTGTGAAATGGTAAGGGGGTACCTTAGCGGCCCCCCCTCCCGCCTGAACCGTACCAGGTCACATGCCCTCAACATTGGGAGGATGCTTTGGGGGTCTGAGACCCCCAAAGCACCTTGTCCCCATGTTGATGAGGACAAGGGCCTCTTCCCCACAACCCTGGCCGGTGGTTGTGGGGGTCTGCGGGCGGGGGGCTTATCGGAATCTGGAAGCCCCCTTTAACAAGGGGACCCCCAGATCCCGCCCCCCCCCTGTGTGAAATGGTAAGGGGGTACAAAAGTACCCCTACCATTTCACCAAAAAAGGTGACAAAAATGGTAAAAATGACAGGAGACGGTCTTTGACAATTCCTTTATTAAAATCTTTTTTCTTCTTTCTTCTGGTCTTCCTTTCTTCATCTTCTCCTTCCGTCATCTTCTTCCATCTTCTTCTTCCTTCGATTCGCTTCTTCTTCCTCCGGTCTTCTCGTCCTTCTCGTCCGGCGTCGTCCTTCTCGTCCGGCATCGGCGTCTCTTCTCGCAGGCCGCTCCTCGCAATGGGAGGCTCCCGCTATGTGAGGCTCCGCTCCGCTGACAGGTCTTTTATAGCGAAGGCACCTGGTAACCCCGCCCCCTCTGACGCACGGGGACGTCATGTGGAATTCCCTATGGCTTTCCCCATGACGTCAGAGGGGGGGCGGGGTCACCAGGTGCCTTCGTTATAAAAGACCTGTCAGCCGGAGCGAAGCCTCACAGAGCGGGAGCCTCCCATTGCGAGGAGCGTCCTGCGAGAAGAGACGCCGATGCCGGACGAGAAGGACGAGAAGGACGACGCCGGACGAGAAGGACGAGAAGACCGGAGCAAGAAGAAGCGTATCGAAGGAAGAAGAAGATGGAAGAAGATGACGGAAGGAGAAGATGAAGAAAGGAAGACCAGAAGAAAGAAGATTTTAATAAAGGAATTGTCAAAGACCGTCTCCTGTCATTTTTACAATTTTTGCCACTTTTTTGGTGAAATGGTAGGGGTACTTTTGTACCCCCTTACCATTTCACACAGGGGGGGGGCCGGGATCTGGGGGTCCCCTTGTTAAAGGGGGCTTCCAGATTCCGATAAGCCCCCCGCCCGCAGACCCCCACAACCACCGGGCACGGTTGTGGGGAAGAGGCCCTTGTCCTCATCAACATGGGGACAAGGTGCTTTGGGGGTCTCAGACCCCCAAAGCATCCTCCCAATGTTGAGGGCATGTGGCCTGGTACGGTTCAGGCGGGAGGGGGGGCCGCTAAGGTACCCCCTTACCATTTCACACAGGGGGGGGGCGGGATCTGGGGGTCCCCTTGTTAAAGGGGGCTTCCAGATTCCAATAAGCCCCCCGCCCGCAGACCCCCACAACCACCGGCCAGGGTTGTGGGGATGAGGCCCTTGTCCTCATCAACATGGGGACAAGGTGCTTTGGCCCTATTGACGCCCTCTTCCTCTCTCCCAAAAAGGGAGAGGGGGACTCCTTACTATCACTGCACACAAGAGTTCTGGGGTGTAGGCGGGGAGTTTTGGGACTAGGGGTGGAGTGGGGGGAGACAGTCCCCATTGAGATTAATGTTCACCGAACAATAGGTGGTGACTGTTCTTGATACATACCGTATATTCGGTCTGAGAGTTGCACTGTTTATTACTGCTTGGTTTCCCTCTGTTCATATGTTAATATGTACATGTTTAAGTTTATGTTGTCAGGCTGGGGGGGCTGGGTTGGACCGGGATGACTCCTCTCGGTCTATTCTAACCCCTTCCCCATTAGGTTGAAGCACCCCTCCTGGGGATAACCGGAAAGTGCTGCTGCACAAACAACATTTGATTGCACTTAGTTGCACAGACAGTTTGAGCTGTCTAATTTCTCTACTTTTTGTTTTCTTCTTCTTCTCTTTTTCTCTCTCTCCCACTCATCCCCCCTCCTCCAGTTTTTCCTCACCTCCCCCATATTATTTACTCCCCCCCTTTTTTTTTCTTTCCCTTATCCCCCGGGCGACCCAGAGGTGATGGACACTGTCAAGCTCTTTTCGGTGAATGCTCCATTGGGAGCGCAAAGGTGAAGCTGGACACTTTATATGCACCTAACGATGAGAGGCCTTTCTCCACCGCATACTGAACTTGCTTATGGAATTTAAGGAAGGACAGTTGATAGTGGGTGGCGATTTTAATATGGCTTTAGCTCCTTTGATTGACACTTCATCAGATAAATCTTCAACTCACTTGGGCATTCACAAACGTATAATACGGGACCTGCACGATGCTCAACTGATTGAGTTTTTCCTCACCTCCCCCCATCTTATTTACTCCCCCTCTTTTTTTTTCTTTCCCTTATCCCCCGGGCGACCCAGAGGTGATGGACACTGTAAAGCTCTTTTCGGTGAATGCAAAGGGTCTCTACGTGCCGGAGAAACGCTGCATGCTCCTAAATTACTTGAAAATAAATCTTCAACTCACTTGGGCATTCACAAACGTGTAATACGGGACCTGCACGACGCTTAACTGATTGAGTTTTTCCTCACCTCCCCCCATCTTATTTACTCCCCCCCTTTTTTTTTCTTTCCCTTATCCCCCGGGCGACCCAGAGGTGATGGACACTGTCAAGCTCTTTTCGGTGAATGTAAAGGGTCTCTACGTGCCGGAGAAAAGCTGCATGCTCCTAAATTACTTGAAAATGGCATGAGCAAATGTGACGTTTATCCAGGAAACCCATTTCAGAACTGGCGAATCTCCATGCCTTGGAAACCAATATTTCCCCTTTGCTTACCATGCCACTAACGTGGCTGCTAAATCCAAGGGGATGTCTATTCTTATTTAAGGTGCAGTGCCCTGGTCCTCTAGTGATATGCAGATAGATGCTGAAGGCCGCTATGTGTTCATCAAAGGCTCCATTGGGAGCACGAAGGTGAAGCTGGACACTTTATATGCACCTAACGAAGAGATGCCTTTCTCCACCGCATACTGAACTTGCTTATGGAATTTAAGGAAGGACAGTTGATAGTGGGTGGCGATTTTAATATGGCTTTAGCTCCTTTGATTCACACTTCATCAGATAAATCTTCAACTCACTTGGGCATTCACAAACGTATAATACGGGACCTGCACGACGCTCAACTGATTGATGTTTGGAGACTACATCACTCAGGGGAAAGAGAATACACCTTCTATTCAACACCACACAAAGTGTATTCGAGAATTTACTATTTCCTGGTCCCACATGGCCAGTTGGAGGCAGTTCATGAACCTGAGATAGGGAATATCACGTGGTCTGATCACGGGTCTATCTCTATGCGCTATGATCTCTCATCTCACTGGACTACCAGAGCTAAGTTCTGGAGGCTGAATGAAAGCCTACTGCAAACAGCAGCAGTCATGGATGATGTTGAGAAAGAGTTGAGACATTACTTTCAATCTAACGACACAGGCGACTGCAGTCCAGGGATTCTCTGGGAAGCCCATAAAACTGTGTTCAGGGGGGTGCTAATCAAACATGGCGCCCGCATCAAGAAGGAATGAGAGCAACAACTGCTCCACCTTCTAGATAAGATATGCGACGTGGAAATGAAGCATAAACACACTCTGGTAGCCTCCTTAGAGGTCGAACTCCTATCTCTCCGAAAGCAGATTGTGGATTTTCTACAGTACAAGGCTAAGGCAGCATTGCAATTCTGACGAAAACTCACATACAAATCGGGAAATAAATGTGGGAGGCTACTAGCTAAAGTGGTTAGGAAACACAGACACATTGCATATATCCCCCAAATTATAGCACCCTTGGGACAAAAGAGATCTTTGCCTACACAGATAGCGTAGGAATTCAGGGACTACTACCATTCTTTATATAACCTCTCAATTCGGACACCCAATGAGACGACAATAGAGGACTACATCACCTCATCCCAGATCCCACAACTGCCGGCAGACACGGGGCACGAGTTGGATGATCCCATCACACTGGAGGAGCTTCAACAAGCGGTAGGGGTGATGAAACCCGGCAAAGCACCGGCCCGGATGGGTTTACCCTACAATACTACCAATCCCTACTACCGCTCCTGGGCCCCCATATGGTGAAGATGTTTAACAGCCTGGGGGAGGAAGGTGCCTTCCCCAGAGACACTCTGTGCGCACATATCTCCCTCATCCCCAAAGAAGGGAAGGATCCAGCGGCCTGTGGGAGCTATAGGCCTGTATCTCTAAGCGCTGTGCAAACTGTTGGCGCTATATAAATCCTGTATAATAATTATAATAAAAATCTCTACTGAATATAGACCTAAAACTTTTCACAAAAGTTCTGGCAAATAGATTGTCCAAGTATATGCCGGATATCATCCATCTGGATCAGGTGGGCTTTATACCGGCCCAGGAGGCAAGGGGCAACACCAAGAAGGTGCTCAATCTCATCCAGGTAGCTACTACATCTAAGGTACCGTGCGTCTTCCTGAGCACTGACGCCGAGAAGGTGTTCGATCGCGTCAACTGGGTGTTCATGTCCGCGGTGCTCAAACAGATCGACCTGGGACATAAAATGCTACGTTGGATCTCCTGTATCTACTCTACACTGACGACCCAGGTCAAAGCCAATGGAATCCTTTTGGATCCCTTCCCGATAACTAATGGTACTAGACAGGGATGCCCACTCTCGCCCCTTCTTTTTGCTCTAGCCCAGGAACCCTTTTTGGGTACCATACACTTAAACTCGGATATTCAGGGAGTGTCGGTTGGAGATGCCCAATACAAGATCTCGGCATACTCAGATGACCTTTTAATCTCTAACCAACCCAGTGGTGTCCTTGCCGAACCTTGCCGAGAGTTTGATATATATGGGAACCTCTCCAATCTTAAGTCAGCAGCCATGGGTATCAACATCACTCCAAATAGATTGAACGCATTGAAATCCCAGTTCAAATTTAAATGGTCAGACAGCTCCCTCAAATACCTAGGCACCCTGATCCCAAGGGACTTGTCCCACACTTTTGAAGTAAACTTCCCACCTTTACTCACTAAGACGCGCCAACTTCGCAATGGAAAAAGGGATTTCATTCCTGGTTCGGCAGGTGTAACCTGCTCAAAATGTTTATACTCCTGAAATTTCTATATCTCTTCCAGGCGTTGCCGATCCAGATCAAACCCCATTATTTTAAGCAGATACATTCTCTCTTCGTGAGATTCATATGGGCAAATTCAAGCCGAGGGTACAGAGACGCTATCTAACGCTCCCTAAACATTATGGGGGATTGGCCCTCCCAGACTGATGGAACTATTATTTAGCAGTGCACCTAGGCAGGATCATAAATTAGAATTGGCATGGGGAATCCAAACTCTGGATCCAACTAGAACAAGCCCAGACAGTGATACCAGACAGTGATACCGTTGAAGGGAGCTGTCTGGTGTTTTGACAAGCTACCCTCGGCTTTGAAATTCCATCCGGTCATCGGCACGACCATTCGTACGGGTGTGTCGATCATGCGTACGACCCCCATATCCACCAAAGATTCATTCCTTTACCTGATACTGGGGAACCCAGAGTTCCCCCCAGGGTTAGAGCGGCTGGAGTATGAGATGCTCTACGCGACAGGGAAGGATCGGGCTGCACACTTCCTGGAGGGCAATCACTGGCCCTCAGTTCAATCCCTGATGAGTGATACTGGTAATTTTTGATTGCCGTTTTGGAAGGCAATACGCCTGCACCAATTCTTGCACTCGATCACCAATCCGTCAAAATTTCTGTGCCCCCTGACGACATTCGAGGAGTACTGTAGGGAAGAGGGAGTCCTGCCCCAAGTACTATCCAAAACCTATTCAATGCTCAACTTCCCCGCGGAGCAACCAGACTTGTCCTTCATACAAAAATAGGAGGCTGACTTGCAACGACCATTTACCGACGCCCAAAAACAGAATGTGATTAGATTCTCACTAAAGACATCCATCTGTACCAAGATACAGGAACTCAATTACAAGCTCCTGACCAGGTACTATACACCCCTGTTGCTACATAAATTCTTTCTGACCTCCACGGACAGATGCTGGAGATGCCAACAGAACGAGGGGACACTGCTCCATATTTTCTGGTCGCGTCCTCGACTGCAAGATTTCTGGTCGAAGGTTAGGGAAGTCACCCAAAAATGTACAGACCATCTAATTCAGAATGACCCAGCTTTTCTCCTGCTCCACATCACCACAATCTCGGTGCATAGCTTTAAAAAGTCGATAATAAAGCATGTCCTGAACGCTGCCTGCATTCCCCTATTGTGGAAGAAATGTTCCCCCCCGTCCATCGGAATGTGGTTCTGCAAGATAGAAGAGATTACAAAATTGGAAGACTTGGTCCTCATGGCAGAAAACAAACAAGAGAAGCACTCCAAGGCATGGAGACTCTGAAATATATTCATCCTTTCAGAGGAGGGACTGTCAATGCTTAATTCCTGAATAGTAAACCAACATGGGCCAGATGGCCACTGATACTGGCAACAAGTCCGTTGCCCTCGGGTCAAAACCCCCCTCCTTTCTTTCCTCATCCCCCTCCCCCACTCTCATTTTTCTGGTAGTTTTAGCCCCCTTCTTTAACTCTCTGATTTACTCATGAACTTCTGTGTTCCCCTGCTGTTCCTTCATATTTTCTTTATTTTTCCTGATTTATTTGGTTTCGGGGACAGGTCAGTGCATTGGTGCCCTGTTTAAGGGGTCGCAGTGATTTTCTTAATTAATGACAAGTGATATTAGTGTAGAATATTAGATATGGATGCTGTATAGGCGAGCTATTGTCCTGTTACTAGACTGTTGTCTTATGATACTAATGATGGACACACCACCAACTCCTGATTGGAATACTCACCTGTATACATCTATGGTTATGTTTGTCATGAAACTGTACCTTTCCTGACTGTCTTTTGTTCTTTTTTCTGAAAAACGAATAAAAATTGTATTTGAAAAAAAAATGAGACAAAGATAAATCATTTCAGAACTTTTTCCACCTTTAATGTGACCTATAAACTGTACAACTCAGTTTAACAACAAACTGAAATCCTTTAGGTGGAGGGAAATAAAAATACAAAAATGAAATAATATGGTTGCATAAGTGTGCACACCCTTAAACTAATACTTTGGTGAAGCACCTTTTGATTTTATTACAGCACTCAATCTTTTTGGGTATGAGTCTATCTGCATGGCACATCTTGACTTGGCACATCTTGATCTTCTTTGCAAAAACAATCCAAATCTGTCAGATTGCAAGGGCATCTCCTGTGTACAGCCCTCTTCAGATCACCCCACATATTTTCAATCGGATTCAGGTCTGGGCTCTGGCTGGGCCATTCCAAAACTTTAATCTTCTTCTGGTGAAGCCATTCCTTTGTTTATTTGGATGTATGCTTTGGGTCGTTGTCATGCTGAAAGATGAAGATCCTCTTCATGATTAGCTTTCTAGCAGAAGCCTGAAGGCTTTGTGCCAATATTGACTGGTATTTGGAACTAATACAGCGCTTAACAAACATGTGTCCATGTAAGTGAAAATAAATAAACAATGATATATAATATATAACAAAAGTCCATGTGAACCGTGAAAGTAATATAGAGTCCAAAAAAACATCTAAATAGGTGCTTCACATCTACAAACATAAGTTAAAAGTGTGCATTGGATATGGTATAAAAACTGCAGCAAATGCCATTATCGGCGTTCCACGAGACCGGAAGTGATGTCAGAACCGGAAGTACGTGACGTGACGTACTTCCGGTTCTGACATCACTTCCGGTCTCGTGGAACGCCGATAGCGGCGTTTGCTGCAGTTTTTCTATACCATTTACAATGTCTACTTTTAACTTACGTTTGTAAGTATGCCCTTGTATGTGCAATAAATCCCTTTTCATAGCATACTTCACTATTAGTCCCTTTCTTTTTTCTCTATGGGTACCTGTTTTTCTCATGATTGAGAATTAATGTGGAAGGATCGTTCATTTCCTAATTTTCATCAGCCAATCCTGCTATCCAGTAATTCCCGGTGTATACTGTTACAAGTCTGTTCTGACTCCCAGACTGCAAAGCTGGGTGTCATTGTGATACAGTGAGTGGGGACACATGTGGGGGTGTTTTGTCACGCCTGAACTTGTCTGTGATTTTCTGCCTTGCATCTTTGTCTATTAGATGTGAAATATCACCTGCAACTTTACACTTTGGATGTGAAGCACCTATTTAGTTGTTTTTTTGGACTCTATATTACTTTCGCAGTTCACATGGACTTTTGTTACATATTATATATCATTGTTTATTTGTTTTCACTTTTATGGACACGTGTTTGTTAAGCGCTGTATTATTTATTTTATTATGTTCAAGTTTGTAGCACTTTGTGTATAGCAGCTTCATTCATGTTTGATTTTGTTTTTCCTCAATGCGAGTTATATATTTAGATATATATTTTTCACTGGTATTTGGAACTGTTCATATTTCCTAGACATGTGCATTCGTTTTCGTCCAAATGCATTTTCGTCCGAATTTCACGAACGTGCAGAATCCGAAAACCGAAAGATCCGACATAAACAAATGCTTTATTTTAGTTTTCGTTTCAACAACAGTTCGATATAGATAGGAGATTCGACATGACGCTGATAATAGTGATGTGGGTCCATCGAACCTGTGGTCGAATGTGCCTAACCTTAGCTCTATTAGTCCAAGATTATTCTACATAGAGAGAAAAGATTCGACATAGAGAGAAAAGATTTGACATTATAGAGACAATAGCAAAAAAGGTTGAATGTGCCTAACCTAACACTATTAGTCCAAAATTATTTGACATAGAGAGAAAAGATTCAACATGAAGATTCGACGAAGCAGTCGCCACGAGCTGACATTTATGGACAAATGCTCCGCCCATAGGCTATAGAAGAATTCTAATGTTGGTTGATTAGTAATAATAATTAATAAATTGGAAGGCCGGGTACCGGCCTGAAGTTATGGGAGGAGCCCGGAGGGTATTTAAGCAGCCCAAAGGCCGCCGGTCTTTGTCGGTTTCCTGTGCGTGATATCTGATACGTCAGACATCTAGGACCGACTCGTTCGAGACAAGCGCTGTTGGTGCCGGTTCGTGAGCTCCGTTTTCGTCTGTCCATCTCCTTTTGTTGCAGTCCCGCGTTCCGTGTTCGCAAGTCGTGTTGTCCCTTCGTGTCGCACTCGTGTCGCCGAGTCGCAGTTCCGTACAAAGAGTCTGGTTCGGCTGTCGCAGGTAGGGCTTCGGCTCCCATGTTTTACGTTCTCATGCACTGCTTATCATGTCACTAAACGGTGGTCTGCGTAGCTCACGAACCACGCGCTGCTTGTCTCGAAAACCTAAACACTTACTCGCACGTTTTTGGTTGTACACGATCGGGAGCCACCTAGCGGCACGCACATTCAGGGCCGCCCGCCATAACACTCCGATCGATGCCGCATCCGGCACTCAAGGGTTCCCCTTACGCGGTCGTATTACGCAGTCTTTGAGTCGTTAAAACATGGCTCACGCACGGGTGCCGTTCGCACTCACACGCATCATTCATGTCCTGTCATGTTATTCAAATCGGTTGCGCCAGCAAGCGTGCCGAATCGCTATTTGCATTCCGAATCGCTGTTGGCATGTTAGTTGTACGAATCACTTCGACCGTGTCGAAACATCTCACGTATTAGCATGGCAATCATTTCGTCATTTCAAACATGGCTAACGTATCAGGCCATTCGGTCATGCTAAGTCAATTCGCATCAGTTAAAACAGGGTGTTCATGCCATCATTTCGATCCTGGCCGCACTCAGATTCAAGTCATGTCGCACTTAGGCACGGATTTGTCTCGGGGTACCCAGGTTACGGCCGTGTTACCATACATGTTTCAGAGATTGGCCCACCGCTCGTACGGATGCGGGCCCGAGTCCAGTCTTTGGCATGATATCGGTCATGGGCCACGTATCGGTCGGAATCCGGTCGCATCCGGCATGCGTCGATTCGCACTGATTCGCCTAGCCGCTCGGCCTCATTTCGGTACATGCTCCAGAGATTAGATTCGGTTACAAATTGCTCGGTTTGTTGTAATCTAGTCTTTGTCATGGTTTCATTTCGGTCACCATACCTCTGGGTAGGTCCGGTCGCATCCATAGATGCTCCGATCGGGGCGATCCAGACGCACGACTACCCGGCCTCATTTCGATACATGCGCCAAGGGCAGAATCGCATCACAGGTTGCGTACATTCTTGATTCTTGCCCCTGTCATGGTATGTCATTTCTGTCACCTTACCACGCCCGGCATGAATGCAGTCACTTCCCCGCACTAATTCGTGTCGGCGTGCCCTAGGCCGGCCTCATTTCAATACATGCGCCAGGGGCGGAATCGCAAAAAAAAAAAAGAGAGACTTTGATTCTTTTCCTTGTCATGTTATATCATTTCTATGTCACCTTACCACGCCCCGGCGTTAATTGGTCACCTCCCTGTACGAATTCGCGCCGGCGTGCCCTAGGCCGGCCGCATTTCTATACAAGAAAAAAAAAAAAGATGTCACAGTTCGACCTCAGCGTACCCAGGCAGTGGCCTCATTTCACGGTTGCCTCATTTCTGTACGTGCTCCAGAGTCCGGCTCACAGTCACCCCAATACGGTACGAACGGGCCGGGCCCTGTCACGGGAAGTTCATTTCAGTTAAGGCAACATGTCATATCAGTCATTCGTGTTGTTATCTGTCATTTGATTCCACAGCTGTCTCGGCAGTCGACTTAAGTCACTATCGCCTGTTGTTATCATCTACGTTGGGTTCCGTCGCTCTGGACGGCAGCAGTTTCAGGCTCTTAAATAGGTACTTTCTCTCACACTCTCTCAGGTCAGTCGGATTCAGTAGGTCCACCTGCACCAGCTTGATCAGGGTTCCAGCAGGTAAAAAAAAAAAAAAAAATCCAGGGGCACGGGGGGGGTCCTGCTTTCTCATGGCAGGTACGTATACCGTAGGCGACACGTCCAAACTCATTTCTTGTCACCTCTTTATAGGCCCAGCCTGCAGACACGTGACCAGTCTACTAAGTAAACGGGTCTTGGCAGCCGCCATGTCATCAGTCGGCAGCGATGACCTCACCACCCCGCTATCTCCGGCGTCAGCCTCCGAGGCTGGCAGTGTCCAGTCTCTTAGGGCATGGACAATTCCCAGGCTGTCCGCCGAGCTGAGGCGCAGAGGGATACCCTTCTCGTCCGCGGCCAGGAAGGCGGAGCTATTCAGGCTCCTCTTCCCACCACCGGCCGCAGCAGGCCCCAGCAGCCAGCAGGCGTCTCTGGAATCTATTTCAGCCGCCGTCGCTCAGCTACACACCCTCGTGTCTTCCCTGTCTTCCTCGATCGTTGAGGTCCAGGACAGGGTGTCTCGTCTAGAGACCAGCCCGGTTGCCACGGTTCCGGACCCTGCGGTGGTCCCAGCCATCAGTGCACCGGCCGCAGGTAGTGAGCTTGCCACGACTACCGTTCACCCTTCCCACCTGGTGCCACCCAGCGTAAGGAAGGACATTTTAGAGGGCAGAGACGTTAACCTGGCCTCACTCATGATCTCGGTCCATGACTTGGCCGAGAACAAGGCCTACACCTGGGGGGACGTCTCGGTGGTTTTGAAAGCAAAGGATCCGAGGCTCAACAGAAAGCTCACGGTGCCCGAGTTCACGCTCGCTTTCGGCATGTTCAGGGACGTGCTGTGCTCAGCCTCCCCCGGCAGGCGGGAGGAACTGGACCTCTACCTCCATTTGATCGTAGACCTGGGCCACAAATACGGTGGCTCAGCGTTCTACGATTATCATCGGTCCTTCTCGGCCAAAGCCGCGGCCAGATTCTTACAGTTCCATTTGACAACGGACTGGAGCGTAGTGGACACGGAGTTGTTCTGCCGCCACTTCGCGGGTCTACGCTCCCCGCTATGTGCTGTCTGTCAGTCAGCGTCCCACACCACGGTCTGGTGTGCCAACATAGCCTCTGTCCATCCGATAGCTAGCACGGCCTCTACCAGCACGAGCCAGGCTCAGCAGGCCCCGGCGCAAGGGCAGAAGGTGGACAAGTTGGGACGTCCGGTGCGGATGGTTGGGGGAGCCGCCATTTGCAACAATTTCAACTACGGCTCCTGCAATTTCAGCCAGTGCCGGCTCTTGCACGTTTGCACCCTATGCCAGAGGGCGCACCCCAGGGTCCTGTGTGAGGTCGAGCAGAAGAAACCGTGACTAAGCCGGGTCAATGTCCTTTGGCTCGATGTCTACTTGACCTCACACCCCACTCCGTCACTCGCCAGCTACCTCATCCGAGGTTTCACCGATGGGTTTCATACCGGGCTCATTACCCTGCCCCACTCCACCCACGAATGTCCGAACCTACGCTCAGCAGCAACAGATGAGCCAGCGATTGACGTCCTTCTGCAGACGGAGTTGGATCGGGACTTTATGATAGGCCCGTTCAGTCAGTCTCCCTTTAGTATCTGGAGGGTTAGCCCTATCGGGCTTGTACAGGGAAAGTTTTCAAATAAAAAACGTCTGGTGTATGATCTGTCAGCGCCTCATTCTTCCGTCGTTCCCAGTCTCAACTCGCTCATCCGCTTCGGTAGACATGGCTATCCAGGCCATTCTCAGGGCGGGGGTGGGTGCTTGGCTCTCGAAGGCGGACATATCCGACGCCTTCAAGCTGCTGCCCATTCATCCTTCCCTGTGGTGCTGGCACGGCATCAAATGGAGGGAGCGATATTATTTCGCGACCAAATTGACCTTCGGGTCTAAGAGTAGTCCTTGGTTATTTGACAAGTTTGCGGAGACCCTGGCGTGGATCCTTCTCCACGAGGCACAGTGCCACGAGGTCATCCATTATTTGGATGACTTCCTTCTGATAGAACCACCCGGGGCTCCCCCAGGGGACCTTGGAAAGTTGAGGACGGTTTTCGACAATCTGAACGTCCCCATAGCGGAACACAAGGTTGACGGCCCGGCGCACAAGATCACGTTCTTGGGCATCGACCTTGACACGCTTGCCATGCAGGCCAGCCTTCCCGCAGATAAGTTGGACCGTATCAGGACGGTTCTGCGAGAGTTCACCCGGGTGGGGGGATGTACTCAGAAGCAACTTCAGTCTCTCCTCGGGATGCTGAATTTCGCTATGAGGATCATCCCCCAGGGCCGCTCCTTCGTGTCCCGGTTGCTGGTCTTCCTGTCCTACACTCAGGACCCAGACCAGGTCATCAGGCTGGATTCAGCAGCCAGGGCAGATCTGGCCATGTGGGAACACTTTCTTAGTAATTGGAACGGTGTGTCCCTGTTCATCCCAGTAGTGTCCACGCAGTCACCTCAGGTGGTGACCGATGCGGCGGCATCCACAGGATGCACCGCCATTTTTGGCCATTTGTGGTTCGCCGCCCCTTGGCCTCCTCAAGCACTAGCCACACCGGGCTTCACTACCACGTCAGCCCTCTTTGAGCTGTTCCCCATCGTAGCAGCCGATCACCTATGGGGTCACCATTGGTCCGGACAGACTGTGGCTTTCACGACAGACAATCAAGCCACAGCCGAGATCATCAGCAAGGGCAGGTCTAAATCCAGGCCCGTCATGTCCTTCCTCCGCAGACTGGTCCAGCTATCCCTACAACATCAGTTCAATGTTTACTGCTCATTCATTCCAGGGAAGTTTAACTCCGCAGCGAACGCACTCTCCCGTTTTAACTTTATTTCTTTCTTTGAACAGATGCCAGGAGCCTACCATCTTTCAGCCACTATCCCGGATTGGTCACAACTGACCTTGGACTAGCCCCACATCTACGCTCAGCTACTAACATCATCAACGCTTCGCTCGCCCGCAACACCCGTCAGGCCTACCGGACGGCCTGGAGGGCGTTTAATAAGTTCCTGCCCCATCGCCCTCGTGAATCTTCCAGCATCAAGCAGGTTCTGGCGTTTATCGCTTATTGTCATTCTCACCTGGCACTGTCACACAGCACGACACGCCAGTACGTGGCCGGGGTGCAGCACTACTTGTCACTTCAAGACCCCGCGAGGCCTTCGGTGTTCTCCTGCCACGCAGTGAGGGCTCTACTGCGTGGAGTTCAGAAACACCAGCCGCCAGTCAGCCCGAAGCGGCTGCCTATCACTGGGGAGATCTTTAAGGGGATGTCTGACATCCTGGATAGGTCCCCTTTCAGTCTCCTCCTCAGCACCGTCCTGCAGGCTGCGATACACATGGCGTTTTATGGGTTTCTACGGCCCAGCGAGTTCACTCGCAGCCACCCAGCCGGTCCAGTCTTGCATAGAAGTAATCTCTGCCGCCACCAGGATCACTACGTCCTTCACTTGGCGACGTCCAAAACTCAGCAGCGAGGTTCCGGAGTAGATATTCACCTGTACAGGACTCACAACAACTGGTGCCCAGTTGCCGTGTTAAACCGCTTGACGGCACTGCTGTCCGACCACCCAGGGTCCAGTCCGCTTCTACCCTTTCCGGTAAAACCCCTCAACTCGTCGCAGTTCATGGAACATGTCCGGGTCCTTCTCGGCAATCTTCACTTGGACCCCAGCCAGTACTCCGGGCATTCATTCCGGATCGGGGCGGCCACGACGGCCTCAAGACAGGGGGTTCCGGACCATGTGATCAAGAAACTGGGTCGGTGGAAATCGGCCTGCTTCTCTTGCTACATACCTAACCCACAGTTAGAGATGGCTCAGGCCTTTGCTCGACTTACTCAGTGACATTACCTTTAATAAATAATTATCCCCTACCTGAAGGTTTTTGCCCCCTTATTTTGGTGTACCATACGGTAGACCAAGGCACACTTTCAGGTCTATTTCATGTTGGTTAGTTTGTGTTGTTCCTATGTGTTATCGTTACTCATGTCGTCCGTAGGGCTCTAGACCATAAATTGGAAGGCCGGGTACCGGCCTGAAGTTATGGGAGGAGCCCGGAGGGTATTTAAGCAGCCCAAAGGCCGCCGGTCTTTGTCGGTTTCCTGTGCGTGATACCCACCCACCCTCCCCTTTTAAAAGCTTCTTCCAAGTATTCTTACCCCAGACTGAATACTCATTCCACATTATTCCATAACTACTTCTTATCATTCCTTATCTAGGGTATGCCCCCTTATTTTGGTGTACCATACGGTAGACCAAGGCACACTTTCAGGTCTATTTCATGTTGGTTAGTTTGTGTTGTTCCTATGTGTTATCGTTACTCATGTCGTCCGTAGGGCTCTAGACCATAAATATAATTATTACTAGTGTCATACAACATTAGAAATCTACTATAGCATGTAGGCGTAACATTTGACCAGAAATGTACGATTGCGGTGTGTACGGTTTAGCTGCTCTGTCGAATCTTCTTGAAACATTTGACAGACATCATTAGCCTATAATGACAGATTCGACCTTAATTATTTCGGATTTTCAGATGAATGCATTTTTTAACGAAACAAAATAAATAAAAACGAATTTCAGGAGTAACTAAATAAATGTATTTTTCGGACGAAAACGAAATTCCGAAACAAAATATTTCAGTGTGCACATGTCTAATAATTCCCTCTACCTTGACTAAGGCCCTTGTTTCAGCTGAAGAAAAACAGCTACAAAGCAAGATCCTGCTACCCCCATGCTTCATTGTGGGTATGGTGTTCTTTTAGTGATGTGCAGTGTTGTTTTTGTGCCAAATATATTTTTGGGAATCATGGTCAAAAAGTTCAACCTTGGTTTCATCAGACAATAACACATTTTCCCACATGCTTTTGGGAGACTTCAGATGTGTTTGTGCAAAATTTAGCCAGGCTTTGATGTTTTTCTTGATAAGAAAAGGCTTCCGTCTTGCCACTCTACCCCATAGCCCAGACATATGAAGAATACAGGAGATTTGTCACATGTACCACACAGCCAGTACTTGCCATATATTCCTGAAGCTCCTTTAATGTTGCTGTAGGACTCTTGGGAGCCTCCCTGACCAATTTTCTTCTTGTCTTTTTATCAATTTTGGAGGGACGTCCAGTTCCTGGTAATGTCATTATTGTGCCATGTTTTCTCCACTTGATAATGACTGTCTTCATTGTTTTCCATGATATATCTAATGCCTTGGAAATTCTTTTGTACCCTATGATTTTCCAGGTCATCTAACTTTCTCAAAATGTTTTGCTGGGTTTGGGATGCCTGGTGTGCTGTGGCTTGCGAGCTCTGTGTTTTCTCCTCTAGGTCAGATAGATGCTGCTCAATGTCAGGGAGCCTGCCTGCTCTCTAATCTCCCTCCGGAGCTGTTCAATACATGAGGTGACAGCTCTGTCCACTGCAGCTGTGATGGTGGGGGAGAGTAGGGCCACTACTGCTTGAGACATCTTGGGATACTGCTCTTCTGCAGTATTCAGGGATAGGTGGGCAGTGTGGGCTGCATGGGAGGCAGGATCTGTGAGGGATCCATCGGCCATCTTGGACAGCTGGAGGCCTGTCAATAAAGGATCGGGGCCACGGCTTGTGTGGGGCCGGGACCGTACTAAATGAGGTATTGCTCCGGGAGACATGTGGGGCATTGTAGGTGGCCGGGAGATGTACCTGGCAGCTCATTGCTGATTAATAACAACCATCCCTTCCGGAGCCGCCACCACATATGGTGCCGGAAACTGGAAGTCTAGAAGGCCATTTAAGCGGTAGCCCAAGCTCCACCTGCTTGCTATGCTGTTTTGCCATGTACAGTGCAAAGCATCTTAATAGAAATGATATATTTGCACAGCCCTTGTCAAAGCATGCATAGTGTGGGAAAGCTGTTTATAGGGTGTAATAAAAACGAATAGTTCAGCACAACCCAAAACCTTAAAGGAAAAATACAGCCAAAGTTTGTTTGGCTGTACTTCTCCTGTGGATTACAGGAGTGCAGTTCGTTCTGCACTCCTGTGTCCTGTTTTCAGCAGACAGCGGGCTGAAGTCCGCTGTCTGCTGATGTCAAAGAGCCAATCCAGGCTCGGGCAAGATCGTGACACTGAAGTTGGGATCTGCCCACATGCCTGCACCGCCACCCAAGCTCAGCATCTCAGAGATCCCCCGAGAGCCTGAGCTGGCCGCTCCCACCCCCTACACAGCCCAGCGCTCCAGTGAGCGAGGAGGGGGCAGAGCAGAGAGCAGTGACTGACAGTCAGCAGCTTGCTGCTCTGGGAGCTGTGAGAACTGAGAGATCTGCGGTGTTATATCACTTGGTTCTCAGTGTTAGAGCCTGCGGGGGACAGATGCAGCATAGGTAAATATGAATCTGTAAAAAATCCATACTTCTCATTTAAATATATGTAAAAATTGTGTAATATATACCGGTGATATATAATTAAAATCCATATGAGATTGAATAATGTACAATAAACAATAATGATAACATAAGTATATAGCCATACAATTATATACTGTATAAAACACCCACAATATTGTGATTGAAATCAGTGTTGAAATAGATCAATGAATAGTAAATGCAAAATAAAAGTCCACTATTTGTGTATATCCATCACACTGAAAAAGTGCACCAAAACACACGTACTTCAATCCAATTTCATGTGCCAAAAATCTGTGTTCCACCACCTGTTCAAGCTGCCTCTTACCTCATAAAAAGCCCCCATAAAGGTAAGGTCAAACAAAGCCTTCCCAATTCTTTGGGTATAAACATTGCAGGAGTACTCCAAAAGATACTTCATAGGTTCCAGGATCCGGTTACACAGTAATTCTCAGTATCATTTCTTTCCAACTCAGTCCAGAATAAATCAAATAAAGACTCTTATAGTGGGAGGGAGGCTTATTAGAATCTGGAAGATTCCTTTAATAATAAAGGAGCCCCCAGATAATGCCCCCCCCCGTGAGTGAATATGAGGCACCCCTACTCATTAAAAAAATATATATTTCACCTAATTGTTTGAAACTTTTTTAATTAAAAAAATAAAAATCCCCCAAAATTTATTTTGTAAATACATCTTCAATCATGCCTGCCACCGACTTGCTGGGAAAGAAATGACCACCTGACACACACAAAGCTTAAAGCGGTTCTGCACTCTGTATATATTTTTTTTTTTGGGGGGGTATACAAAGGATGCTTACCTTAATTGGGGGACTCACCTGTTCCATCTTCCATCTCGATCGCCGCCGGTTTTCGTCCGATGAAGTTCTTCATCTTCTTCTTTTGTGCTGGGGGCCATCTTGCCTGTGGGCATGTGAAACCCCCACAGGCACTTTAGATGGCCCAGCATGCACCGCCGTTACTCGCGCGTGCGCAGTAACGGCACATCTGCCGACATCTCACAAGATTTCGGAAGATGTGGCCGAAATCTCGCGAGATTTCGTAAGATGTGGCCGAAATCTCGCGAGATTTCGGAAGATGTCCGCACTGACTCCTGGGAACAATGACACCAGATCCCAGGAGACAGTGCGGCCTGACGACGATCGACGCAGAGACCCCGCCCACCGCCGAAGAGACAGAAGACCGGAAGTCATCAATTACAAGGTAAGTAAAAAAAAAAATACACATTTCATTTAGTACTCTTTGCCTGATTTGGAAGGCAAAGAGATTTACTAAATGAAATGGGTGCAGAACCACTTTAATGAGAGCTCGCCAAGCAATCAACTATAAAAATGAAGGGGCAGGAATAGTTGTGACATCATTGGCCAAATATAGCTTTAACACATTTTCTGATGTGGTCAGGGATCCCTGGCAATGTAGGCGAATTGGTAATACACTAGGTCGGTGCACCCTCCTTTTATTTATTTTTTTCTAGTTTTTTTTTCTAGTTTTATGAACACATATTGTTCTGAGGAGCGCTGCAAGATCTGAGACTTTACTATAAACTATAAACCAAAGAGTGGATTACACCTTCTGCGGATAGCAAAAACACCATAGCGCAGGAGATTATTGTTTTAATGTAGGTGAATAGGCTATTAGAAAAGGACATCAGTTGTTGATAAGGACTCAGCAATTGCAAGCAGCTGCTGCTTCTAAAGCAATGATGTAATTTGCTTAATTTCCCACCCACTTGCTTATGTGGCTGGGGATTTCTGGCCATGTTAGTAAATGGGTCGTGTGACATCAGTGGTTGGCAAGGACGCAGCAAGTGCAAGCAGCTGCTGCTTCTATAGCAACCATTGAAAGCAGGGATAGTAGTGACACCATTTCCCAAATATTACCATCTGCCCATATTTAAGCAATGATGTAACACACTTCATTTCCCACCCACTTGCTTCTGTGGCTGGGTATTCCTGATGTCAGTAGTTGGTAAGGAAGTTGCGAGTATAAGCAGTTGCTGGATCCTTAGCAACCATAGACAGCTAGAAGCTGTCATATGTGTTCAATCCCACCATCAGACTGAACCCTCATCCCTCATTTAGAGTAACACATATTATTACATTACAAACTGTGAAACACTAACCAACTTTCAAAAAAACATTTAGGTCTTGTTCACACGTCAGTTTTTTCTGCACACGGTCTGCAAGGGCTCAAAAAAAATAAAATAAATGTGGTTCTCTATGTACTCTGTTCACATCACACAATGCAGATTTTTTTCTACGCAGAAATCTGCAATGTGTATGCAGTTTTGTACATGGGAAAAAAAATGACATGACATCAACATTGGTTTGAATAGGACACATAAATGATGCGCAAAACTGATATCAACGTGCATAAAAACTGATGTCTCTGCAAGTGAAATCTGCATGGTTTTACCATCAGTGGCCATAATTTTTTATGCATGTATTGTTTAAACAGATTGTAGTAATGTTTTTCTTACTTTGCTTTCCTCTACTGTTTATTTCTGGGTTTCTAGGGGAGATATGGATGCAGAGGTTGTTAAATCATATAGCTTTGAAGCTAAGGAAGCATGAAACAAGTGCTTCCACTATTAGTGCATTGTTGCATAGAATCCTAAAATGCTTTGCAAAAAGGATTTATCATTCAGATAGCATGATGATTAAATAAAGTCCTACCTACCTTCCAGTTATAGCTGTAAGCATTCTCCAAGTTCAGAGTTCAAAACATCTCTGAAATTGCAGTAGCAATACTTGCCCAACTAATAGATGATTTCAGGAAAAAAAATGTCAGTCAAACTTTTGCTACCTTGGTCAGCCCAGCCTTGTCCAGGAAGAAGCAGGAACACCTGGATTATGTCAAATTTAAAGCGGGAGTAAACCCGCTGACATTTTTTTTTTTTTTATTTACACCTGTAAGGGAAAAGGCATAATGAGCTAGTATGCACCGCATACTAGCTCATTATGAAATACTTACCTTAGAAAGAGGCGTCGGTAACTCACCTGGTCCACGCCGAGGTCGCTGACATGTTGCCTCGGCGTGTCTTCCGGGTATCGCGACTCCAGCGCTGTGAGTGGCTGGAGCCGCGATGTCGTCACTCCCGCGCATGCGCACGGGAGACTTCGTCCCGGCAGGGTTCGTATTCTGCCGGCCTTTCAGACGAGAATCCCCCGTGCGCATGCGCCGCTGCAGTCAGCGGCGTATTGCACGGGGAATATCTCCTAAACCGTAAAGGTTTAGGAGATATTTTTTGTACCTACAGGTAAGTCTCATTATAGGCTTACCTGTAGGTGAAAGTGGAAAATGTGACTTTACTTCCACTTTAAGCTCTCTCTTCGAAATGTTATTCACAACACTCTGCTAGAGTATGATTGACTCACACATTGCCATCCATCCTTTCCTCAGTCCTAGTGCACCATAGTTTCTAATGCCGCGTACACACGGTCAGAATTCTCGTCGGAAAAAGCTCTGATGGTTTTCCCATCGGAATTCCGACGGAATTTCACTCAAACTGCCTTGCCTACACACGGTCACACCAAATTCCAATGGTCAATAACACTGCAGCATACAACACATTCAACGGCACTATAAAAGGGACGTTTAATGCTTCTGAGCATGCGTCAAATTGTTTCCGAGCATGCGTCGGAATTTTGCGTGTTGGAATTGCATACACACGATCGGAAAATCCGATAGAAAGGTTTTCCGTCTGAAAAATTAAGAACAGGTTCTCAATCCAAAGTCCGTCGGAAATTCCGACAGAAAAAGACAGATGGGCTCCCATCGGACTGTTTCCATCGGAAATTCCATGTGTATGCGGCATAAGAGGCTAACGTAAAGTAATATCACAGGTACCTATACTAGCAGTATTTTAAAAATACATTTTTAATGAATAAATAACTTAATCAAAGTGTACTTTTTAAAAAAAAAAAAAACGTGTGGACTTCTGTGATTTCTGTCTGGGTAGTAAAAAAGGAAAAAACATTTGCATAGGGTGATATAGATTAGAATGAAAGCATGACTTTAAATTCAATATCTTTAATACCATAATGTAGCTACTTATAAAGTATGTAGGCTTAATACAGAATACATTTGTAACCAAACCCTAAAGCCTGCTACACACTAACACTGAGGAGTTCAGGAGGAGTTCCATGCACTAACTATGTGATGTTAGTACAGTGATCCCTCTGCTAAGCAAGCGTGTTCTGACAGGGGGACTTCCCCCCTTCCAGAACACACATCGGTCAACGCTGGCAGCCTTAGGCTGACGACACTGAATGTATGCTGATCGGATGCTGGTTTTCCAGCATGCCCGTTTGACAGAAGCCGTTCCTTCATCCAGCTGTACAAGCTGATGTACATGTTGGCTGGTTTCTATTGAACTGGCCGATATTCATCCCATGTGGATGGCACCCACACTGATAAATAAAGGAACAGCACTTGAGGCCAGTCAGGAGTCTTGCATGCACATGCACTGACTTGGCATATGTTTACAAGAGGAGATAAGATGGAACAGGGATGACATCATCAGTCTCCTACTGTTCCTTCATTGTCCAATCACAGGCTGGGAGCAAGTGGATAACCTATCAGTGTTACTTCAGAAACAGTAGAGTGAAGTCAGGTCACCAAGCTAGCTGCATTGCCTGGCAGAGCTAAGTACATCTTAGGACAAGATGGACAGAAATATAAATTCTTTGGCAGGTAAAAAAAAACACCTATATGTGTATTTCATTTATGTATTTAGCTGTTTGCCTGGAGTTCAAATTAAAAATAACTCAATGTTTGGCAGCATAAGAATACTCTTATAAAATAATCACTTCAAACTTTTGATAATATGGAGGAAAAATGTCCTTTGAAGAACATTCAGCCAATATTGCTGTAAATATAAATCTTCAGTTTTCTAATGTGCAGTTCATCCTCTAAGTTGTCACAATTTGGGAACAAAGAGGTCTATGGAATTACAGTGTAAATGTTCTGTATAAGAAACTGGCTGACAACAAAAAAACATTATCCTGTGGTTACCCAGCATGTGGCCAGTAATGCTATTTCTGATGTCAAGATTTCAAATGAATACTTGATAGTACCCCCTTAAATCCAGACTGAGACACATATTAATAAAGGAATTTGCCAACCGTGCAGCTTGATTTAAAGAGCTGTGACCTTCTCGCTCTCAAGAAGAAAAATCCCATTCGCTCTGCTGCATCTTTGCTTTTCACTACTTTTTACTGTCTCCTGAAACATTAGAGATCCCATTCTCATTTGGGGAAATGCCAAGAGCTGGCAAGGCATTCTTTATGATGCTGGGACACAAGGGGTGAGTGAACACCTTTGGCAGTTTAAACTTCACTTATGTTTTGATGTCTGAATGATACATCTTAGTAAGTCATGGGAAAACTGTGAAAAATGATTTTCTGCACCATGTCTTTTGGCTTTAAAACGGAATCACACTCATACACAACAACAATAACATTAGTGTGAGAACGCTATTTTCCACAGCTATTTCCAAGAAAACCTTATATAGACTTCTCCATGGGCCTGAGGCCTTATTGTACTTTTTTCCACGCTCCTTTCATTTGCAATGACAACATTTTTACTACTGTATATGGTCATCATAACATACTTTAGATTGTACGATATCATTGCAGTAATAATAACAATTTCTCCAATTGCAGGGCTCAGAATACTTGAAATACTTCTAAAGCAAAGTCAGTTTTCTGCCTAATAAATATTATTTTAGTAAGGAATATGGCATTCTGGGGCAGCAATTTGAATATACTGTAACTTTTAGAGATGGACAGAAAAATGCTGTTTTCTTATAAACCAAAAGGGATATATAGATAGAGAGAAAGTGATAGATATTTGATTAGACCAGACTGCACCAGTAATTAATGACTACATGGATGTATCCTGGTGTATCTACAGCACTAAGAAAAGTTTGAGCCATTTCACTTGGGCACAATGAAAAAGCTAAATAAGGCTGGTAATAAATACTCATTAAAATAACTTTTGATTTATCTCTTAAATGCTGTCCATGCGTTATGCAGTCCTGCAGTTTACAGCATTGATTGAAGTGGTCTGAAAGTGTATTAGTAATCCAAATAACCATTGCAAGCACAGCTTTACAGTTTTAGACATGGGAATTCAACCAGTAAAGAACTATGTTAACCCTAAATCTTTTTTACATGATTCTTGGAATCTGTGCTTTTAATGTTTAATGACCAAACCATATAGCAGATGGGGGTACCTGGTGATGTGTGCTGGTGATCTGTTAAATAATTGGTACACTTTCTGTTCACTTCTGTCCTGTGAAGATGCCACTGTAAATATCTGTCTCTCTTTAGGTCTCATGCCATGTACACACGATCGGTCTATCTGGCGGACCAGAGTCCGCCGGACAATTAGACCGACCGTGTGTGGGCTCCGGCTGACTTTTTCTTCCCAAAAGTCCGGCGGACTTTGAAAGAAGACTTAACTCAAAATTGTCCGCTGGACTCGGCCTTCCGGCGGATAATCCGCCCATCTGTGTGCTAGTCCGCCGGACTTTCCAAATGAACGGACTTGCCCACACACGGAGTAAAGTCCGTTCATTTTGAACGTGACTCCAGGTAGATGGGACTAGCGAATGAAGTCAATGTCGCCCCTTCTATCGGCGAGCTTGACACCTTGCGAGCCCCGTCACCTGGTATGAGTTTTAAGAGTAACCCCTACGCCGAAAAAACGGCGTGGGGGTCCCCCCACAGTCCATTCAGGGACCCTTATCCGAGCACGCAGCCTGGCCGGTCAGGAAAGGGGGTGGGGACGAGCGCCCCCCCCACCTCCTGAACCATACCAGGCCGCATGCCCTCAACATGGGGGGGTGCTTTGGGGTCCTGTGCCCCCCCACCCCAAAGCACCTTGTCCCCATGTTGATGAGGACAAGGGCCTCTTCCCGACAACCCTGGCCATTGGCTGTCGGGGTCTGCGGCGGGGGGTTTATCGAAATCCGGGAGCCCCTTTAATAAGGGGGCCCCCAGATCCCGGCCCCCCACCCTATGTGAATGAGTATGGGGTACATCGTACCCCTACCCATTTACCTGAAGGAAAAAGTGTCAATAAAAAAAAATTCACTACACAGGTTTTTAAAGTAGTTTATTAGACAGCTCCGGGGGTCTTCTTCCGACTTCGGGGGTCTTCTCGCCAGGCTCCTCCACTATCTTCTGCTCTTTTACCGCTCTTTTACTAGCGGAGGAGCCCGGCTTTCTTCTTCGTTGTCCGGGGGTCTTCTTCCGACTTCGGGGGTCTTCTTCCGACTTCTCTGCTCTTTCCGGCCTCTTCTCCCACTCTTCTCTGGAATTACAGCTGGAGAGAGCGTCGTGTCAACATCGGAAGAAGAGAAGAAGAAGATGGCAGCGTCGACAGGGACAGCGGCGGCGATGAACGAGAAGACCGGACCAACGCTAGTAAAAGAGCTGGAAGAAGATAGCGGAGGAGCCCGGCAGAAGAACCGAAGATCGGGAGAAGAGGACGGTAAACGTGGAGAAGAGCAGAAGATAGTGGAGGAGCCTGGCGAGAAGACCCCGAAGTCGGAAGAAGACCCCTGGAGCTGTCTAATAAACTACTTTAAAAACCTGTGTAGTGTGTTTTTTTTTATTGACACTTTTTCCGTCAAGTGAATGGTTAGGGGTACGATGTACCCCATACTCATTCACATAGGGTGGGGGGCCAGGATTCCGATAAGCCCTCCGCTCGCAGACCCTGACAACCAACGGCCATGGTTGTCGGGAAGAGGCCCTTGTCCTCATCAACATGGGGACAAGGTGCTTTTGCACTCGATCGTCCCCACCCCCTTTCCTGCCCGGCCGGCCGGGCTGCGTGCTCGGATAAGGGTCTGGTATGGACTTTGGGGGGACCCCCACAACGTTTTTTCGGCAATAGTAGATACTTATCTAAAGTGGCGGAGTGAGTGAACTGACGTCACTATTTGTTGTTATAACATTAACCAGCGATGTCCAATAGTAGAAAGTAGAGTTTTTGACTAAGATAGCCAATCACCTAATAGTCAGGGAAAAATGTAAAAAGCAATAACATGGCTAAAAGATATAGAAAATATAGAAATGGATATGCTCTATATTACTTGCTAATCTTACATTTGTGGACAAAGCTATGGTAAATGGTAGAGAACGGACAGTCGTCGCGTGTGATCGAGTGAGGGTATAGTAGCCTGACTGACTGAGCCAAAAAGCAGCCCCATATATATGGGTCCCGTCTGGAAAGTGCGCCACCGGAAACATGCCACCACAAACCGGAAACCAGAAGTGCATCACAGCAAACCGGAAAATTGGAAGTGCGTTAACACAAACCGGAAACGCATTATCCGGTCTGGCCACAGGCTGCCGTGCATGCTCTGAGGGGAGCCGCTGATGCAGTGATGGACGGCCAATGCAGCGACAGCAGAGGCAGACCAAATAGGGTGAAGAGACACCCAAAAGGTCCGCTAATCACTGCACACCTGGTCAAAAAAGAGAAGACAAGGTGGCGGCGCTGGGTGGCCCCACAAAGGAGGGCAAAAGGCCTCTATGTCTCTCCCAGGTCACAAGAATGGGCAACAAACATGCCGAACCGAAACATAGTGACAATCATAAAAGATACAATGTAGAGGGGGAAGGAAACAACGATGTCCCCTATAACAAATATTGTACATAACATACATAAATCCATAACCCTTAGCTCAGTACAGAGACATACATTGTATCGGGCTGCAATAGATTATTTTTTATATTAAATCTCTTTGAATGTAGGTTTTGAAGAGATTATTAATAGACAAACAAGATGGTAAAAATGCAGTCAGAGAGATGGCTTCCACATAGTGGATGGTGGTATGCTCAAAACGATTTGGTACATATTATGTTTGAATCATTAAATTAATCAATATAGACTGTAAAAAAAAAAAAAAATACGATAAAATATGTTCAAACCAACATAACCACACTGTGGGAGCCAATGGACATCAATTAGAACATGGCATACATCTATAGGAAGGATTTACAGGATTGAGTCTCATTCAATCCTGGAGGGTAAGTGGCAAGCGAGGCATTCAATCCAGAGGGTTTCTTGCTGGAGAATGAGCTTGTGCCACTCTATTTTTGGGGACAAAGGCCAGAACAGAGAACAAGACAAGGGAGGTGTCAAACCTATAATAGAGGTCTAAATGTCATTACCCGAGTAGTACACATGGTCATTTATCCTTTGTCTCAACTGTCTGGCCATCTTCCCACATAGAAAGCCCCACACCTACAGACCATAAGGTAAACCAAACCCTGTGTAGCACAGGTTGCAGTAAATTTAGGGTTGAAAAGTTCACCATTGGGGAGTATAAATCTCTTGCCCGGAAATACCCTAGGACAAAACGTACATCTACCACATCTTGAGACACCTTGAAGTAGTTGTGGGGGACAAACGTTGCCCCTAGTGTAGTGACTAGAGACAAGTTTGTCACAAAACGATTTGGCTTGCTTCAAAGTTATTTCAGGATGTTGTTCAAAATTGGGTCTTCTTGAAGAAGATGCCAATGAGTGGCCATAAAATTTCTAAGTTCAACGTGATGAGATGAAAATCTTGTGATATTGTAAGGAAAACCCAGACTACAAGTGCACAGTGGTGCGCAGGCGTGGACAGTTCAGGAGATGCTCAAGAAAGGACATGCGCGGGCGCGCGCGGGCGCGCACGGGTGCGTGCAGGTGCACACACCTGTTTGCATGTTGGTGTGCGTGCGCGCATTGGTGCGCGCACATGCGCACATTGGCGCCAATCCGCCTATTTAAACCTGTCAGTGACATGCACAACTTGCTGAGTGGTCTTTTCAGCTAGTGCTTGCTTACCCGATCTGAACCAGTTTCCTGTATCCCGACCCGGCTTGCCTGAACTACCTCTTGACCTATGCCTGCCTACTTGTGACCCTGGCTTGTGTCTGACTCCACTTCTGCCTGATGTTCCTGTGGCTCATTGCCCGCCTGTGTACCGAACCCGGCCTGTGTCCCGTCTTTGCCTCTGCCTCACGACTCGGTACCTGCTCTGCCCGGCTGCTGATGAACCCTTGGCTTGCGTCCCGGCTCTGCTTCCAGCTACTGATTCAGCATCACAAAGCTCCTGTCTTCAGTTCTGGCCCAGCGCTCTCAAGTCACCTGGTTCCTGCCAAAGTATAGCCAGAGTCATCCGCCACATTGGCCCTCGTACCACTCTGTGTCCTCCATATCCTGTCATCACTACCAGGGGTGTTCGACAGGAGGTGCAAGAGAAGCCCCCTCTACAGCTTGATCTCCGCCAGGTACATGACAGATATACTTAACTGTAGGTTTAACAGTAGGAATTTTAGATTTAAATAATATTTTAAAAAAATATGAATTTATTGTTATATCATGTGGAATTTGGATCTGTGGAGAAAATACATTTGAGAAATATACAATACAGAATATATTGGCTCAAAAGTATAGATGTATATAAATTGTAATATCGTTTTAAGTCTGAACCATGAGGTTATTTAACTACCAAAATGAAGTTTATATTTTATCATGCAAATACATTTAAATGCCCGTCACATCAGGAAAAGTGCTTGTGATTCTGCCTTAGTCTTTTTTGATATCCGTTAATTTCTCCATGCTGAGGCGAATTTGTCACACACCCACAGGTCTGTTTGATTTCATTAAACAGAATATTTAAGCATAAAAATTGTTTAATCGTCTTGTGCCATTAGAAGATGAATTTCATTTTGCATACATTAGCATATTTCATCAAAATTAAAGCTGCTACTATGTAAATGAGGCACAGGTTGTGGCTGAGGTGTTTATTGTTTTAGCTGCAGGCTCCTTCACTTGAAGAGATTTCAAGATGGTTGTAGGAAGATGAAGAGATTATTTTTCAATGAATCACTTAAGAAATCACAAACATTTTCTTTTCAGTTTAATGGCTTAACATGATCAAATACAAGATTTTGTTTCCAACACATCTAAATTTCAAATAGAATAAACCACTTTGAATAAGTAAACGAACAGACTACTTTTAGAATAACATTGACACATGGCTTGACCTTGTACTAGAATTTGTTTGCATTAAAGTGTTTTTTAGACCACCCTAAAGCCCCATACACACGCGCGGATTATCCGAGGACCAGGTCCGTCGGATCATGTCCGTCGTACTTTGTCCGACCAGGTCCGTCGGATCATGTCCGTCGTACTTTGTCCGATGTTGGTTTTGCGTACACACGGTCGGACAATCCGACGTACACTGTCCGATGGTGCATACACACGGTCGGATTTTTCAACAACATTGTCCGATCGGACAGAATCCATGCGAAAATCCGACCGTGTGTATGAGACTTAAAAGTCTTACACCTCCTTGGGATTTTCTCAGGATAAGACCTACCTATAGATTCCTGATTATGCCTTACACTGCTGGTGTGTTTTTTAGTGATCCTATTGTTCTGAGGGGATCTTGGGTACCCATGGAGAGAGTCTGTAAGGGGTATAATCAAAATGTAGGATGCAGTTAGATAAAGTCTAAGCATAATCATAGGCAGTATGGCCAATGAATTATATGCCACAGTCATTGCAACCTCACAATATATATTATCACTGTGCTATTATGTCAATCAATGTGATGTATGTCAAAATCTAAAACATACACATACATTTCAGAAAACATTAGTAGACTTATTAATTTGTTTTGTACATGTTGATTTACAGTATATGCAGAATATAGGCAATGGGGGTTATTTACTAAAGGCAAATCCACTTTCACTACAAGTGCAAACTACAAGGGAAAAGTGCACTTGAAATTGCACTGAAAATGCACTTGGAAGTGCAGTCGCTGTAGATCCGTGGGGGACATGCAAGGAAAATAAAAAACAGCATTTTAGCTTGCACATGATTGGATAATAAAATCAACAGAGCTTCCCCTCATTTCAGATCTACCCCTCAGAATTACGACTGCAATTCCAAGTGCACTTTCAGTGCAATTTCAAGTGCACTTTGCACTTGTAGTGCAAAGTAGATTTGCCTTTCGTAAATAACCCCCCATGTTTTTGTTTAAATAGGTGCATATAGGAATGAATGGACAATTTTGTCAGCAAACTTTATATGGCCTGGTATGGTTCAGGAGGGGGGCGCTCTCTAGTCCCCCCCTCTTTTCCTGTGGCCTGCCAGGTTGCGTGCTCGGATAAAGGGTCTGGTATGGATTTTTGGGGGGAATTCCACACCATTTTTTTTTACTTGGCTTGAAGTTATAAAGCAAACTTTATAATGTTGACTGTTTTGGTAAACAAAGATATACAGTACATAAACAAAGCCAACCTTAATAATGACCCTAAAACAAACCTTTACCATTAACTTTAATAATTACCAAATTACCTTTATCAGTAACTAGGGATGAGCCGAACACCCCCCAGTTCGGTTCGCATCAGAACATGCGAACAGGCAATAAATTTGTTCGAACATCCGAACACCGTTAAAGTCTACGGGACTCGAACATGAAAAATCTAAAGTGCTAATTTTAAAGGCTTATATGCAAGTTATTGTCATAAAAAGTGTTTGGGGACCTGGGTCCTGCCCCAGGGGACATGTATCAATGCAAAAAAAAGTTTTAAAAACAGCCGTTTTTTCGGGAGCAGTGATTTTAATAATGCTTAAAGTGAAACAATAAAAGTGAAATATTCCTTTAAATTTCATACCTAGGAGGTGTGTATATTATGCCTGTAAAGTAGCGCTTGTTTCTGTGCTTAAAACTGTCCCTGCACAAAGTGTCATTTCTGAAGGAAAAAAAAGTCATTTAAAAGTACTTGCGGCTATAATCTATTGTCGGCTCCTGGCAATACAGAGAACAGTCATTGAAAGTCATTAATAAAAATAAATAAAAAATGCATGGGGGTCTTCCCAAATTCAATTACCAGGCCCTTCAGGTCTGATATTGGTATTAAGGGGAACACTGCATCCAATTGAAAAAAAAATGATGTGGGGTTCCCCCCAAATATCCATACCAGACCCTTCAGGTCTGGTATGGATTTTAAGGGGAACTTCAAGCCAAGTAAAAAAAAAATGGTGTGGAATTCCCCCAAAAATCCATACCAGACCCTTTATCCGAGCACGCAACCTGGCAGGCCACAGGAAAAGAGGGGGGGACTAGAGAGCGCCCCCCTCCTGAACCATACCAGGCCACATGCCCTCAACATGGGGAGGATGCTTTGTGGGTCTGTTACCACTCAAAGCACCATGTCTCCATGTTGATGGGGACAAGGGCCTCATCCCCACAACCCTTGCTTGGTGGTTGTGGGGGTCTGCGGGCGGGGGGCTTATCGGAATCTTGAAGACCCCTTTAACAAAGGGGACCCCCAGATCCCGGCCCCCCATGTGAATTGGTAAGGGGTACATTGTACCCCTACCATTTCACAAAGAAAGTGTAAAAAATTAAAAAAAAAAACACACAGACACAGTTGGGATAAGTCCTTTATTAAAAATAAAAAAATTTAAAAAAAGATTCCAGCGGTGGTAATCCACTCTCGGTATCCTGCGATGGGTGATCTCCTCTCCGAGGTCCAGCGATGGATGATCTCTCCTCTCCAGGTCCAGGGTCCAATGTAACGGAAACCTGCGTTACATCAGAGGGGGCGGGGTCACCCGCACGTCACTGGGTTTTTCCATTGCGTCAGAGGGGGACGGGGTCACGTGATGGTTGGCCCCATCCTCAGCTAAGAGACCTCTGCCGGGATCCCCGTGGTGTCTCCGGTGGAGACAGGATGCGCTGCACTGGACATTATCGTTGGACCCTGGACCTTGGACCTGGAGAGGAGAGATCATCCATCGCTGGACCCCGGAGAGGAGATCACCCATTGCAGAATACCGAGAGTGGATTACCACCGCTGGAATCTTTTAAAAAAAAAAATATATTTTTAATAAAGGACTTATCCCAACGGTGTCTGTGTGTTTTTTTACAATTTTTTACACTTTCTTTGTGAAATGGTAGAGGTACAATGTACCCCTTACCAATTCACATGGGGGGGCAGGATCTGGGGGTCCCCTTTGTTAAAGGGGTCTTCCAGATTCCGATAAGCCCCCTGCCCGCAGACCCCCACAACCACCGGGCAAGCGTTGTGGGGATGAGGCCCTTGTCCCCATCAACATGGGGACATGGTGCTTTGAGGGGTCACAGACCCCCCAAAGCATCCTCCCCATATTTAGGGCATGTGGCCGGGTACGGTTCAGGAGGGGGGGTGCTCTTAAAATCCATACCAGACCTTAAGGGTCTGGTATGGATATTTGGAGGGGACCCCACATCATTTTTTTTTAAATTTGATGCAGGGTTCCCCTTAATATTCATACCAGACCTGAAGGGCCTGGTAATTGAATTGGGGGGGACCCCCACGCATTTTTTTTATCAATTACTTTTCTCTGTATTGCCAGGAGCCGACAATTCCTTATAGCCACAAGACTTTTTTTCCTTCAGAAATGACACTTTGTGCAGGGACAGTTCTAAACATGGGAAACAAGCGCTACTTTACAGGCATACTATACACACCCCCTAGGTACAAAATTTAAAGGGATATTTCACTTTTATTGTTTCACTTTAAGCATTATTAAAATCACTGCTCCCGAAAAAACGCTGTTTTAAAAAAAAAAAAATTGCATTGATACATGTCCCCTGGGGCAGGACCCAGGTCCCCAAACACTTTTTATGACAATAACTTGCATATAAGCCTTTAAAATTAGCACTTTAGATTTCTCCCATGGACTTTTACAGGGTGTTCCATGGCTTTTTGAATTTGCCGCGAACACCCCAAATTGTTCGTTGTTCGGCAAACGGGTGAACAGGCAATGTTCGAGTCGAACATGAGTTCAACTCAAAATTGAAGCTCATCCCTATCAGTAACCATAAACCTAAGGGTAAACCCAGTCCTACTGCTTAACCTAACACTAATCCTAACCATACTTTTAACTTTAGGGGTAACTTTAACCCTAAAGCCTGATACACATGGGTTTGAATATTGGCCCATTTGCAAGGCAGCCTGTTCGACAGAAGCCTAACATCTGACTTCCATAGAACAGGCATGCCAGAAAACATTGTCAGGATAACATTGTATAGTTAGTATAGAGACCCCCTCACAAGTTCCTCAGTGTTTTTTTATTTTTTTCGTTCAGCCCAGCCTAATGTGCACCAGGCATTATTTTTACTTTTTATAGCTTTCTGTTTATTTAATATTTATATGTAATAAAAAGTTGAACTATAAAATTGTAGCACAAGATAACATGTTTGTAAGATACAATATAAAAAGTGCATTGCAAAAGGAAATTGGTACATAATATTGTACAATACCTCAAATAAAGTTTTTTTGATGAGGAAAACATCTATTTGTCTTCTTTGTGCTGCTGTAGGAATGTAAGAAGTTGCAGTTCCAGTAAACTCATGCAATGAGGTACAGAAATACAATTTTTTTCTGGTGAAGGAGTGTAGTGAGAAGTTTGACAGTAGCCTAAATAGCATCTGAAGAATAATCAATAGAAAGGGAAGGTGGGAAAGGAAATGAGGGGATGGGAAAGAAAAGGAGGGGGATCAGCACCATCTAGAGAAGTCAGGTCTGGGTTCAGGCGTTCAGAGACGCAGTCTCACCTACTGATGAGCCTCTTTTACACGCTCGTTTGTGACTATGATTATTGCTGTTATAGCTTTTAATAAAATTTACCATAGGTAATGCACAAGGTCGGTGCGCCCTCCTTTCCTTTTTTTGTTTCAGTTTTAAGAATACCCATTGTTCTGAGGAGGGCAGCAAGACTGCAGGCACTATTTGACTTAGAGGGTTGGTAGCACCACTTATATATAGACTAAGCACCCAAGCGCAGGAGATTATTGTTGTTTTGTAGAAAACAGTTCTAGTAATTTTCTAGGCTAATGGGCGAGGGATTATCAAAAAATGGCATGGGGGCTAAGCACTAACATGGGGGAACATGTACCAATGCAAAAAAAAAAGATAAATAAAATGTAAAAATGTTATTTGACTGAGAGCAATAGTTTTAATAATGTTTCAAAGTAAAAAATTAAAAATGCTAAACATTTTCCATTAAATGACATGCCTGAGGGGTGCCTTGACCCTGCCTGGGAAGTGGCACAACTATAAGACGTATACAACATACTACAACAAAACTGACATTTAAGAAAAAAAGGTGTGTTTACAAAAGGACAGCTCCCAGTTGTTTTGTTCTGTTTGTAAATAAAACAGCCAGGATTCCATTAATCTATACCAGACCCTTACTCTAGATGATGGTCTGGAATAGATGTTATTAAGGGACAAAAAAAATGGCATGGGGTTTTCCTCATGATGATTTTATACCAGTACCTTCATGTGCCATGCAAAAAAAGGCCAGGAAAGGGGAAGCAAGCGTGTCCCACTAAACCATACCATGCCACATGCCCTCAAAAAATGTAAAAAGTAAAACATTGAATTTAATTAAGAAAAAAAAATAAAAAAAAATTTATTGAGAAAGAGGGGCTTGTAGTGTGTTCCAGGCAGGCAGAGCTCCTATATTTTGTTACGTTCGCTCGCTCGGCGAGCCCAGAACTTTGTTCCCAGAAGCACCTATAGGACTTGTAGTGTGTTCGTGGCAGGCAGGCAGAGCTCCTATATTTTGTTCCCAGAAGCACCTATAGGACTTGTAGTGTGTTAGTCCCATCACACACACAGAGCTATATTTTGTTCCCAGAAGCACCTATAGGACTTGAAGTGTGTTAGTCCCATCACACACACAGAGCTATATTTTGTTCCCAGAAGCACCTATAGGACTTGAAGTGTGTTAGTCCCATTACACACACAGAGCTATATTTTGTTCCCAGAAGCACCTATAGGACTTGAAGTGTGTTAGTCCCATCACACACACAGAGCTATATTTTGTTCCCAGAAGCACCTATAGGACTTGAAGTGTGTTAGTCCCATCACACACACAGAGCTATATTTTTGTTCCCAGAAGCACCTATAGGACTTGAAGTGTGTTAGTCCCATTACACACACAGAGCTATATTTTCTTCCCAGAAGCACCTATAGGACTTGAAGTGTGTTAGTCCCATCACACACACAGAGCTATATTTTGTTCCCAGAAGCACCTATAGGACTTGAAGTGTGTTAGTCCCATCACACACACAGAGCTATATTTTGTTCCCAGAAGAACCTATAGGACTTGAAGTGTGTTAGTCCCATCACACACACAGAGCTATATTTTGTTCCCAGAAGCACCTATAGGACTTGAAGTGTGTTAGTCCCATCACACACACAGAGCTATATTTTGTTCCCAGAGGCACCTATAGGACTTGAAGTGTGTTAGTCCCATTACACACACAGAGCTATATTTTCTTCCCAGAAGCACCTATAGGACTTGAAGTGTGTTAGTCCCATCACACACACAGAGCTATATTTTCTTCCCAGAAGCACCTATAGGACTTGAAGTGTGTTAGTCCCATCACACACACAGAGCTATATTTTGTTCCCAGAGGCACCTATAGGACTTGAAGTGTGTTAGTCCCATTACACACACAGAGCTATATTTTCTTCCCAGAAGCACCTATAGGACTTGAAGTGTGTTAGTCCCATCACACACACAGAGCTATATTTTGTTCCCAGAAGCACCTATAGGACTTGAAGTGTGTTAGTCCCATCACACACACAGAGCTATATTTTGTTCCCAGAAGCACCTATAGGACTTGAAGTGTGTTAGTCCCATCACACACACAGAGCTATATTTTGTTCCAGAAGCACCTATAGGACTTGAAGTGTGTTAGTCCCATCACACACACAGAGCTATATTTTGTTCCCAGAAGAACCTATAGGACTTGAAGTGTGTTAGTCCCATCACACACACAGAGCTATATTTTGTTCCCAGAAGCACCTATAGGACTTGAAGTGTGTTAGTCCCATCACACACACAGAGCTATATTTTGTTCCCAGAAGCACCTATAGGACTTGAAGTGTGTTAGTCCCATCACACACACAGAGCTATATTTTGTTCCCAGAAGCAACTATAGGACTTGAAGTGTGTTAGTCCCATCACACAGACCTTTATTTTCTTCCCAGAAGCACCTATAGGACTTGAAGTGTGTTAGTCCCATCACACAGAGCTCCTATATATTCTTCTCAGCAGCACCCACAGGACTTCTAGTGTGTTAGTGGCATCACACAGAGCTCCTCTATTTTCTTTGCAGAAGCACCCATAGGACTTCTAGTGTGTTAGTGGCATCACACAGAGCTCCTATATATTCTTCTCAGCAGCACCCACAGGACTTCTAGTGTGTTAGTGGCATCACACAGAGCTCCTCTATTTTCTTTGCATAAGCACCCACAGGACTTCTAGTGTGTTAGTGGCATCACACAGAGCTCCTCTATTTTCTTTGCAGAAGCACCCACAGGACTTCTAGTGTGTTAGTGGCATCACACAGAGCTCCTCTATTTTCTTTGCAGAAGCACCCACAGGACTTCTAGTGTGTTAGTGGCATCACACAGAGCTCCTCTATTTTCTTTGCAGAAGCACCCACAGGACTTCTAGTGTGTTAGTGGCATCACACAGAGCTCCTCTATTTTCTTTGCATAAGCACCCACAGGACTTCTAGTGTGTTAGTGGCATCACACAGAGCTCCTCTATTTTTTTTGCAGAAGCATCCACAGGACTTCTAGTGTGTTAGTGGCATCACACAGAGCTCCTCTATTTTCTTTGCAGAAGCACCCACAGGACTTCTAGTGTGTTAGTGGCATCACACAGAGCTCCTCTATTTTTTCTTTGCAGAAGCACCCACAGGACTTCTAGTGTGTTAGTGGCATCACACAGAGCTCCTCTATTTTCTTTGCAGAAGCACCCACAGGACTTCTAGTGTGTTAGTGGCATCACACAGAGCTCCTCTATTTTCTTTGCAGAAGCACCCACAGGACTTCTAGTGTGTTAGTGGCATCACACAGAGCTCCTCTATTTTCTTTGCATAAGCACCCACAGGACTTCTAGTGTGTTAGTGGCATCACACAGAGCTCCTCTATTTTTTTTGCAGAAGCATCCACAGGACTTCTAGTGTGTTAGTGGCATCACACAGAGCTCCTCTATTTTCTTTGCAGAAGCACCCACAGGACTTCTAGTGTGTTAGTGGCATCACACAGAGCTCCTCTATTTTCTTTGCAGAAGCACCCACAGGACTTCTAGTGTGTTAGTGGCATCACACAGAGCTCCTCTATTTTCTTTGCAGAAGCACCCACAGGACTTCTAGTGTGTTAGTGGCATCACACAGAGCTCCTCTATTTTCTTTGCATAAGCACCCACAGGACTTCTAGTGTGTTAGTGGCATCACACAGAGCTCCTCTATTTTCTTTGCAGAAGCACCCATAGGACTTCTAGTGTGTTAGTGGCATCACACAGAGCTCCTATATATTCTTCTCAGCAGCACCCACAGGACTTCTAGTGTGTTAGTGGCATCACACAGAGCTCCTCTATTTTCTTTGCAGAAGCACCCATAGGACTTCTAGTGTGTTAGTGGCATCACACAGAGCTCCTATATTTTCTTCTCAGCAGCACCCACAGGACTACCGACTACAATGGCTGGAAGACCGCCAAGGGGAGGCAGAGCGTGCAGAGCCAAGAACACAGGGCAGGCAGGCTCTGTTTCTAGTGGACGTGGCCGTGGACGTGGACGTGGTCGTGCATCGTCATCAGCACGTGGCCATGGGACACGCGCGTCTTTGTTTTCGGCAGCTGGATATGTGGAGCCGCATCATGCTGAAGGCTTGGTAGAATGGATGACCAAGCCCTCCTCATTCTCCTCATCCTCTCTCACCCAGGCTCAGGGTACTGACAGAGCATCATCAGCCACCCCTTCCCTAGACCCACCATGTCCTCCTGAGGAGTCCCCCGAACTCTTTGAGCACAGTGTTGGGTACATGCTCCAGGAGGATGCCCAACGATTCGAAGGCTCGGATGACGATACCCAGCTTGAGGAATCTGGCAGTACTGTTCCACCAGCTGCAGCTTACTGCCAGGTTTGCTCTAGTGGTGAAGAGGGAGGGGATGATGAGGTCACTGACTC
Organism: Lithobates sylvaticus; assembly: GCA_028564925.1. Taxonomy (NCBI): domain Eukaryota; kingdom Metazoa; phylum Chordata; class Amphibia; order Anura; family Ranidae; genus Lithobates; species Lithobates sylvaticus. The sequence continues at coordinate 240,817,635 of CM053026.1, forward strand.
CACGTGGGTGCCTCAAGGGAGAGAGGATGAGGAGGAGGACGAGGAGGAGGAGGACGAGGAGGAGGAGGATGCGGCGTCACATGTCCAACGAGGCAGGATGCCCCCTGGAGGCCAGGTAGAGGCCAGCACAGCAACTGTACAACACCGCAGAGCTCCGCCTGTGCAGGGCGCTGCCTCTGCACGTTATCAGAAAAGTTCTTTGGTGTGGGCCTTTTTTGAGACGAGTGCAGCAGATCGCACCACTGCTATTTGCAATATTTGTCTCAAGCGTATCTCGCGTGGCCAAAACATCAGCCGCTTGGGCACGACAAGCATGACCAGACATATGGCGACCTGCCATGCAGCTCGTTGGCAGGCACACATAAAAGACCCACACCAAAGAACTAAGCGGACCTCTCCTTGCTCCTCCTCAGCTGGGATCTCCATCCCCACTACACCTTCAGTCCTCTCTGAAAGCTGCTCTGAGAGGACTGAAGGTGTAGAATTCGGTGTGTCACAACCAAGTACTTGCAGTACACCGACGTCCGATTGCAGCAGGCAAATTTCCCTGCCCCAGCTGCTGGACCGTAGAAAGAAGTACACTCCCAGCCATCCACATGCCCAGCGGTTGAATGCTAGCCTTGCTAAATTGCTAGCACTTCAACTGCTGCCTTTTCAGTTGGTAGACTCGGCCCCCTTCCGTGAGTTTGTTCAATGTGCGGTTCCTCAGTGGCAGGTTCCCAAACGCCACTTTTTTCTCGCGGAAGGCGATTCCGTCTCTCTACCGGCATGTGGAGGCAATGTCCATGCCTCGCTGGACAGGGCGGTCAGCGGTAAGGTGCATATTACCGCTGACTCATGGTCCAGCAGGCATGGACAGGGACGGTACCTTTCTTTCACGGCCCATTGGGTCACTCTATTGGCAGCTGGGAGGGATGCAGGACAAGGTGCAGTAGTGTTGGAGGTTGTTCCGCCACCACGCCTCCAAAACGCGACTACTGCTACTGGTTGTGACACACCTCTCTCCTCCACCCCCTCCTCTTCTTTTTCCTCCAGTGCTCTGTCCTTGGAACCAGCGGTGCTCCGTAGGCGTACAAGGGGCTACGCAAGTACGCAGGCAAAAAGATGCCATGCCGTGCTTGCGCTGGTGTGTTTGGGGGACAGGAGCCACACTGGGCCAGAGGTTCTGGCAGCTCTGCAGGGGCAGGCCGAGAGGTGGTTGACGCCACGTCAGCTTAAGCCAGGAATGGTCGTTTCTGACAATGGCACCAACCTCCTCTCCGCCCTGCGACAGGGGCAGCTCACCCATGTGCCCTGCATGGCTCACGTCCTCAACCTGGTGGTGCAGCGGTTCTTGGCAGGTTCCCAGGCTTACAGGATGTCCTGAGGCAGGCCAGGAAAGTCTGTGTGCATTTCCGCCGATCTTATAATGCCAGTGCTCGGCTGACTGAGCTGCAAAAGGAGCTGAACCTGCCCAAGAACCGCCTAATATGTGACATGCCCACCAGGTGGAACTCAACGTTGGCCATGCTGCAGCGACTGCACACGCAGCAGAGGGCCATCAATGAGTACCTTTGCGACTACGGCACCAGGACAGGGTCAGGGGAGCTTGGTTTTTTTTCCCCACGTCAGTGGAGCATGATCAGGGATGCATGCACTGTCCTCTCACCATTTGAGGAGGCCACGAGGATGGTGAGCAGTGACAGTGCATGCATCAGTGACACTGTCCCTCTTGTCCACCTGTTGGAGCATACGCTGCGTGGGATAATGGACAGGGCACTTGAGGCAGAACAGAGGCAGGAAGAGGAGGACTTCCTTGCCTCTCAAGGCCCCCTTTATCCGGACAGTGTTCCTTCTGTCCCACCCATCACACAGGAAGAGGATGAGGAGGAGGAGGAGGAGGAGGATTGTGTGAGCATGGAGGTGGAGCCTGGCACTCAGCATCAGCAGCAGCAGTCTTTTAGGGATGATGTACAGTCCCAACAAACCAGTGGACTTGTACGTGGCTGGGAGGAGGTGGCTGGCGATCATGTCATCCTCAGTGACCCAGAAGACTCCGGACCGAATGCCTCAGCTAACCTACGCTGCATGGCCTCCCTGATCCTGCAAAGCCTGCGGAAGGATCCTCGTGTTCTTCGGATCAAGGAGAGGGACCATTACTGGCTGGCCACTCTCCTTGATCCGCGGTACAAGGGTAAGGTTGCGGACCTTATCTTGCCGTCGCAGAGGGAGCAGAGGATGAGACATCTCAGGGAGGCCTTGCAGAAAGGTCTGTGCAACGCGTTCCCAGAAACTGGGAGGCTACAAACTCCTGGTCCTGGGCGACGAGTTGCTGAGGCTTCGGTCAGTGGCAGAAGGAGCGGTGGGGAAGGTGGACGTCTGACCGATGCGTTCAGACAATTTTTTAGTCCGCAGCCCCAAGGTATGATCGGTTCCAGCAACCATCGCCAGCGTCTGATATACATGGTGCAGGAATACCTTGGGGCAAGGTCAGACTTGGACACCTTTCCCACCGAAAATCCTCTGGCTTACTGGGTCCTGAGGATGGATCACTGGCCAGAGCTTGCACAGTATGCAATTGAGCTACTGGCCTGTCCTGCCTCCAGCGTTCTTTCCGAACGCACATTCAGTGCTGCTGGAGGATTTGTGACTGATCATAGGGTGCGCCTGTCCACCGCCTCGGTTGATCGACTGACATTCATCAAAATGAATCAGTCTTGGATCACCACCAGCTACCAGGCACCTGAGGCGGATATAACCGAATAATTTTTAAAGTCACATCCCTTCAAGACTGCCTATGCTGATGCTGAGTGACTGTCCTCTTATGTTCACTGACTATCCTCTTCCTCCTCCTCAATGATCCATGCCACCACACCAGTGCCTAAGGCACAATTTTTCAGCCCCTGTTTAACAGGGGCGTGTACTTCCAATTTTTTAAAAAAATGCTTCGCAACACGTGTGACTGCTGTGCTCCAAGTACAGTCTCTGTGAGGGGTTGCAGTGTTGTGGCACCAGCACCAGTGCCAAAGGCACAATTTTTCAGCCCCAGTTTAACAGGGGCGGGTACTTACAATTTTTTAAAAAAATGCTTCGCAACACGTGTGACTGCTGTGCTCCAAGTACAGTATCTGTGAGGGCCGGGTTGCAGTGTTGTGGCACCAGCACCAGTGCCTAAGGCACAATTTTTCAGCCCCTGTTTAACAGGGGCGGGTACTTACAATTTTTTAAAAAAATGCTTCGCAACACGTGTGACTGCTGTGCTCCAAGTACAGTATCTGTGAGGGCCGGGTTGCAGTGTTGTGGCACCAGCACCAGTGCCTAAGGCACAATTTTTCAGCCCCTGTTTAACAGGGCGGGTACTTACAATTTTTTTTAAAAAATGCTTCGCAACACGTGTGACTGCTGTGCTCCAAGTACAGTCTCTGTGAGGGGTTGCAGTGTTGTGGCACCAGCACCAGTGCCTAAGGCACAATTTTTCAGCCCCTGTTTAACAGGGGCGGGTAATTACAAATCTTGATCTAATAGTTCACAGCAGGGCCCATTCCTGCGCCCACCAAGAGTAACTATGAGGGCCTGCAGTCTTGTGGCAACACCGTCCACCACCACCGCCAAAGGCCCAATTTTTCTGCCCTGTTCATCAGGTGCTTGCAATTACAAATCTTGATCTAATAACTCACAACAGGGCCCATTCCTGCGCCCACCAAGAGTAACTGTGAGGGCCTACAGTCTTGTGGCAACACCGTCCACCACCACCGCCAAAGGCCCAATTTTTCTGCCCTGTTCATCAGGTGCTTGCAATTACAAATCTTGATCTAATAACTCACAGCAGGGCCCATTCCTGCGCCCACCAAGAGTAACTATGAGGGCCTACAGTCTTGTGGCAACACCGTCCACCACCACCGCCAAAGGCCCAATTTTTCTGCCCTGTTCATCAGGTGCTTGCAATTACAAATCTTGATCTAATAACTCACAGCAGGGCCCATTCCTGCGCCCACCAAGAGTAACTGTGAGAGCTTACAGTCTTGTGGCAACACACCGTCCACCACCACCACCACCCCCAATTTTTCTGCCCTGTTCAACAGGTGCATGCAATTACAAATCTTGATCTATTAACTCATAGCAGGGCCCATTCCTGTGCCCACCAGTCTTGTGGCTACACCAACATCTAATAGGGCAAATTTCTGCAGAGTATATACGCCAGGCCCCTACTTTCAAACATCCAACTTACAAACGACTCCTACTTGCAAATGGAAAGAGAAAACAGGAAGTGAGAGTAAATCTACCCCTAGGAAGGGAAATTCTATCCTGTTAGATTTAATTTGGGAAAAAGGTATCTCCTCTCTACTGATACTTTATCACCAATCCTTGTTTCAATTAAAACCCCACTTTTCCAAAAACATTTGTCATTGGGACGGAAAGTGAGGTGACATGTTCTGAACAGATGTGCAAAGACAGCAAATGTTACAGGGGTGATAACCCCTCCCTATGTTCTCCAAAAAGCTTAAAAATAGATTTTTTTGGGATGGAGCTACACTCATAATGTACCTGTTCAGATTCTACTTAAGAACAAACCTAAAGCCGCAAGTGGTTTTAAATGTCATCCAGCGTTGTAGATTATAAATTACGATGACCAATTCCTGCCAACCTCTCTAAAAAAAAATGTGTTGCATGGAGCCCATCTTTACCTTTCATACCAGACCTGACGGTGTGAAATTTGAATGTATGAGTTACAGAGGAACCCCCAAGCCTTTTTTTTTAATAACTATCCCCAGCCATGTAGGTAAATAAGCTGGTAACATTACTGTTGTACTTAACAATCACTGAAAGAGGGAATGTATAATAGTGGAAGTAATACACCAAACGGGTAAATGTTAAGTTCACCTAAATGCTTGAACAACCAAGGTTCAGTCTCAACTTGTGTTCAGACCAAAGCTTAAAGCTGAGTTCCAGCCTGGGTGAAAAAAAAATAAAAAAATCACCAGCTTCAAATACTGTTGCTGCTGACTTTTAATATAAGGACACTTACCTGTCCAGGTAGCCCACAATGTCGGCACCCGAAGCCCACCCGTCCATTGGCTCCAGGTGCAGGTGCTGGCATCCTTACTAAGGGAAACAGGAAGTGAAGCCTTGCAGCTTCACAGCCTGTTCCTACTGCACAATCGCCAGTCACGCAGCACTTTCTGAATGGTCCTGTTGTCTTCTGGTATACACACAGGTCCAAAAAGGTGACAAGGGGGAGGAGGAGGGCCTTGAAAAAAGTGACGGATGAAGGGATGGGATGGAAGTCCCGAAGAAAATAAACAAAAAACTATGAAAAAAAAGAATAATCTAAAAACGAGGGGGTTGGGTTGTACATATATTTTCAAAGGATTTTAATTTGTGCCTGGAACTCCACTTTAAGCTCATCCCCACTCTCTAACCAGTCAGTTGGTTGTAGGGGGCACTGGTAAAATGAGACTCTGGTGGTGGGAAATTAAGACCCTCATGAAAGAGTCATGAGGTCAATATATATATATATATATATATATACATATATATATAGTGTATATATATATATATATATATATATATACAGTGTATATATATATATATATATATATATATATATATATATATATATATATATATATACATATATATATATATATATATATATATATATATATATATATATGCAATTCAGGGCTACAATATCCAAGTGTTGTAATGTATTAGTGGTTAAAAAACTTGGTCTGTTGCATATTTTTATGAAGATGCAATTCTGGTGCAAACTTTGAAATGCAGTACTAAACATGGTACTGAGTAAGGTTGCCAAGAATCATAAATGTCCTCTGAAACACAACTCAAACATTGTACGAACGCAGAACGTTTTTTACCTTACTGCTTAGAACGCAGCTCCCCCACAGCCATCCTAGATACATATATCTGAGCCTGATGTCAGGCCCTCTTGGCTATCTCCTTCCTCATTGGCTCAGATATATCAGCAGGTACCATTGGCTCCCTCTGCTGTCAATCACAGCCAGTGACAAGGGAGTGGGGGGCGGGGCCGAGCTCCACTCTGTGTGTCTTATGGACAGAGAGTGGGGCTCGAGAATGAGCATGCATGAGTGCCCCCACAGCAAGTTGCTTTCTATGGGGGCACTCAGCATAGAGGAGCCTGAAGCACTGGTGGGGGCCCAAGAACAGTAGAGGCTGATCTGTGCAAAAAAAAAGAAAAAAAAAAAATGGTTAAGTCCACTCATTTGCACTTCCGAGAATATATTCTGCTGCAGGTATTTAACCACTTAACAACCGGCCCAAAGCCGAATGACAGCTACAGGGCGGTTAGATAACTCTGGGAGGGCGTACACTGACGTCCTCACATAATCCTGCTCTCGCACGTCCCCTGGGACGCTCACCGGAGAACATTCGTGACCGCTGGGTCCACAGGACCAGGCGCATCACGAATCACGCTGATCGTGGCCGTTTACCATGTGATCGCTCCGTCAAATGACAGAGCGATCACTTGTAAACAAACCTGTCATCATGTCATGACGCCAGTTCCTCTCTCCTCTCTGCCTACTGATCTGTACAGTGGTGGGGAGAGATCGGATGGCAGTAGCGCTGTGGGCTGGATCTGTAGTGCCCACAGTGCTGCTCTGTGACAATTGCAGTAACATCCATGGATCCATCCATCCATGCTCAGCCATCCCTCCATACTCTGCAATACCCTGCAATACTCTGCCAATACTCTGAAATACTCTGCAATACCCTGCCAATACTCTGAAATACTCTAAAATACCCTGCCATACCCTGCAATACTCTTCAATACCCAGCCATACTCTGCAATACCCAGTCATACTCTGCAATACCCAGCCATACTCTGCAATACTCTGCAATACCCTGCCATATTCTGCAATACTCTGCAATACCTTGCAATACCTTGCAATACCCAGCCATACTCTGCAATACCCAGCCATACTCTGCAATACTCTGCCATACCCTGCAATACTCTGCAATACCCAGCCATACTCTGCAATGCTCTGCCATACCTTGCAATACTCTGCAATACCCAGCCATACTCTGCAATACCCTGTCATACTCTGCAATACTCTTCCATACTCTGCAATACCCAGTCATACCCTGCAATACTTGCTATACCCTGCAATACCCAGCCATACTCTGCCATACCCAGCCATACTGTGCAATACTTGCAATACCCAGCCATACTCTGCAATACCCAGCCATGCCCTGCAATACCCAGCCATGCTCTGCCATACCCAGCCATACTCTGCAATACCCACCCATGCTCTGCAATACCCAGCCATACTCTGCAATACTCAGTGATACCCAGCCATACCCAGCCATACTCTGCAATACTCGGTAATACCCAGCCATACTCGGCGATACCCAGCCATACTCAGCCATTCCCAGCCATGTTCAGCCATGCTCGGCCATGCTTTGCCATGCTCAGCCATACTCGGCTCTACTCAGCCTCTCTATGTGGCCAGTCTGTGGAAGTCTCACACATGTGGTATTGCCATACTCAGGAGGAGTAGGAAAATCTATTTTGGGGTGTAATTTTTGGTATGTACATGCTATGTGTTAGAAATATTGTATAAATGGACAACTTTGTGTTAAAAAAAATGCATTTTAACCACTTCCCGCCCGCCGGATGTCATATGACGTCCTTGAATTTGTGCGGGGATATCTGAATGATGCCTACAGCTACAGGCATCATTCATATATCAGCTTTTTCAGCCGGTGATTCCCTAAACCATAAGAATGATCATAGCGGCTGTTCCACTGTTTGATCGTTCTTACGGGAGGCGAGAGGGGACAACCCTCCCGTTGCCCTCCGGTGTTTCTACCAACTCGCCGATACGATCAAAGCCAGGATCGCTTTTTTTAAAAGTTGCAACGACCACCATTGTATTTTCTAGCGTCTTTGCTAAAAAAACATATATAATGTTTTGGGGTTCTATGGAATTTTATAGTAAATAAATTATGATTTTTACATGTAGGAGAGAAATGTCAGAATTGGCCTGGGTGCTCCAGAACGCCTGAAGGTGCTCCCTGCATGTTAGGCCTCTGTATGTGGCCACACTGTGTAAAAGTCTCACACATGTGGTATCGCCATACTCGGGAGTAATAGCAGAATGTGTTTTGGGGTGTAATTTGTGGTATGCATATGCTGTGTGTGATAAATAACCTACTAATATGACAATTTTGTTAAAAAAAAAGAAAAAGAAATCTTGATTTTGCAAAGAATTGTGGGAAAAAATGACAACTTCAAAAACCTCACCATGCATCTTTCTAAATACCCTGGAATGTCTTCTTTCAAAAAAGGGGTAATTTGGGGGGGGTATTTGTACTTTTCTGGAATGTTAGGGTCTCAAGAAATGAGATAGGCCGTCAGTACTTCAGGTGTGATCAATTTTCAGATTTTTGGCACCATAGCTTGTGGACTCTATAACTTTCACAAAAAACAAATAATATACACCAATTTGTACTTATTTTTACCAAAGATATGTAGCAGTATAAATTTTGGCCAAAATTTATGAAGAAAAATTACTAATTTGCTAAATTTTATAACAGAAACAAAGAAAAATTCATTTTTTTTTACAGAATTTTCGGTCTTTTTTCTTTTATAAAAAAACCCAGCAGTGATTAAATACCACCAAAAGAAAACTCTATTTGTGTGAAAAAAATACAAAAATTTCATATAGGTACAGTGTTGCATGACTGAGTATTTGTCATTCAAAATGTGAGAGCACCGAAAGCTGAAAATTGGTCTGGTTAGGAAGGGGGTTTAAGTGCCCAGTGGTCAAGTGGTTAGAGGAATTCTCCTTCTACTCTTAGCTCTATATTCTGGGTTCCTGGGAAGATGCAGCAGTGTTCTACTCTTTCCTGGATGCAGGCTGCCGTATGAAATCACGGGGCTCCTGACAGTCTGCCTGAAAGTCCCCCTCTCCTCCCCCCGAATTAAAAAAAAATTAAATAAAAGTCACTGAATTGTAATCTTTTAGAGATCCCCATCTCAGTAGAGGAGGTGCTTGGGGGTATCAAGCAGGATAAGAAGGGTTCAGCTTCTGGGCCAGATGGTTTTTCTGCCTTATTTTAAAAGAAATTTGCTGCAACCTTATCCCCATATTTGGTCCACTTCTTTAATTCCTTGCAAGAGTGTTTTTTTTTAGAAACCACCTTGAACACAGCATTTATAACAGTAATAGCCAAACAGTTGAATAAACCAGGGAAAGTGGGTAACTACAGACCAATTTCATTGATTAACAGTGACCTGAAATGTCTGACTAAAATTTTGGCTAATCAATTATCATCCTTCATTAGTTCATATGTCCAAAAGGACCAGATAGGGTTCATCTCAGAGAGGTAGGAACCTAACCAAATTCGACGAGTGATTGATATTGTGTCTCTGCTTTGGTCTGGATAGAATGGTGGGGGGGGGGGGGGGGTTGTCTCTAAAAGAAGGGTAATTGATCTCCAAGAGGCGTTTGATACAGTTTCCTGGCCATACTTATTAAAAGTTCTGGAATGCTGGGGTTTTGCAGATAATGTAAACCCTGTACTCCACCCTACAGGCTGCAAGGTAATTTTTCTCAACCAAATTTGGTTGCCTGGGGTGTGAGACAGGGTTGCCCTTATTTATATTGCCAGTATCTGACAATACATTACAACTGCGAGCAGTTTTAAATTACATTTTTTTCCTTTGGAAATTTAATTTTACTGTGGTGCTGTTATAAACACGGGAAAGACACGCTACTTTACAGGCAGACTAAGGAGACCCCCCCCCCCCCCCGCACAATATTTAAAGTAATAATACATTTTTATTGTTTCACTTTAAGCATTATTAAAATCATTGTTCCTGAAAAAACTGCAGTGTTTAAAACTTTTTTTGCATTGATACCCATGGGGCAGGACCCAGTTCCCCAAACACTTTTTATGGCAATAACATACATATAAGCCTTTAAAATGAGCACTTTTGATTTTTCATGCTCGTATCCCATAGACTTTAACAGTGTTCACACAAATGTTTATTCTTGTTCAATATGTTTATTGAATTTTACAATAGAAAGAAGAATATTACATTATATTGACATGTACATAAGATTCGGAAATTAAGGAACATTGTCATACATTTGATGATACCATCTCACTTAGATAATACAAGAAAGAGCTTAAATATATGCAAAAGAAGTTGTAAAAGAATCAAGAACAAACTCGATCCTATTATTAGAGAGTATAATGCCCCGTACACATGGTCGGACATTCCGACCACAAAATCCGTCTGATTTTTTCCAACAGATTTTGGACAAAACTTGCGTTGCATACACACGGTCGGACAAAGTTATTGGAAAATTTGATCGTTCCAACCAGGTGACGTAAATAACATACAATGGGACTACATATAGGCCAGTAGCCAATAGCTTTCATCCCTAAATTCATTCTGAGAATGCGTGGCACTTTGTGCGTTGGAATTCTATACACATGATCGGAAAAAGTCTGATCGGATTTTGTTGTCGGAAAATTTAAGGTCCTGCTCTCAAATTTTTTCAGACAAAAAAGTCTGCTAGAGCCCACACACAATGGGATTTTCCGATAACATAATCTGATCAGACTTTTCCCGACGGAATTTTCAACCGTGTGTACGGGGCATAAGACCCAAAGAAGAAAAAAAATAAAAATGGAGACAAAAATTAAATTCCCTCAGTTACCTGTACATCAATTGGGTCATGCCTCCAGACCACCCGACCACCCCAAATGGGATCAAAGTGTGGACGAATGGGGGCATGATCTTAAGATAATGAATTATTAATTTACAGAATAGAGGGAATGTTTGACGAATCTTAGAGTGATCCAGGTAAATAGACAATAACTTGTGTTTTCTTCACGTATAGAGTAAATATACTCTATACAAAAAAAAAGGTGATATTATAAGAAAAATTAACAGTTTATGACAGAAGTTTAAATACTGTTAAATGATCTCATGTATGAGGATAATAGGATGGAAAGAAAAAGGAAAAAAGAAGAAAAAGGAAAGGAGAAACAAGAGAAAGATACTATTAATAGAACCAGAAGTGAACAACACAAGCTCTAATCTACATATGAGAAAAAAAAAATATTTTCATATCATTCACCTCTAACTTAATGTTAGTAAGTCAATATGTGGAGAGAGAAGAAAGTAAGAAAGAAAGAAAGAAAGTCTCTTGTGGTGGTGGTGCGGCCCCCACCCAGGCAGTGCATATGTTTAATGACAGAGAGTGGAAGGAAGAAGAGTAAACTTAGCAAGGTAATAATAACGATTGGTCAAAGTCAGTCGGTAAGTAATGTTTGACCCAAGGTTGCCAAATCTTGCAAAATGTATTTATATTATTATTTTCTATAGCTGTAATTTTGGCAAAAGTAAGGGCTCTGTTCATCCTATGTTTAGCCTCAGCCACTACCAAAGTTTGAGAGTTCCATGCTTTGGCTATAGTTTGTTTAGCTGCAGTGGCAAGGTGAATGAATAATTTGAATTGAGTTTGCGTTAGGTCCGATGGTTTGAGATTCAAAAGAGCCATTGCTGGGTCAGGAAGAATAGAGGTGCCCAGAGCTTTGGAGGCTATCTCAAATATTTTCTTCCAAAATTCTTGGGCTATCGGGCATAGCCACCAGATATGAAAGTGTGTACCAGGCGTTGGACATCCCCGAAAACAGGAGTCTGAATAGGAAGGAACAAATTTTGCTATTCTGGTTTGTGCCAAAACTTTAAAGTTGGTTTATAATGCAAAGCAATTCGGGGAAGAAGTATTAGTAGCTAACCAGATATTAGACCACTCTTCTATGTCAAAAGTGTGATCCATATCTTGCGACCATTTGACAGTATATGAGGGTAGTGTTTCATTGGAGGGCATTTTAATGTGTCGCTATAGGAGTGAAATCAGGCCTCTAATGTGTGGGTCGCTCTTACAAATGCGCTCAAACTGCGACATCTGGTTGAGTGGAGAACCTGTCCTAATGAAGGGTGTATAAAGTTTTTAATTTGTAGGTATCGAAAAATTTCAGTTCTGGGAAGTCCAAAGGTTTCACATAATTTGGAAAATGTGTATAATGTATTGTTGGAAACCAAATTATGCAATCTGATTAGGTTAGTAGAGGACCAAGCTGTGAATGACAATCGGGAATTTCCAAGCTGGGTGGGAAGCTGGGTATTTAATGAAGGAAAGGAGGGGATTATGTGAGGACTGAAGATTGTGCGAACTTTTAAATTTGTCCCAAATAGCTAAACAATGCTTGGTAATAGAATTAGATATATGTACTCTATCTTTAGGCTGGAGCCATAACATGTTAGCCACAGAGATGGGGGTCAATATCAACAGATTCGACAGCAACTCATAGAGGAGTTTCCATAGTGGAATGGCATTTAGGCAATTGGGATAGTTGTAATAATAGGAAGAAAAATTTGGTAACCCTAATCCGCCCTTCAATTTAGTAAGGAACAATGTAGATTTAGGGATACAGGGTTTATTGGTGCCCCAAATAAATTACATAATTCTGCGCTGTGTAAGACGTAAGAAGTATGAAGTTATTGGAATGGGGAGTACCCTAAATAGGTAAAGGAATTTTGGTAAAATTCACATCTTAATGGCATTAATCAGCCCAAACCAAGACAAGGAAAGAGAAGACCATTGCGTCAATAAACCGGTAATTGATTTTAGAAGTGGTAAGTAGTTAGTTGAAAAAAGATCTGTTAATAAATTCATCATTTGTATTCCCAAATATGGAAGATGATGCAATACCCAGTTAAATGGTAATGAGGACTTAGCTTGGAGAAATTCTGCTTGTGTTAAAGAAACATTTAGCGCATTAGATTTATTATGGTTAACAAACCGTTCAGACACTACTGCAAATTTGTCTAATAAGTCTATTAAGTTAGGGGCGGACACATGTGGATGAGTTAAGAAAATAAGGATGTCATCGGCGAAGAGACATAATTTGTGTTTGTATCCACCCAACTCTATGCCTTAACATTCGGATTAGAACTGTTTAATTGTGCCAAGGGCACAAGTAAGGCAAAGAGCAACGGGGATAAAGGACAACCTTGCCTAGGTACTCTACCAATGTCAAATTTTGCTGACCAGTGTATTTAACGTAGGCCTGTGGATTAGCATAAAGAGAGGAAACCCATGTTAGAAAGTGATTTTTAAACCCCCATTTTTGCCGAATATATTGCAAGTATGGCCAGGAAACTGAATCAAAAGCTTTTCTAATATCTAAAGATATAAGGCATGTTGAAATCTTTCTTTTTTTAGCAGTATGGATAAGCAAGAGAGCTCATCTTATATTGTCGCCCACCTTTCCGGGCAACAAATCACGATGTATTAATTGACCTATAATCGCATTCAATCGTGTCGCTATGATCTTGGCTAATAATTTTATTAAAATTTAGGAGGGAAATGGGGCGATAATTAGTCCAGGAGGTGAGATCCGTATGGACCTGGTCTCTTATGGAGTTTTAAGGATTTGATGGCGTTTTGAACTTCTAAAGTTGTAATAGGTTTTTCCAGAAGATCACATTGCGTTCGTTCTAAAGTAGGGAAATTAATACTAGAGAACAGGTCGTCTGCCTTAGTTTTGTCAAAGTCAATGTTTGAGGAATAAAATTTAGCCAGGTTAGAATGAAAAATCTCCAATATTTTAACTGGATTACTCGTGTAAGTGTCACGAGAACTTTTCAGTCTTATAGATGTCTGTGTATGTTGTATTTTTCGAAGAATATGTGCCATTAAGGTGTCAGGTTTGTTAGCCTTAAGATATTGAATGTGATATTTTTTGCGTAAGACTTTATCAGCTGAGTCAGTTAGAAATAGTTCTAAATCAAGACGTGCTTTATCTAAATTTGCATTTGTAGTAGTGTTAGGATTAAACTAAAGCAATATGACTAGCATTAAAATTAGCTTCCAACTTTGCTAATAAAACCTTACGTTCTATTTTAAGAGATGTGGCCTGTTGTATAAGTTTACCACGAATGACAGTTTTATGGGCTTACCATAGAGTAAGGGTTGATATATCTGCATTATCATTAAATGAAAGGTAATCTGTGAGTGCTGCCTCTATCTCTAAGCGATGGGATGGGTGGGTTAGTGTTGAATATTGATACACCAAGTTGTATCTTGTGACCTGGGTATCGGAGAAGCTATGGTGGTGACAATCGCACAATGATTAGTCCTAGAAAAGGGAATAATTTTAGAGGAAATAATCTCTGGGAGCATACTAGCTAGGATCAAGATGTGGTCTATACGCAAAAAAGATTTGTGTGGCTATGAATAATGAGTAAAGTACCTACTAGTGGGGTTAAGTTCTCTCCAAGAGTCTACCAAACCATGGATATTTAGCAAGCGTTGGAGGGATAATTTGTTAGAATTTGTAATAACTGATGGGGGAGATTTATCCAAATATGGAAAAATAGTAGTATTCAAGTCCCCACATAAAATGGTTGTCCCAAATTTGTGAGTATCGATAATTTGGAAAAGATGTGATAGAAAAGCCTCCGGGTGTTTATTGGGGGCATAGTACGATACAATTGTTACTGGTGTATCTGAAATATATCCTGTAAGTAGATGATATCTACCCTCAGGGTCGTTTAGTTGAGATACAAGAGTAAATGGCATAGTCCTATGAAACACGATAAGTGTACCATGTTGCTTAACAGTAACTGAGGCTGTATAGAATTGTGAGTATGTGGCAGATAAAAATTTAGGAGAGGCCTTCTCGATGAAGTGAGTTTCCTGTAGACAAATAATATGAGCTTTTTTGGTAGCAAGGGAGTGCAGAGCTTTAGTGCGCTTATGTGGAATATTGAATCCTTGTACATTCAAGGACAATATATTTATGGGGGCCATAACACATCAAAGACAATTGTTATGTCAGGGAATACACAACCCGAACCGTGAGACGCAACCACCACCCCGAGAGAAGAAAAAGAGAGGAAAGAGAGAGAGGGAGAAAAAACTAAATCCAAATGAACAACCCTATTAGATGCAAAAAATGTTAACATATAAAATGCTAACAATAGGGTACAGGAGCATCTCTGAGGAAATTCAAAAAATCCCAGAGAGTCTCCAATGTCACCATCAGAGTCCCACATAATCTTAGTGGGCGTCTGGGGGTGACGTAAGGAGCTGCAAGATGTTTCAAAAGGAAGGACAGCACTGTAGAACCACTATATCTAATCAAAAAGTAATAGTGCATTGAGAACCAGAAAAAATAAAAAGCATCAAAATAACAACAAAACCGCTATGAATTCATCAGGGCCGATTGTGGCCAAAAATAACATAAAGAAATTCCTGTAGGGAAAAAACAAGTTAAAAAAAAGAAAAAAAAAAAACTATGCAAAATAGAATAGTCTAGAATCGACTTCAGTTCATCAGGACCACATAGACTATCCAATATGTAATATACAAACCATATTCATTTTGATGAGTCCCATTTCCTATTGCTTTCCTGGGAGCTTCTGTGAAAAGTCCCTTAAAACATAAAGAGAACACTGAACCAGGCTGCGTCTCATAAATTAAAAGATGAAACAGGAACTTTAAGGTAAGAGCAGATTCCTAGTGACAAGTAAAGATTATGGGAAGGGGAAAAAAAAAAAGATTAAAATATATGAGAAAAAATATATATTTATTTTCCTGGAAGAAAGCAATGAAAGTAGAGTCATAACAATAAGCCAGAATCCAGTAGAGTGATTATTAACTGATGTTACCTCTAGTAAAAATTTCAGAAGGCTATTGAGGAAAGTGACAAGAAATAGGATGAAATAGTAAAATACACTCAGTCCACAGAATCAGTAGCAATCGATATTGGATTATCATATCTACCACGTTTGTGAAGATTTTGATGTGATGAAGCAGGTGTTTCAAATCCAGCTGATGATTGTTGTTGTTGTGGGGATCTATAAGCAGAGCGTCTGGGAGGGTGGTTCCTAGATGAAATTTGATCCGCAGGCCCATTTTAAGCAATGCTGTTTGCAATTCCTCAGAAGAGCGACACACATATTTGTGTTCAAGATGGGTGAAGGGTAGTAAAAACAGGAATCCCCAACTGTATGTAATTTGATTGTTAATAAGTACTTGCAATTGGGGTTTGAGCGCGCGTCTCTTGGCAACAGTGAGTGGACAAAGGTCTGCAAAGAGCTGATATTGGTGTCCTTGAAAATTGAGATTGTTATTACCTCTGGCTGCTGAAAGTAATTGCTCTTTAGTACGGAAGAAGTGAAAATTAGCAATTATGTCTCTGGGAGGACCGTTTGTCTTGCGTGGGGCTAGAGCTCTATGTACTCTGTCCATCTCTAGCCTTTCAACAGGAATGCCAGGTTGCAGTTCCTGGAAGAGGGCTATCATAGTAGCCTGTAATTTTACAATGGACTCAGGAATCCCCCTGATTCTCAAATTAGAACGACAGTCCCTGTTTTCCTGGTCCTCTAAACGGGACTGTAACAACAAATTCTCATCTTTAAGGTTATCTAGTTCAGAAGTATATTGACTGGGCAGGATCTATACTATTAAAATGATCTTACTCCAGCGACTCCTCAATTTCTTTCACTCTGTGCCGATTCCCCTCCCCATTTGATTTTGTTAACATTCCAGTCTAAAGTTATCCACTACATACAGTATGGGGCCATAAAGTACATCATTTATCCAAAAACTGTTAATATAATATATATGGAAACTGTTTACACCTAAAACCCAAGGAGGGTTGGGGCTACCCAATCTCCTCCTGTACTACCAGTCTGGTCAGCTAACTCAAATGTCAGTGGTCTGCTCCCACTTTGCTAAACTGGGCTAGGTACAAATGGAGAGACAAGCGACCCCAGGTTATACTTCAGGCTATCTTATGTGGTGTCACTCCAGGAGACATTCACCCATTCTAGCACCTACCCTTTCACACTCTTTTGCATTGTACCTCCAGGCACACCTGGCCTTAATCTATCCACTGCTAAATGTACTCATATTTAGGAGACTCTGGAAATGATACTGCAGTATACAGAGGAGCCTTGATGGATGAGTCATAGCTGTCAGCATTGGTTCCCCGCTGACAGCAAAATAAATGTATTTATTTTTTTTTTAAATGGCATGGGGTCTCCCCCAAAATCCATACCAGACCTTTACATGAGCATGCAGCCTGGCAGGCCTTGAAAGGGGAGGGGGGCAAGCGAGCACCCCACCTCCTGAACCATACCAGGCCACATGCCCTCAACATGAAGGGGGTGCTTTGGGGCATGTGGGCTCTGCCCCCAGCCCAAAGCACCTTGCCCCCATGTGGTTCGCTTGCTCGTCCCACCTTTCCTGGTCTGCCAGGCTGCATGCTCAGATCTGGCATGTAAGGTCTGGTGTTTTTTTTTTACCTTTTAGCGAGTGGTTACCCTAAAACCCACACCAGACCCAAAGGGCCTAGTATATATTGGGGGGCACCCCATGCCGTTTTTTTTTTAATTTATTGCGTGCAAATTTAGCAATGTTTTTTTTTTATGCAGCTGCCAGCTGGGAAGCCCGCTGACAGCTGATGACTCATCCATTGTTAAGGATGCGGCGGGCGGCTTCCCGGCCACCGCTCCTTAACAGCCTATTGACTGTACGCTCAGCAGGCAGACATCCGAATGGGCGATATTCGCCCATCCCTAATATTCATATGTAAATTATTATAGAAATGAATGAGGGGCCAAATCACAGCTTATTAGTATGTTTATATACTGTAGAGCCTTGCATGCATGAGTGACCAATGTGATCCCATGATGCATTTTGTGCCCAGCCATGAGCAGTTCCATTATATCTTATGATAGCATTATCAGATTGCTTGGAATGTGTCATTTTAAAGGCATATATATGAAAATAGACAGAGAACTAACAGTGAACTAACACATGGTTAGGGACTACAATAAAGCAATATTCCAAAGTGCGTGTGTCCTTATACAAATTAATACACAAGAAACACAATAAAGTGCCTTAAACATGTAATAAACTTATAATACAGTATATTAACAAATCCATAAAAATCAAGTTCATATATAATGTGCAAAAATTGTGCAAAAATTATAGTGCAAATATATATTGTATATATTCCAAAACAGCATTTCTTCTCCCTTGCAGGGAAAAAATTATGATAGTGTGCACCACCATGAAAAGTGCTCCCCCAAAGGAATCGTTAAATGAGCTCCCTACCAACTGCTCTGAACCCATGCCAAGGAGATCACTAAACACCTTACTGCATAGCAGCCACATACACCATGATCCAGAATAAAAGCTCCCCAAACTCCTAAGCTGAAATAGACTCTCCATGGAGAATAATAAAGTGCAGAGGGAGATCTGAATAGTGTAGTATTTCACCAATAGATTTGAATAAAACAATGAAATTACACTTACAATCTCAAAGGTATAAAGCCTCGTACACACAATCGGATTGTTGGCAAACAGCGTTATACTTTTGTCTGAAGGGCATGTGCCAGCAACTTGTCTTGCATACTAGCGGCACACAATTGTCGGCCAACAAACTCGAACGTAGTGACGTACTACGCAGAATTTCAGCTCTTGAGTGCCACCCTTTGGGCACCTTCTGCTAATGTCATGTTTGGTGAGCATTGATTCTGAGCATGCATGTTTGTATTTTGGACTTCTGTGTGATGGACTTGTGTACATACGATACGAAAATCTGACCACAGACCATTGTCCACCGAAAATTTACTAGCCTGCTAACCAACATTTGTTGGCCGAAAGTTGGATAACAATTGTCTGAAGAGGCACACCAACGGTTGTATTTTAGGCAAACAGTCTGTCATCACACAATTCCCTGCCAAAAATCTGATCATGTGTATGAGGCTTTAAAAAGCATGTGTTACAAACAATTTCAAATGTGGAAAAAACACCAACAGCAGCAGCTAACCTGCGAGACACACACAGTAACAACAATAATCACTCCTAAAGTTGCGCTAATACTAATTAAAAGTTTATTATTTCAGAAAAGACAGTCCATATAGTAAAAACGTCTTGAAACGATGTATGCATCATCCATCACCAGAAATGTGTGATCTTGAATATGAGCATCCACCTTAAATAAAGTGCTTGCTTACTGACTCAAATTGACCCCCTATTATGGAGGGTCAATCTCACTTGTAGCTTATAACCCTGCCGGGGCCTCTATCCATCCAGGGGAACCAGGAGATATGAGTAATAAATCCACCACTCTAATGCCGCGTACACATGGTTGGATTTTCTGACGGGAAATGTTCAATGGGAGCTTGTTGTCGGAAATTCAGACCATGTGTAGGCTCCATCGGACATTTTCCGTTGGAATTTCCGACAAACAAAATTTGAGATCCGGATCTCAAATTTTCCGGAAAACAAAATACGTTGTTGTAAATTCAGATCGTGTGTACACAATTCCGAGACACAATGTTCCACGCATGCTCGGAATCAAGCAGAAGTGCCGAACTGGCTATTGAACTTAATTTTTCTCGGCTCGTCGTATGTGTTGTACGTCACCGTGTTCTTGGCAATCGGAATTTCCGACAAGATTTGTGTGACCGTGTACATGCAAGACAAGTTTGAGCCAAAATCCGTTGGAAAAAAAACATGGATTTTGTTGTCGGAATGTGCTATCGTGCGTACACGACATAAGAAGACTCGGTCATGGAAGATCCCCAAGAAGAAATAAAACTTGCCATAGCATAACATTCTTTACAATAATAACCATGCTGTATCCAAGGTTATTATTGCCTCATTGTGTCCTATTTATTGGGGACATTTGTTATTTATTTATCTGGATATGACCCCTCTTTGTGGATATATGGCATTTCCTGCTGTGTTAAAGTCCATTTTGCCCTTTATATATTGGCCGTATATGGATGCAGTTTTTGCCGGTGCCAGTAGGGTCACCTGCTATTTTGTAGATTGTGGCCCCTTATCTGTAATTTCCACATTTCCTGTATATTCCCTTCATTATAGGATACTTTGGTTACCCCCCATCCTAGTAGGGGTCACTTATTATTTTGTGAGATATGGCCCCGTACTGTATATGAAACCTCTACACTTTTTGCACATTGTTTTAATATTATATTTTTTTAGTTCCCTTTCATTGCAGGTATTCAAGGTTTCTTATACCATGTTTATCAGATTGTAGTTTAGGTTGTGACACCAGTCAGGAGGTTTGTGTCTGTTCTATAGAAGGCAGGTCCCAGATTATAGTACCCATTATTCCAAATGTAAATCTATTCAATCTAGTGGCAGATATAAGGTCATCACCCTCCTTCAAGATGGCAGATCCATAATAGATTACCCAAGGCTAAGACCGAGGCATAGTTTCTTTATGTTTTACCTATTTATATCGGTGAGTCAGTACGCTGCTCGTGCCCCAGGAGGATGTCAGATTGTGACGAAACGCGTACGGTGGAGCAACATCCTGAAATCACCAAGTACGTAATTCCCGGAAGGAATTCCCGGAAGCTGCTGTTTGGAGCTGGCCAGGTTGTAGATTACATGCGTGTTTTTAAAGTTCATGATGTAAGTGCAACCTTTTTATTTGAATAAATGTGTAAAGGTTTTTATGCTATGGCAAGTTTTATTTCTTCTTGGGGATCTTCCATGACTGAGTCTTCTTAGAGTGGTGGTTCTTACTCATATCTCCTGGTTCCCCTGATAGGTAGATACACTGGCAGGGTTATAAGCCACAAGTGAGATTGACACTCTGTAATAGGGTGTCAATTTGAGTCGGAAAGCAAGCACTTTATACGGTGGAGGCTTATATTGAAGATCACACATTTCTGGTGATGGATGATGTGTTACAAACAGCCAGCAGGTCCAAGTGGTTAGCCCGACTTGCAAAACTAGCAACCAACAACTGTTGAAACAATCTACACTTTTCTCAGGAGTATATACTAGGAGTATATACTATACAATAATTGCAGTAGAAGTAGGAGTATGCAAGGTAGAGAGCGGGGATCCACAATAAGAAACGCACAAAGCACAGGGTTCAACACTAATGTACAAGGCACAGTAATGAAAAGTATGTAATGCACAAAGTGCAGGGATCAAAAACAAGTAATGCAGGGGGTCAAGAGTAAAGCCAGTCACACATGGATCAAAATTATTGTTCAGCAGGGTATTGTTTTACATCTCTTCACCTTAGTGTGGCTTTACATCTGTGCAACAGGTGGTGGGTTGGTAGATGGGAATGAAGCCTGCAGCTGTCAAAGCACACAAAACAAGAAAAATGTAAGACATTGAAGCATTGGGATCTTCGCACTCAACAAAAGATGTGGAGCACAGACTTCAGGTGTTTGGAGCTAGTGACACCCACAGTAGGCTCTGTAGCCAGCTGGCCAGAATGTGAACTTAATGCAAATTAAACTATATATACTTCCTTATCCAATGTGTGTGTGCAATCTTTAATGCACAGAAATTCTTTATTGATGCATATCCTGACACGTTGATGCATATCCTGTAAGTTGATCAAAAAAGATTTTTTTTTCCTACTTGAAACATTTTAAAGAGGGTGAATACTGAATGGCAGGGATCTACTGGGAATTATGCAAACAGGTTTTGCCATTGATCTTGTTTGAATGTAAATATGTTACTCTTTTTTTTTATTTTTTTTTAAACATTATCGTGCATACTAGACATGTGCACACTGAAATATTTGGTTTCGGAATTTCGTCTTCGCCCGAAAAATACATTTATTTAGTTACTCACGAAATTCATTTTTATTTATTTCATTTCGTTAAAAAATGCATTCATCCAAAAATCAGAAATAATTAAGGTCGAATCTGTCATTGAAGGCTTATGGTGTCTGTCGAATGTTCTGACAAGATTCAACGGAGCAGTTAAACTGTATGACCCCCCAATCGTACATTTCCTGTCGAATGTTACGCTTACAAGCTATAGTAGAATTCTAATGTTCTATGACACTAGTAATAATTATATTTATTATTAATTATTATTACTAGTCATCCAACATTAGAATTCTTCTATAGCCTATGGGTGGAGCATTTGACCATAAGTGTCTGCTCGCGGCAACTCCTTTGTCGAATCTTCATGTCAAATCTTTTCTCTCTATGGCGAATAATCTTGGACTAATAGAGTTAGGTTAGGCACATTCAACCTATTGCTATTGTCTCTATAATGTCAAATCTTTTCTCTCTATGTCAAATCTTTTCTCTCTATGTAGAATAATCTTGAACTAATAAAGCTAAGGTTAAGCACATTCGACAACAGGTTCGATGGACACAGATCACTATTGTCAGCGTGTATGTCGAATCTCCTATCTATATCGAACAGTTGCAATGAAAACGAAAATAAAGCATTTGTTTATGTCGGATCTTTCGGTTTTCGGATTCTGCACGTTTGTTATCGTTTATTAAAGTGATAACGAAAATACCCAAAATTCGTACGAAAATGCATTTGGACGAAAACGAATGCACATGTCTAGTGCATACTAGTATAACATAGTACAGTATGTTTCAGGGACAAGTACTTATGTTTATTGTAAAATGGTAAATGTACTTGTAGCTTTTACAACATTAAAATGAAAAGGATATTTCTACTTTACAGACTGCTGTATATAAAATTCCTGTTTCTCAGAAAATCCCTGTAATGTAAAAGGGCCTTATTATATTGATAAAACAGAATGGTGACTGCAAAAGTAGTGTAACCTGAGAGCATATACTCTTTCAGACAGGGTCACCAAAACCAGACTAAACAGTCTGACTGTAACATAGAGAAATGGTGATGTCTGAAAAATGATCCTTTGGACAGAAAAGTAAAAGGAAAGAAGAACATAGCAGACTGGAAGTGAAGCCAGCAGTTAAATTCAAAACATTACCTAGGATAAAAATTATCATTTGGATTATACAGCTTCATTCTAACATGAAATGCCTTGATAAGGCATCCGTACTAGGTGATTGTCTCAGTATTTTTAAATATTCATCGTTGTTTTCTACTATTTCATTTGCATTCAATATATTTTGTTGGAAAAGAAACTACGCATACCATAACCATAAAAAAAGATTCCACAATTGTAATTCATTTTTAATCATGTTGTTCAGCGATGTCCAGATCCAGGTAAATCACCATGAACAAAGAGAAAAGGAAAAAAAGGGCAGACCAGCCTTGTGCATTATGCTTTGGATGTATTTTATTAAAAGTAGATAAAAGGAAACTAGTCACAAACATCTATAGAAATCTTGCAATGTAAATAGTCTCAGAATGACAGCAATAGGTCTAGGACAAATGATGAACTCCAGAGGTCATGGAGGAGATAACAGGGGCCACTGCCGGCTGACGCGTTTCAAAGGATAACCTTCTTCCTCAGAGCCCACTCTTTCTATAGATGTTTTTGAGTAGTTTTCCTTTTATCTACTTTTAATAAAATACATCCAAAGGATAATGAACAAGGTTGGTGCGCCCTTGTTTTCCTTTTCTCTTGGACTGTTAGGATACCCCTATTCTTGAGAGCAGGAAGGCCTGTGACATTTATCATCACAATACATAGACTGTCTAGTTATCCACTCGTGAGCAGGAGCCTTTGTTTTCTGAAACCACCATGAACAACTGACCTTGAACAACAAAAAAAACACCATGACACATCCGGTCAAGGTGACTTCTCACTGCAAATGACAGCTGACATGACCATATTTGATATATAGACAGTGTGACTGACAATTTATTTACATTGTGGGGCTGTTTTTTTTTTCTTTTTTAATAGTTAAAGGACTTTGTTACAGCGCATTTTTAAAGGAGTTTTTGTAAGTTGTGTGGTAGTTATTTACTTTTCAATTTTTTATTTGTGAATGAATAACCAGGGATTATTCATAAACATAAGAAAAAGGTGCTTTGCTACTTTATCAGGGAGGTCCCTCTTGGCAAGGTATCTGAAGCGAATGTGTTGTCAGGCCCTGACCACCTTCACCAGTTTGTGACAATGGATTGGTCAAACTCACATGGCACTGTCACTGATACAGGATAATAGCTCTCTCAGCATCACCATGCACAAATATTTCCCAGCTCGTGGGGCCACACTCAAGTGCCAGCATACTGAGAGCAATCAATGTTGGGTTTGATTAACTAAGCAGTTACCTCTTTACTTTACCACCAGATATTATTATCAAACAAAAATATCAAATTGTCACAAAATTAGAAATATCAAATATGATTTTAAATAAACGTCTGTAATACACACTGTCACCACAGACATATAGCAGCACTCTTCAAAGGGACAAGGATCCTTTAAGTTATGTCTTAATTTATTAGAGACACTAGTAACTGTTTTGAAAAATTGTTTATTAAAAAACAGTTAAAAAAAGAAAAAAAAGTGCAAAAAAAAATTTACAGAAAAAATGGTATTACAAAGGAAAAAGAGACAATAATGCAATAGTACAACAGTTCCTGTTAATTAGATTGGGTATTTTTTTTTTATATGTACATACTTCAGAATCTTCCTTTAGCTTAGGTCCCCTCCTCTGCCTTACTCAAAGAGGAGTTCTCCAAAGCTATGCTAGAATTTTATGAGCGGAATTGCAACTATGCTTGATGGCTCAGTACTCAGGAGGTTATAAATATACTTCTATGTCTCTAGGGATATTGGAATACTCCTGATAAACTGTTTACTCTTCCTAAATGTTTTACTGTCCAGTACCCATTTGAAGAGGCCTTTACCAGGATGTGAGTTATTCACACTGTGCATCCAGATGACTTAAAGCAGAGGTTCACCCAAAAATGGAACCCCCGCTTTTCGGAACCCTCCCCCCCACTCCGGTGTCACATTTGGCACCTTTCAGGGGGAGGGGAGTGCAGATACCTGTCTAAGACAGGTATTTGCACCCACTTCCGGGCATAGACTCCCACGGGAGTCTATGCCATATCCCGTCCCCCCGCGCTGTCTGCTGGGACACACACGGGTCCCAGAGACAGTAGGGATCATTTGGATTGTGCAGAGCGACTAGCAAGGCTTCATTTCCTGATATCCTTACCGAAGATGGTGGCGGCAGCACCCGAGGACCAAGGGACGGTTCGGCCTCAGGTGCCAACATCGCTGGACCCTGGGACAGGTAAGTGTTTTTATTTTAAAAGTCAGCAGCTGCAGTATTTGTAGCTGCTGACTTTTAAAAAATATATTTTTGCAGGACTTCCGCTTTAACCGCTTGCCGACCGGCTCACGCCGATATACATTGGCAGAGGGGCACGTACAGGCAGATTAATGTACCTGTACGTTGCCCTTTAAGAAGCGGTTTGCGCCGCGGCCTTCGTGAGTGTGATCGCGGGTCTTGCGGACCCGATGTCCGCAGGGGTACCCACGATCATCTCACGGAGAGGAAGAATGGGCAGCATTTCCCCGTTCTGCCTAGTGACAGGACACTGATCACAGCTCCCTGTAATCGGGAGCGGTGATCAGTGTCATGTCACACATAGCCACGCCCCCCCACAGTTAGAATCACTCCCTAGGACACACTTAACCCCTTCACTGCCCCCTAGTGGTTAACCCCTTCACTGCCAGTCACATTTACACAGTAATCAATGCATTCTTAATTGCACTGATCACCGTATAAATTTGAATGGTCCCAAAATCACGCCAAAAGTGTCCGATCTGTTCGCCATAATGTTGCAGTCACGATAAAAATCGCTGATTGCTGCCATTACTTGTAAAAAAAAAAATATAATAAAAATGCCATAAAACTATCCCCTATTTTGTAGATGCTATAACTTTTGTGCAAACCAATCAATAAACGCTTATTGTGATTTTTTTTACCAACAATATGTAGAAGAATATGTATCGGCCTAAACTGAGGAAAAAATAAATTTTTATAAATTTTTTGGGGATATTTATTATAGCAAAAAGTTAAAAATAATGCATTTTTTTCTAAACTGTCGATATTTTTTTGTTTAAAGCACAAAAAAAAAAAAACGCAGAGGTGATCAAATACCACCAAAAGAAAGCTCTATTTGTGAGGGGAAAAGGACATAAATTTTGTTTGGGAGCCACGTTGCACGACCACGCAATTGTCAGTTAAAGCGACGCAGTGTCGAATCCCAAAAAGTGCTTTGGTCTTTGGGCAGCCAAATGGTCCGGGGCTTAAGTGGTTAATAAAACACTGACCATGCTTATTGAGGATTAGAGATGGGCGAACGGTTCGGGCCAAACATGAATTTGAGCCAAACATTGTCTGTTCGCACGTTTGCCGAACAACCAAATTATCAGGGCGTTCGATCATTTGTTCAGCCCGGTTCCTCCCTGTCTCCTACCCCCTCTATGACAAGGCTAAGGGGAGTCTCCCTAACTGCGTTTAAAGTGTATGTTTGAAGCTTAATAAACAGTTTATGCTCTGGATGTTTAACCCTCAACACCTGTGTGGCTTGTCTCGTGATTGAGGGGTTAAGGGCTGGTTATGGCGAGTAAGCAGGTTTGCGGGTGCGTTTGGAGGACAGGAGACACAGGTCTTGCGGAGAATCTCAGCAGGGGTATTCGAGATCCGTAACAGTCCCGCCCCACACTATAAAAGTATTCTTTCAATAGCGGCCATTTGCAGTGTGATATTGGTGTGGAGAGCGATTAAACAGGGCTCAGTCTAAATTACACAGTTTGTGTACTATAGTGTACTATTCTGATTCTATTGTCAGTGTAGAATAACAGTTTAGTGTCAATCAGTTCAGCCTCAATCAGGGGAGCTTTCTACATGGCTGAAAATCAAAAGATAATAACAATCAAAGTGATCAGGCTAATACACTATCCCAAAAAGTCAGAGGCCTTTTCTATTCTACTGATATATTGAAGACCTTCAATGGGATTGCTGTTGATTTTAATGCATTTCATTAGCATTTCTATTTCAAAATTAATTACACGGATCAGCACATTATGTCAAAAGAAGAGTTAAAGCAGTATTAATCCCAAAAGCAAAAATATATTATTCACTTCATGACCGCCCTATAGCAGTTTTACTGCTAAAGGGCGGCCACTGTGCGCAGGATCACGTGTATATATAGGTAGCATGCTAGGCCCACAGTTAACCCTTTGATCGCCTTTGATGTTAACCCCTTCCCAGTGTCATTAGTACAGTGACAGTGCATAATTTTAGCACTGATCACTGTATTAGTGTCACTGGTTCCCAAAAAAGTGTTCAAAGTGTCAGTTAATGTTCAATTTGTCCACTGCAATATCACAGTCCTGCTATAAGTTGCTGATCGCTGCCATTACTAGTAAAAATAAATAAAAATTCCATAAATGTATCCCATAGTTTGTAGATGCTATAAATTTACGCAAACCAATCAATATACACTTATTGGGAATTTTTCTTACCATAAATATGTAGCAGAATACATATTGGCCTAAATTGATGAAGACATTTTATTTTTTACATTTTTTATGCAGAAAGTAAAAAAATAGTGTTTTTTTTCACAATTGTAGGTCTTTTTTCTGTTTATAGTGCAAAAAATTAAAAACGCAGAAGTGATCAAATACCACCAAAAGAAATCTCCATTTGTGGGAAAAAAAGGACATAAATTGTATTTGGTATGTGTGTGGTAAGTGTGGTATGACCACGCCATTGTCAGTTAAATTAGCACAGTAATAGCAAATAGCATATAATGGACTGGTTATGAAGGGGAGTAAATCTTCCGAGGCTAAAGTGGTTATATTGCAGCTTACCAAATACTAAGATGTGATGGCTGCATTAGTTTCCTTTTTTAAGCTTTCCTCTTTCTATTTTCATCTAGTGATCCAGCTAGCAACTCTATTTTTCTAGAACACAAGCTCTCCAGCAGAATGTATTAGTTTACATGGAGACAAACAACACTGGCAGGGGTGATTAAAATAATCAGCTTTTTTTTATTAACGCAAAATCTTTATCCCAAAAGGAAAAAAATCAGTTTGCTGGAACTGATTTCTATATAAAGTGTGGGCTGGCATTTGGATTCAGTGTGTTTTGGTATCAAAATCTGCTAATACATTTAACACCACCCTTCCCCCCAGACTGACAATGCTACTGTCTGCAGTGTCTCCTATGTTCATTCATCCACAGTTGTATCTCACTATTACAGGAGGTGTATTACTGGCCGGATCACCAGGTAAAAAAAGATGAAAAAAGACCAAAAGGAAAGAAATGTGATGCAGCCACTACAGCTAATGATTGGTAAGCTTCAATATAATACATTTTTGGTTTTGGTTTTAAGACCCTTCTAAGTCTCGGCTGCGATTTATGTTGTGACAGGTGCAATTATAATGCAAATTATTGTGATTTTTAAAGGGAGTTTGGCATAGCTGGAGATAAAATTTGCACCGAACCCACACTAAACTCGCACAGGATCCTTTTTTTGACTGGATCAGAATCGCAGTACATAGATGTTAACGGATTTCATAGCAATCTATGTCTTTCGGACTGGACCTAAATCGCACAGAATTTGCATCAGTGTGAACCGGGACATTAAGACTAATGGCCTCCTGTCTGAGCCTTTTCAAGGATGTGTATTGTTTTTCCTTATATTTATTTTAACATTAGAATCATACAGTATATCAGGACATTTACCACCCTACAGACCATTATGCCACATACACACGGCCGGAATTTCCGATAGAAACAGTCCGATGGGAGCTTTTCAAAGGATTTTCGGACAACATGTCTTTTTCTGTCGGCATTTCCGACAGACTTTAGATTGAGAGCTTGTTCTTAATTTTTCCAACGGAAAAACTTTCTATTCGAAATTCGTGTGTATGCAATTCCGACACGCAAAATTCCGACGCATGCTCGGAAACAATTTGATGCATGCTCGGAAGCATTAAACTTCCCTTTTATAGTGAAAAAAAGAAAAGAGATTCTCCCTTGGTGGTGGGGTTTTTAGGCAGCGATCCGTCTGGTAAAGTTTATCAGGCGAATGTGTTGAGTGAGAGACCAAGTCTTATCCAAATCAATTTTCACGTTTATTCAAATTAAAAATAGGAATGACACATAAAAAAGGGGGATATAAAACACAAGCCCATACAGAAAGAAATATACAGGTACAGTACACAAGTTTAAAACCAACAAATAACACCTAGCACCACGACTGATAAGATCAGAGGGGGTGATTGTGTGGGGTGTGACAAAAACACTGACGCGTTTCGACCTGTTGTCTATATCGGTCTTCCTCAGAGTATTTTTGTCTGTTGGAAAAGAGAGACAATGTAATAGTAACTACTCAATTATGTGTCACTATACACCTGCACTCATGTCACTATACATTTTTTTATCATCAGTATAGTTACCAGTATGGGTGTGGTGTACGGAATAATCCTCTGCATGGATGTTTATAAAAATCCCATCGTTTGTTCCCGGTGGCCTCCAATTCCAGCTTCTACCGGAGAATCGAAGCACAGTGAGTCATCCAGGCCGTATGTGGCTTGCGAGGAGTTACACTTATGATCGACTCGCCAAAAAGAGACCCCACAGGAGGCCCCCGGAGGGCACGGCGGGGAGGGGGGGGGGGGAAACAACAGGCCAAGTGGAACACCACCAACAACGGACTCCTGGAATATACCAAGGAAACATTTATAGGCACATTTGTATAAACGGGGTAACAGGTGAGAGAAGGAAAGAACTCTCTGTGAGGAGAAGAAATCCCTCATTTCAAATTTGGAATAATATTATTATGTATTTTGGGAGTGTGGTTCATATTATTAAACTTACACTCTTAGGGAAAGGAATTAACCTCATAGAGAAAAAGAGAGAGAGAGATGGAAGCCTAGTATTCTGAGGAGAGATTCCTACAGAGGGAGAGAAAGGGAAAAGAGAGGAAAAGGGGAATTAGAGGGGAATGGGGATGACAGAAAATAGAAAAAATATATAGAAAAAAGAAAGGAAGCAGATAAGAAGAGAGGAGAAAAGGGGAAGGGGGGAGGAAGGGGGGGGGGGGGGGGAAAGGGGGAAGAAAGAAAAAAAGGGGACAGGGTAACAGCCGGAAATATATATGTATGGCGCGCTTCATACATATAAGGGAGTGTGAAGAAAATAGAGAGAGAAAGATGGAATGGGATGGGAAAGGAGGGGAGGGGGGGGTGTGAAGGGAAAAAGAAAATGTGGGACCATGTGAGGTGGGATGGAAGAAGAAGCTGGAACTACTAGGGAAAATTAGATAGAGGGGTGGAAAAATGTGCAAAGTTTACAGGGCAAGAATCGTGTGACGCATTGTGTGAGGAAAAAAGGGGGGGGGAAGGGGAAGGGGGGATAAAAAGGGGGGGATGTGTGAAGTGTTGAGAAAAAGAAGTACATAAGTGGGGGAGGTTGTGGAGAGAGGGGGGGGTAGGGTGAAGAGGGGGGAGGGGGTGGACGGAAATGGGGAATAGGTACATGAGTGGGGGAGGTTGTGGAGAGAGGGGGGGGGGAAAGGGGGGGGGGGACGGAGAGGGGGGGAAGGGAGAAAAGGGACTAAAAAAGAAGCCCAAATAAAGTGATAGTGATGAAAACAGTGTGAGTTGTGCACATTGAAAAAGGGGGAGGAAAGGGGGAAAAAGGGTGAATAAGAGAGAAGGGGGGGAGAGAAAGGCAGACCTGGGGTGTGGGTGTGAGGAGCGGTGAAGGGGGAAGAGGGGTTGAGGGGGTAGGGAGGGAGGGGGGGGGGGGGAGGGAAGGGGGGGTTTGGAAAGATGGTAAAAGGAAGGGAAGAGGGTAAAAGACCTGTACTTTAGGGATGGTAGTAGTTGTTACCTTCAATATGATGTTTAATCACATAGGCCGCAAATTAACAGGGCATGGGGTTCCCCACCAAAGCACAGCAGCTTTTTGGGAGATTTACCAGAGGTCTCTGATGGATTCTATAGGATAAAAAACAAAAAGACAGGGGAGAGGGATACTTCTTTAGAACCCAGATGCTGATGCAAAGAGGGGAGTCCCTTCAAAGAGAGAGTCATAC
The DNA here is from genome assembly GCA_028564925.1 of Lithobates sylvaticus. Lineage (NCBI taxonomy): Eukaryota > Metazoa > Chordata > Amphibia > Anura > Ranidae > Lithobates > Lithobates sylvaticus. The sequence continues at coordinate 240,848,510 of CM053026.1, forward strand.
TCACTGTGAACCCCGATGTGCCTGGAGCGTGCTAAGCCTTCTGCGGAAGTGGAGTGTCCTTCTCCACTCCGCTTGGCTTATAAATGCATGCTACCAAATGTGATTGGTCCGGTCGGTGGGTGGCCACGTGGTTCCCGATCCCCTCCCCCCCCCCCACACACACCACCGCACCCATAGGCGCCCCAGCGTGGTCCTCAATGCAAGTCATGGCGGCCATTCGGTCCGCCTTGTGTAGACTCCCCCGGCGTTCTCCGAGGGCTGACGCCCCGCAACTGCGTCATTTCCGTCGCAAACGGCGTGACGTCATGACCGTGCGCGCACGTACGGGGCCCCGCACATGCGCGCAACGTCCGGAAATGTCGGAGGACGCCGCCAGCAAAGGACCAACCCCCCGGAGACGCCCAGGACCAGCCTGAACATCTGTAGGGGGAGGATGTAGGGAGGGACAAAATAAAGAGGCCACTCCCTTCCCTTTGCTGGGAAGGCACAACGGACCGGGACGCTCAGTGCCAAGACGTCATCAATAGGAGCGGATGGCGCCACCTAGGGAAAAGATGGGAAAATGAAATAAATGGTAAAAAGAGATGTTTAATAAGTAAATAAGTTTAGACATGGGAAAAGAGATATGGGGAAGAAAGTCTGGGCTACATGGGACTATTAGATCACATGGGGTCCATTGTAGCTAATGTTGTTTTATGTCTCTCATTGATCTACAATCTTGATAGTGGTCCGACTATATCGTAGTGGAATATCTTTATTATGTAGATCATATAATAGAAGTACTTATATTTCAAAGTCCCTTATATTGTAAAATGAAACAAGCACCGGTGTATATGGCAATAGACCACATGGTTGTCTGCACTCTTGACGAAAAAACAGGGGGGGTGAAGGGAAAAAAAAGGGAAATAGCCCTTTTAAAAGTGATTGATGGTTGGTCGGATAGAAAGATGTTTACTTTGGGTCATCCAAGAGGATGCTCCAATGTTTCTTTATGATATTCCGAATGTGTTTGTGCTGTTGGGAAAAACGGAGTATGATTCGAGTGGGATCGTTTTTAGAACTCTTTACTTCGCTCGTCTTTTTGGATTTCTTAAACAATAACTTGGAACGTGTTTCTAAACTGGTTCTGTTATAGGCTTTCCGTAGACATGAACGGTCCTAAAGGAGGAATCCTCCGAACAATTCCGGCGGCGTAAATATTGTCCATATGGTATGGTATGGAATTTTTTAGGATATCTGGGTGAAAAACTAGAGGAAAAAATTCCATACCATATGGACAATATTTACGGCTACGCCGGAATTGTTCGGAGGATTCCTCCTTTAAAATTGAAGCAGGGCACCTACAGGAGAGGCTACTGGCACGTGGCTATAGCCGTTCATGTCTACGGAAAGCCTATAACAGAACCAGTTTAGAAACACGTTCCAAGTTATTGTTTAAGAAATCCAAAAAGACGAGCGAAGTAAAGAGTTCTAAAAACGATCCCACTCGAATCATACTCCGTTTTTCCCAACAGCACAAACACATTCGGAATATCATAAAGAAACATTGGAGCATCCTCTTGGATGACCCCAAAGTAAACATCTTTCTATCATCAATCACTTTTAAAAGGGTACAAAAACGAACAAAAACGTTCAAAACATTGCACCACTCTGGGTACATTCCCCTGTGGGCACTGCTCTTTCTGCCAATATGTCAGACGTGAGAGGATTTTCAGTCTTCCCAATGGGACTGTCTTTAAACCCTCACACTATGTCAATTGTCAAACTAGAGGCATTGTCTACATTATGTCTTGTGAGTGCGGGGCTTTCTATGTGGGGAAGACAAAGCAGGAGTTTCATCGCAGGATGTCTAAACATATATATTCCATGCAAATAGGGAATCATTATCTAGCCCTAGGCAGGCATGTTGTTGTCCAACATAATTATAAAATGCCTCCCGGTCCGTTGTGCCTTCCCAGCAAAGGGAAGGGAGTGGCCTCTTTATTTTGTCCCTCCCTACATCCTCCCCCTACAGATGTTCAGGCTGGTCCTGGGCGTCTCCGGGGGGTTGGTCCTTTGCTGGCGGCGTCCTCCGACATTTCCGGACGTTGCGCGCATGTGCGGGGCCCCGTACGTGCGCGCACGGTCATGACGTCACGCCGTTTGCGACGGAAATGACGCAGTTGCGGGGCGTCAGCCCTCGGAGAACGCCGGGGGAGTCTACACAAGGCGGACCGAATGGCCGCCATGACTTGCATTGAGGACCACGCTGGGGCGCCTATGGGTGCGGTGGTGTGTGTGGGGGGGAGGGGATCGGGATCCACGTGGCCACCCACCGACCGGACCAATCACATTTGGTAGCATGCATTTATAAGCCAAGCGGAGTGGAGAAGGACACTCCACTTCCGCAGAAGGCTTAGCACGCTCCAGGCACATCGGGGTTCACAGTGAGTATGACTCTCTCTTTGAAGGGACTCCCCTCTTTGCATCAGCATCTGGGTTCTAAAGAAGTATCCCTCTCCCCTGTCCTTTTGTTTTTTATCCTATAGAATCCATCAGAGACCTCTGGTAAATCTCCCAAAAAGCTGCTGTGCTTTGGTTGAGAACCCCATGCCCTGTTAATTTGCGGCCTATGTGATTAAACATCATATTGAAGGTAACAACTACTACCATCCCTAAAGTACAGGTCTTTTACCCTCTTCCCTTCCTTTTACCATCTTTCCAAACGCCCCCTTCCCTCCCCCCCCCCCCCCCCCCCCCTCAACCCCTACCCCCTCAACCCCTCTTCCCCCTTCACCGCTCCTCACACCCACACCCCAGGTCTGCCTTTCTCTCCCCCCCTTCTCTCTTATTCACCCTTTTTCCCCCTTTACTCCCCCTTTTTCAATGTGCACAACTCACACTGTTTTCATCACTATCACTTTATTTGGGCTTCTTTTTTAGTCCCTTTTTCTCCCTTCCCCCCCTCTCCATCCACCCCCCCCCTTTCCCCCCCCCCCCTCTCTCCACAACCTCCCCCACTCATGTACCTATTCCCCATTTCCGTCCACCCCCTCCCCCCTCTTCACCCTACCCCCCCCTCTCTCCACAACCTCCCCCACTTATGTACTTCTTTTTCTCAACACTTCACACATCCCCCCCTTTTTATCCCCCCTTCCCCCCCCCCCCCTTTTTTCCTCACACAATGCGTCACACGATTCTTGCCCTGTAAACTTTGCACATTTTTCCACCCCTCTATCTAATTTTCCCTAGTAGTTCCAGCTTCTTCTTCCATCCCACCTCACATGGTCCCACATTTTCTTTTTCCCTTCACACCCCACCCCTCCCCTCCTTTCCCATCCCATTCCATCTTTCTCTCTCTATTTTCTTCACACTCCCTTATATGTATGAAGCGCGCCATACATATATATTTCCGGCTGTTACCCTGTCCCCCTTTTTTTCTTTCTTCCCCCTTTCCCCCCCCCCCCCCTTCCTCCCCCCTTCCCCTTTTCTCCTCTCTTCTTATCTGCTTCCTTTCTTTTTTCTATATATTTTTTTCTATTTTCTGTCATCCCCATTCCCCTCTAATTCCCCTTTTCCTCTCTTTTCCCTTTCTCTCCCTCTGTAGGAATCTCTCCTCAGAATACTAGGCTTCCATCTCTCTCTCTCTTTTTCTCTATGAGGTTAATTCCTTTCCCTAAGAGTGTAAGTTTAATAATATGAACCACACTCCCAAAATACATAATAATATTATTCCAAATTTGAAATGAGGGATTTCTTCTCCTCACAGAGAGTTCTTTCCTTCTCTCACCTGTTACCCCGTTTATACAAATGTGCCTATAAATGTTTCCTTGGTATATTCCAGGAGTCCGTTGCTGGTGGTGTTCCACTTGGCCTGTTGTTTCCCCCCCCCCCCTCCCCGCCGTGCCCTCCGGGGGCCTCCTGTGGGGTCTCTTTTTGGCGAGTCGATCATAAGTGTAACTCCTCGCAAGCCACATACGGCCTGGATGACTCACTGTGCTTCGATTCTCCGGTAGAAGCTGGAATTGGAGGCCACCGGGAACAAACGATGGGATTTTTATAAACATCCATGCAGAGGATTATTCCGTACACCACACCCATACTGGTAACTATACTGATGATAAAAAAATGTATAGTGACATGAGTGCAGGTGTATAGTGACACATAATTGAGTAGTTACTATTACATTGTCTCTCTTTTCCAACAGACAAAAATACTCTGAGGAAGACCGATATAGACAACAGGTCGAAACGCGTCAGTGTTTTTGTCACACCCCACACAATCACCCCCTCTGATCTTATCAGTCGTGGTGCTAGGTGTTATTTGTTGGTTTTAAACTTGTGTACTGTACCTGTATATTTCTTTCTGTATGGGCTTGTGTTTTATATCCCCCTTTTTTATGTGTCATTCCTATTTTTAATTTGAATAAACGTGAAAATTGATTTGGATAAGACTTGGTCTCTCACTCAACACATTCGCCTGATAAACTTTACCAGACGGATCGCTGCCTAAAAACCCCACCACCAAGGGAGAATCTCTTTTTTCTTTTTTTCACCAAAACCCGGGGTGAGCAGCCACCTGCAGCTCGTTATTGTGTCAATACCCCTTCTCTTTTCGTATACAATTGGGTGGTTAAACACCCTTTCTCCCGCCTTTGACACTTTCGAACTAAAACACAAGCCCAATTGTATGTCTTTGATCACATGAATTTATGCACTCTCGGATTGCTCCAATATAATTGTGATATCTGTATTGTTTGAACTGTTTAACATGAGTAACTTTCAGGGTAATGAGTGGATAAGTCTCATGTCAAGTTATGAAAATGACTTTGAGAAAAAAGACCAAATAGAAACCCAAATTTCTTCTCTAATGGATAAACTTAACAAAACCTTAGAAAAGAAATCTGCCCTCTTTTGGCATGTAAAATCTTTCAACCGTTACAGTAAGGAGAAGATAAACCCACTTGGCTTACGTGTACAAATTTTTCCAAACATAGATTCAATCAGTAATGAATGCAAGAAGGAATGGGAAGACAATCTAAACCGCTGTTCTCAACAAATGATGATCATATTGACAAATGAGTACAATAGACAGATCTCACTATTGGATATTGAAATTAACACTCTAGAGAATTTACTTGAACCCTTTGTTCAGCATACCCTATATGTGGAATCTCAGGTCAAACTCCGTGAGGACCTGAGCATCTACAATAGGGGCATCCTGCACAAAAAGGAAGTCAAATTTTGGAGGGACAAAATATCCTTTTCTGAGGGACGGGCATACAAGTGGAATGCCAATCCCCAAAATAAAAGATATCCAATCCCCAAACCTCAGATGCAAAATAACTCCAATGTCACAAAAACTAAAAATGTCTCTAACTCTGGTCAAAACATCAATACCACTTTAAAAGGGAGGGGTAAATATAAAAGAAATAGGAACAACAAAGGGTCCCCAGAGCAAGAAAAGAAAAAACGAACCATTGAAATAGAAACAAAAAGAAGCCAGGATGTCACTAATCCCGATAGTAGATATGAAGCTAAAGCAAAGGATGAGTCCTCGAGTGTAGATGCAGATAACTCTGATTCTGCCTCTTCCAACAGCTCTAGCAACACTAAGCATGTAACTCCCACCTTGGAACGTTTGAGGCAGGCTCCTGGAGCCACTTTAAACTTGACACGGGGACTACTCTCTCCCCAGTCAAACAAGGGAGTGGGAAATTTAGACGCATACATTACTCGGACACAATCAAGTCCCTTAGCGTAATCAATCTATCATCCCATCCTCTCTCGCTAGCTGAGAGGAATATTTTATCACGAGGACTAACTTTCTGCCCTGAGCAACACTGCGACACTTTCGGTGTTATTGTCGATCTGCAGCTCTTTGCACGCAGGCTCCTTTTAAGGAGCCTGCATGCAAAGACCACCGGTATCGACGACACAGATTGGTCAACCTTTAGCATGAAAGAATTCAAGGCTCTACGGGACCTGACCCTCCTATATCAGGAAAACAATACCATTGACCTCATTGACCAAATAGACCTAGAGGCACTTCTAGAAGATGCCAATAGACCACAAGAAATCCCAACCACAATTTTTAAAAAATTATCTTCAAAATTTCCACCCTTAAATTTGAATCCCAACATTGAAACATTTGTTAATCAAGTAAGTTAAACTTCGGGACTTAAATAAAATAACTTCAAAAAGGGTCCCCCCAAAAAATCTGGGTCATGATGAAATCGATGCGATGAAGAAACTTTGTGCAAATACAGACATTACAATCAAGCCCTCGGACAAAGGCGGCAACGTGGTCCTGATGGACAATCAGGACTACGTTGACATGTGCCAATCCATTCTCGATAATGGCGAGTGGTATAAGAAGGTACCTATGGCTCTAATACACACTTCTCATGATCACTTTTACGACATGATACACCGCTCCTTTATGAGAGGAACCATATCTAAAGATCAATATGAATACATCAGAGTAAAATATCCACGCCTAGCCACTTTCTATAGTTTACCGAAAATACATAAAGAGAAAACTAAACCACCCGGCCGACCAATAATTTCGGGTAACGGGAATATCTCTGAAAATTTAAGTAAATTTATTGACTCATTCTTACAACCCTTGGTGACCTCTCTACCTTCCTTCCTCAAGGACACCATTCACCTACTCGAGAGAGTCTCTGACATACAACTTTCCGCCGAATCCCGTCTAGTGGCCATTGACGTAGAGGCCCTGTACAGCTCGATCCCTCATACCAAGGGGATCGAGACTGTACGGGATGTCCTGACAAAAAGCCAAAAATACGATCATGACTTAAATACATTTATCATAGAAGGTTTGGAGTACATCCTAACTCAGAACTTCTTTGTTTTCAACAACTCCCACTACCTCCAGGTGCAGGGCGTGGCCATGGGCACCTGCTGTGCCCCGGCCTACGCCAACTTGTACCTGGGGGAGTGGGAGAAAACGCTCCTGGATGACGAGGACCTCCTCATGTATACCAGCCACATTAAGTTGTGGCTGCGCTACATTGATGACGTCCTCGTCATCTGGGAGGGATCTGAGGCATTACTGCAGGAGTTCTTCATTCGCATCAATGTGAATTCTCTCAATCTGAAATTCACTATGACCCATGACCCAGACACTATTACCTTCCTTGATGTGCAGTTGTTACGCAATTCCCACAATGAAATTTCAACTACCCTTTTCAGAAAAAAGACAGCGGGCAACACGATCCTTCATGCCTCTAGTTTTCACCCAGATATCCTAAAAAATTCCATACCATATGGACAATATTTACGGCTACGCCGGAATTGTTCGGAGGATTCCTCCTTTAAAATTGAAGCAGGGCACCTACAGGAGAGGCTACTGGCACGTGGCTATAGCCGTTCATGTCTATGGAAAGCCTATAACAGAACCAGTTTAGAAACACGTTCCAAGTTATTGTTTAAGAAATCCAAAAAGACGAGCGAAGTAAAGAGTTCTAAAAACGATCCCACTCGAATCATACTCCGTTTTTCCCAACAGCACAAACACATTCGGAATATCATAAAGAAACATTGGAGCATCCTCTTGGATGACCCCAAAGTAAACATCTTTCTATCCGACCAACCATCAATCACTTTTAAAAGGGCTACTTCCCTTAAGGATAAACTTGTACAGAGTGAATACAAAAACGAACAAAAACGTTCAAAACATTGCACCACTCTGGGTACATTCCCCTGTGGGCACTGCTCTTTCTGCCAATATGTCAGACGTGAGAGGATTTTCAGTCTTCCCAATGGGACTGTCTTTAAACCCTCACACTATGTCAATTGTCAAACTAGAGGCATTGTCTACATTATGTCTTGTGAGTGCGGGGCTTTCTATGTGGGGAAGACGAAGCAGGAGTTTCATCGCAGGATGTCTAAACATATATATTCCATGCAAATAGGGAATCATTATCTAGCCCTAGGCAGGCATGTTGTTGTCCAACATAATTATAAAATGCCTCGCATATCCTTCACCGCCCTCGACCGGGTACATATCCCCGGTCGAGGCGGTGATTGGAATAAGATATTATTACAGCATGAACAGAGATGGATTCATAGACTGCAGGCCAATGTGCCCCCAGGACTGAATGAATCCATCTCATATGCTCCCTTTCTAAAGGGCTTTGTGTCGGGCAAGACACAATGAGGACCCAAAAATCATCCTGCATTCACCCCTGCTTCGCCTTCCCCCACCTCTCCTCACCTCGGAGATGTGTACACACATACCCGACACCTCAAGACTGCTTGCATGATGTGTCTCTGATGGCACTATATAGGGAGAGTACAATATGTAACATCGACTTTTTCCCTTTTTTTCCCTTCACCCCCCCTGTTTTTTCGTCAAGAGTGCAGACAACCATGTGGTCTATTGCCATATACACCGGTGCTTGTTTCATTTTACAATATAAGGGACTTTGAAATATAAGTACTTCTATTATATGATCTACATAATAAAGATATTCCACTACGATATAGTCGGACCACTATCAAGATTGTAGATCAATGAGAGACATAAAACAACATTAGCTACAATGGACCCCATGTGATCTAATAGTCCCATGTAGCCCAGACTTTCTTCCCCATATCTCTTTTCCCATGTCTAAACTTATTTACTTATTAAACATCTCTTTTGACCATTTATTTCATTTTCCCATCTTTTCCCTAGGTGGCGCCATCCGCTCCTATTGATGACGTCTTGGCACTGAGCGTCCCGGTCCGTTGTGCCTTCCCAGCAAAGGGAAGGGAGTGGCCTCTTTATTTTGTCCCTCCCTACATCCTCCCCCTACAGATGTTCAGGCTGGTCCTGGGCGTCTCCGGGGGGTTGGTCCTTTGCTGGCGGCGTCCTCCGACATTTCCGGACGTTGCGCGCATGTGCGGGGCCCCGTATGTGCGCGCACGGTCATGACGTCACGCCGTTTGCGACGGAAATGACGCAGTTGCGGGGCGTCAGCCCTCAGAGAACGCCGGGGGAGTCTACACAAGGCGGACCGAATGGCCGCCATGACTTGCATTGAGGACCACGCTGGGGCGCCTATGGGTGCGGTGGTGTGTGTGGGGGGGAGGGGATCGGGATCCACGTGGCCACCCACCGACCGGACCAATCACATTTGGTAGCATGCATTTATAAGCCAAGCGGAGTGGAGAAGGACACTCCACTTCCGCAGAAGGCTTAGCACGCTCCAGGCACATCGGGGTTCACAGTGAGTATGACTCTCTCTTTGAAGGGACTCCCCTCTTTGCATCAGCATCTGGGTTCTAAAGAAGTATCCCTCTCCCCTGTCTTTTTGTTTTTTATCCTATAGAATCCATCAGAGACCTCTGGTAAATCTCCCAAAAAGCTGCTGTGCTTTGGTTGAGAACCCCATGCCCTGTTAATTTGCGGCCTATGTGATTAAACATCATATTGAAGGTAACAACTACTACCATCCCTAAAGTACAGGTCTTTTACCCTCTTCCCTTCTTTTTACCATCTTTCCAAACCCCCCCTTCCCCCCCCCTCCCTCCCTACCCCCTCAACCCCTCTTCCCCCTTCACCGCTCCTCACACCCACACCCCAGGTCTGCCTTTCTCTCCCCCCCTTCTCTCTTATTCACCCTTTTTCCCCCTTTCCTCCCCCTTTTTCAATGTGCACAACTCACACTGTTTTAATCACTATCACTTTATTTGGGCTTCTTTTTTAGTCCCTTTTCTCCCTTCCCCCCCTCTCCGTCCACCCCCCCCCTTTCCCCCCCCCCTCTCTCCACAACCTCCCCCACTCATGTACCTATTCCCCATTTCCGTCCACCCCCCCCCCCCTCTTCACCCTACCCCCCCCTCTCTCCACAACCTCCCCCACTTATGTACTTCTTTTTCTCAACACTTCACACATCCCCCCCTTTTTATCCCCCCTTCCCCTCCCCCCCCCCCCTTTTTTCCTCACACAATGCGTCACACGATTCTTGCCCTGTAAACTTTGCACATTTTTCCACCCCTCTATCTAATTTTCCCTAGTAGTTCCAGCTTCTTCTTCCATCCCACCTCACATGGTCCCACATTTTCTTTTTCCCTTCACACCCCACCCCTCCCCTCCTTTCCCATCCCATTCCATCTTTCTCTCTCTATTTTCTTCACACTCCCTTATATGTATGAAGCGCGCCATATATATATATTTCCGGCTGTTACCCTGTCCCCTTTTTTTCTTTCTTCCCCCCTTTCCCCCCCCCCCCTTCCTCCCCCCTTCCCCTTTTCTCCTCTCTTCTTATCTGCTTCCTTTCTTTTTTCTATATATTTTTTTCTATTTTCTGTCATCCCCATTCCCCTCTAATTCCCCTTTTCCTCTCTTTTCCCTTTCTCTCCCTCTGTAGGAATCTCTCCTCAGAATACTAGGCTTCCATCTCTCTCTCTCTTTTTCTCTATGAGGTTAATTCCTTTCCCTAAGAGTGTAAGTTTAATAATATGAACCACACTCCCAAAATACATAATAATATTATTCCAAATTTGAAATGAGGGATTTCTTCTCCTCACAGAGAGTTTTTTCCTTCTCTCACCTGTTACCCCGTTTATACAAATGTGCCTATAAATGTTTCCTTGGTATATTCCAGGAGTCCGTTGCTGGTGGTGTTCCACTTGGCCTGTTGTTTCCCCCCCCCCCCTCCCCGCCGTGCCCTCCGGGGGCCTCCTGTGGGGTCTCTTTTTGGCGAGTCGATCATAAGTGTAACTCCTCGCAAGCCACATACGGCCTGGATGACTCACTGTGCTTCGATTCTCCGGTAGAAGCTGGAATTGGAGGCCACCGGGAACAAACGATGGGATTTTTATAAACATCCATGCAGAGGATTATTCCGTACACCACACCCATACTGGTAACTATACTGATGATAAAAAAAATGTATAGTGACATGAGTGCAGGTGTATAGTGACACATAATTGAGTAGTTACTATTACATTGTCTCTCTTTTCCAACAGACAAAAATACTCTGAGGAAGACCGATATAGACAACAGGTCGAAACGCGTCAGTGTTTTTGTCACACCCCACACAATCACCCCCTCTGATCTTATCAGTCGTGGTGCTAGGTGTTATTTGTTGGTTTTAAACTTGTGTACTGTACCTGTATATTTCTTTCTGTATGGGCTTGTGTTTTATATCCCCCTTTTTTATGTGTCATTCCTATTTTTAATTTGAATAAACGTGAAAATTGATTTGGATAAGACTTGGTCTCTCACTCAACACATTCGCCTGATAAACTTTACCAGACGGATCGCTGCCTAAAAACCCCACCACCAAGGGAGAATCTCTTTTTTTTTCTTTTTTTCACCAAAACCCGGGGTGAGCAGCCACCTGCAGCTCGTTATTGTGTCAATACCCCTTCTCTTTTCTTATATATTTTTATATTGATCACTACAGAGATATTGGTTTTGTGCATCTTTTATATTAATTATTAAACCTAATTATCACATAGTTGCCAAAGTAAATAGTGTATTGCGGTTGACTTGTAAGTTGGACACATTCTGTAAAGCCCCGTGCACATGATCAGACTTTTCGGTCGGATCCAGAATCCACCGTACTTTCTGAACGTGTGGACTGGCCCACACACACCCGTACTTTTCCGGTGGACAATCCGCCAGAGTTTTGGCGAAAGTCCGCAGGACTTTTGAAATGAACGGACTTGCCTCACACATGGAGGAAAGTCCGTTCATTTAGAACGTGACTCCAGGTAGACAAAACTAGCGAAGGAAGTGAATGCCGCCGCTAGCCCCATCACCTGGTATTGATTTAAAGGGGAATCTCTACACCGAAAAAACGGCGTGGGGGTCCCCCCCAAATCCATATCAGACTTTTATCCGAGTACGCAGCCCAGCCGGCCAGGAAAGGGGGTGGGGACGAGCGAGCGCCCCCCCCTCGTGAGCCGTACCAGGCCACGTGCCCTCAACATGGGGGGTGACCTGGGGAAAGGGGGGCCCTGTGCTCCCCCACCCCAAAGCACCTTGTCCCCATGTTGATGAGGACAAGGGCCTCTTCCCGACAACCCTGGCCGTTGGTTGTCGGGGTCTGTGGGCGGGGGGCTTAACGGAATCCAGGAGCCCCTTTTAATAAGGGGGCCCCCAGATACCGGCCCCCAACCCTATGTGAATGAGTATGGGGTACGATGTAGGGCTACGAAGCAGAAGCAGAAGGCGGCTACAGTGACGGTGACAGCGACAGAAGCCCGGGCCACCACTAGTAAAAAAGCTGGAAGAAGAAAGTGGAGGCCCGGCAAGAAGAACAGAACAGAAGAGACCCCCAAAGACCCCCGAAGTCGGAACAATACCCCCAGACGGCAGCGGCGACGAAGAAGAAAGCCAGGCTCCTCCGCTAGTGAAAGAGCTAGTAAAAGAGCAGAAGATAGCGGAGGAGTCCGGCGAGAAGACCCCCCAAGATGGAAGAAGACCCCCAGAGCTGTGCAATAAAGTATTTAAAAAAATTGTGTTGTTTTTTTATTTACACTTTTTTCCTTAGGTGAATGGGTAGGGGTACCCCCTACCCATTCACATAGGGTGGGGGGCCGGTATCTGGGGGCCCCCTTATTAAAGGGGGCTCCCGGATTCCGAAAAAGCCCCCCACCCACAGACCCTGACAACCAACGGCCAGGGTTGTCGGGAAGAGGCCCTTGTCCTCATCAACATGGGGACAAGGTGCTTTGGGGTGGGGGGCCGCAGGGCTCCCCACATGTTCCATATTGAGGGCACGCGGCCTGGTACAGCTCAGGAGGGGGGGCGCTCGCTCGTCCCCACCCCCTTTCCTGACTGGCCGGGCTGCGTGCTCGGATAAGAGTCCGATGTGGATTTGGGGGGAACCCCCACGCCGTTTTTTTTTCGGCGTAGGGATTCCCCTTTAAATCCATACCAGGGGACAGGGCTAGCGAGGTGTCAATGTTGCTGATCGAGGTGGCGGCATTCACTTCCTTCATTGGTCCCATCTACCTGGAGTCACGTTCTAAATGAACGGACTTTACTACATGTGTGGGGCAAGTCCGTTCATTTCAAAAGTCCCGCGGACTAGCACACATACGGCGGGATACTTTTGGGAACAAAAAGTCCGCCGGAGCCCCACACACGGTCGGAATGTCCGGCTGACTCTAGCCCAGCGGACAATCCCGCCGGAAAGTCCGATCGTGTGTACGCGGCATAAGGATGTAATTCCACTGCATAGCTTGGTGTCATCTGAAAACACTGAAATTATGCTTTTAATCCCAAATTCTATATCATTTATAAATATGTTAAAAAGTAAGGGTCCCAACATTGAACCTTGGGGTGCACCATTAACCGCTTCCCGACCGGCCACTGCATATATACGTCAGCAGAATGGCTCGGGCAGGCAGAATCACGTACCTGTACGTGATCGTGCATGTGCCTGCCCGTGGGTCGCGCGCTCGCGACCCGGTCGGGAGCTCCGTGACCCCGGCCGCGGGACCAGCGGACCCGATCGCCGCTGGTATCCCGCGATCGGGTTACGGAGCGGAAGAACGGGGAGAGGTCTATGTAAACAAACCTCTCCCCGCGCTTCCTACACTGACTGTCAGTGATCGGCGGTTCCCTGTCATCGGGAACGCCGATCAATGACGTCACACGTACAGCCACGCCCCCCTACTGTAAAAAAAAACACACACACGTCACACTGACTCCTCCCTGCCCCCTAGTGGTTAACCCCCTAACTACAACTGTCATTTACATAGGAATCAGTGCTATTTAAATAGCACTGATTGCTGTATAAATGACAAATGTCCCAAAAATGTGTCAAAAATGTCCAATGTGTCCGCCAAAATGTCGCAGTCACAATAAAAATCGCTGATCGCCGCCATTACTAATAAAAAAAAAAATATTAATAAAAATGCTATAAAACTATCCCCTATTTTGTAAACGCTATAACTTTTGCGCAAAAACTAATCAATAATCGCTAATTGCGATTTTTTTTACCAAAAATATGTAGAAGAATACGTATTGGCCTAAACTGAGGAAAAAAAATGTTTTTTTATATATTTTTTGGGGATATTTATTATAGCAAAAAGTAAAAAATATTGCATTTTTTTCAAAATTGTCGCTCTATTTTTGTTTATAGCGCAAAAAATAAAAACCGCAGGGGCGATCAAATACCACCAAAAGAAAGCTCTATTTGTGGGAAAAAAAGGACGCCAATTTTGTTTTGGAGCCACGTCGCATGACCGCGCAATTGTTAGTTAAAGTGACGCAGTGCCAAATTGCAAAAAGGGGCCTGGTCCTTTAGCTGCAAATTGGTCCGGGGCTGAAGTGGTTAATAACCTTAGACCATTCACAGCATAAATCATTAATCACTACTCTCTGAATACGGTGTTTTAGCCTGTCTTTTATTCATTTACAAACAGAATTTTCTAAGTCTGTAGACTTTAATTTACAGATTAGGCTTGTGTGGGGAACTGTGTTAAATGCTTTGGCAAAATCCAAGTATGCTATACCCACAGCCACTCCTTTGCCTAAGCTTTTGCTTACCTCCTCATTAAAAGAAATCAATTTAAAAGAATTTTTGGGGGTTTTCCCTACTCTTTTATGTAGCCTGTCGTTTTTTAAATTTTTGCAACCTTGATTTACTATTCCCTATTCTGTAAAATTCCTTTTAACTTTTAAATAATTATATCTTCATTTTTATATTTTTTGAAGGTTCTTTTCCTTTTATTTATAGCTATTTTAACTTTGGACTTGAGCCGCATAGGCTTTATTTTTAGCCCTTTAAACGTATTGGCCATGTGAATATATGTTTCAATGTTTACATACAGTTGATTTGAAGCATTCCCATTTCTGGTCATTAATGACACCATTTCCTTTCAGTCTAAATCTTGGAGAGTAGCTTTCAGCCTTGGAAAATGTGCTATATTAAAATTAAATGTTTTTTATCTTTTCATTATGTGTGATTACATCTTACATTAAATTAAATCATGTTATGGTCACTGATATCCAGATCTTCCTTTATATAAACATCAGTAATAATCTCCACATTGTTTAACTGCTTCAGCCCTGGAAGATTTTACCCCCTTCCTGACTAGAGCACTTTTTGCGATTTGGCACGAAACACTCTGTCTTTTCTCTAGCCTAGATCTACAAGTACAAATAGAATAGATCTCCCTTTAGTCTTCTTACTCAGATAATCTTACCCTTTCACCTGTAGTATATTCCACAGGTTTTCCTGCACCACACTTCAATCCAGGCTCTCCCCCTGCAAATAATATATTAGAGCAGGCCAGGGTCCCCATAGACCCCCCTTCAGAGCAGGGTCCCCATAGATCTCTCTTTAGAGCAGGCCAGGCCAGGGTCCCCCATAGATCCCCTTACAGCAGGCCAGGGTTCCCCATCTAGATCCCCCTTTAGAGCAGGATAGAGCAGGTCGCCCATAGATCCCCCTTTAGAGCAGACCAGGCCAGGGTCCCACATATAGATCCCCCTTTAATCTTCTTACTCAGTGTAACGAAACATCCCACACTCTGCTTGAGTGCTTTCATAATATACGGCTTCCTCCCCAGTCTGAATATAGATATCAGATATTCCAACCACTGACAACCACAAACAAGGCAATACTCATTTGGTTACTCAACATGAACTGTTTATTAGAACAAGAATACAGTCTTATATACAGTTGAAGCGTAGGTTGCCCCCCTCCTGCTCATATTACTCTAACAATACACCTGTGACCAGAAACATAAATTAACATGAGCTAACTAACTAATCATTTCCAGACTAGGTGACTCTGAGATATGACCTTTCAGATCCTAGCCTTGTTGTCTCCTAGCTCCCTACAATACACATTATCCTATATATCAACATAGAACTCCTTCACACACTAGCAGAGTTAATTAACACAAACAACAATGGGTGAAAGACTCTTAGAGCCCACACTAGCCTTATTTTTACATTAAACACATTATAGCAGACAACATACAGACAGGTGGCTGGAGTTGATGACATCAGCATCTTCTATGAGTACCAACATTATGAAGAAGTCACTATTTCTAATATGGCATATACAGGGTTCCCAGAGTCTGTGTGTGTTGGGGGGTATGGACTTGAATCCAAAGTAACATTACTTTAAGGTCCCCAGGCATACACCTCACAAAGAGTACTGTTCCTTTAAAATCCAGGGCCCATAATCAGTAGGCAAGAGGCTAGCATTCAGTCCTCTCCAAAAGCCCCTGCTAAGTCTGTCATACTCAGATACTCTTACCTACCTTTTCAACTGTAGTATATTCCCCAGGTACTCCTGCACCACACTCCAGGGCTCTCCCCCTGCAAAGAATATCTTTTTTTTTTTTTAGCCGTGCTGGCACAGAACAGAAGAATCAATTCAAGGCAACCAGACATCCTCCAGCTGTCTTTACACACCAACCAGTAGAAAGTGGAAAAAATCAGCTAGTCATATCGATGATAATTTAAAAAAAAAAGAGCGGACACCTGGATGTTCGGTTTCGGCGGGTTCGGCCGAACTTCAGAAAAAAAGTCCGGGTTCGGGACCGAACTTGACCCCGAACTCCGAACCCCATTGAAGTCAATGGGGACCCGGACTTTTGAACACTAAAATGGCTGTAAAAAAGTCATGAAAAGGGCTAGATGGCTGCAAATGGCAACAAAATGTTGTTAAGAGCATGGCAAGTGATCTGCAAACAAATGTGGATAGGGAAATAACTTAAAATAACATAAAAAAATTTAAAATAAAAATAAAATGCTGGCGACCCCCTTCTCAGCAGAAGAAGTACAGGAAGTCATTAAGAACCTCAGAAACTCAACGGCACGATGCCGCACATATGGTGAGAATACCCCAGAATACGCATTTTCTGGAAAAAATGATTAACTTTCATCAGGAGACTGGGTGGGAGACAATGTGAAGGAACCGGAGGCACTGTCAGCAACCCAAACTACTATCGCCTGTACTTGTCCTGGCCTCAACATTCGTACAGCCTCATTAGGCGCGCCAAAATACCGCTGCAGGCTCTGTCGCCTACTCGCACCTAAGGAAGGTGTTTCACTAGTGCGTGTAGCTGGCACCGATCGACCAAGTCTTCTCCCTGCAACAGGAGCGCCACCAGCATCACCATGACCCGGGCCACGTCCCCTTTTTGATGATCTCCTCATATTTTCAAAATTTATGATCTCGCCCTAAATGGGTGTTTTTGTCTATAGCAGAATACACGTACAGTGTCTAAAGCGTTTATGAACACGCAGAAAATGCTATTGGGAAAAACAAAAACACTGCAAAATTAAATTTTTTTGCAATGTTTTTCCAATATCAGAATACATGGATACTGTCTAACGCGTTTATGAAAACACAGAAAATGCTATTGGGAAGAAAAAAAACACAGCAAAATTAAATTTTTTTGCAATGTTTTTCCAATATCAGAATAAACTGATAGTGTCTAAAGCGTTTATAAAAATGCAGAAAATGCTATTGGTAAGAAAAAAATCACTGCAAAATTTATTTTTTTTGCAATGTTTTTCCAATATCAGAATACACGGATAGTGTCTAAAGCATTTATGAAAACGCAGAAAATGCTATTGGGAAGAAAAAAAACACTGCAAAATTAAATATTTTTGCAATGTTTTTCCAATATCAGAATAAACGGATAGTGTCTAAAGCGTTTATGAAAACGCAGAAAATGCTATTGGGAAGAAAAAAAACACTGCAAAATTACATTTTTTTGCAATGTTTTTACAATATCAGAATAAACGGACAGTATCTAAAGCGTTTATGAAAATGCAGAAAATGCTATTGGGAAGAAAAAAAACACTGCAAAATAAAAAATTTTTGCAATGTTTTTCCAATATCAGAATAAACGGATAGTGTCTAAAGTGTTTATGAAAACGCAGAAAATGCTATTGGGAAGAAAAAAAACACTGCAAAATTAATTTTTTTTGCAATGTTTTTCCAATATCAGAATAAACGGACAGTATCTAAAGCGTTTATGAAAACGCAGAAAATGCTATTGGGAAAAAAAAAACCCAGCAAAATAAAAAATTTTTGCAATGTTTTTCCAATATCAGAATACACGGATAGTGTCTACAGCGTGTATGTATGAACACGCAGAAAATGCTATTGGGAAAAAAAAAAAACACAGCAAAATTAAATTTTTTTGCAATGTTTTTCCAATATCAGAATACACGGATAGTGTCTAAAGCGTTTATGAAAATGCAGAAAATGCTATTGGGAAGAAAAAAAACACTGCAAAATAAAAATTTTTGCAATGTTTTTCCAAAATCAGAATAAACGGATAGTGTCTAAAGTGTTTATGAAAACGCAGAAAATGCTATTGGGAAGAAAAAAAACACTGCAAAATTAAATTTTTTTGCAATGTTTTTCCAATATCAGAATAAACGGACAGTATCTAAAGCGTTTATGAAAACGCAGAAAATGCTATTGGGAAAAAAAAACACAGCAAAATTAAATTATTTTGCAATGTTTTTCCAATATCAGAATACACGCATAGTGTCTACAGCGTGTATGTATGAACACGCAGAAAATGCTATTGGGAAGAAAAAAAACACAGCAAAATTTAATTTTTTTGCAATGTTTTTCCAATATCAGAATACACGGATAGTGTTTACAGCGTGTATGTATGAACACGCAGAAAATGCTATTGGGAAAAAAAAAACACAGCAAAATTAAAAATTTTTGCAATGTTTTTCCAATAGCAGAATACACACAGACTATGGTGTATCTCTTACTATATGCAGTGTTGGTCCTAATGGTGCACTGAGCTTGCAGGTAAAACTTTTATATTTTGTCTGGCACTGGCCTCATGGCACTGTTAAAAGACTGTGCACTGCACCCCAGCCAGGGTACAATTGATTTAGGAATCTCTTCAATAATTCTCTCTGCCTCTTTCTTTTGCTTAATAAAGAAACTCCCTACTCTACTCTAGCTATCTAGATCGCTCACTGATCTAACTAATTAGAAGAAAATTAAAGGAATGTGGACTGACTGACTGACTTTATCACACTAACTCCTAAAATCCTCTCTCTCAGCAGCACAGGAACCTGTCTATAGCAGAATGACGCTGTGTGCTGTGTGTCTGGACTATATATAGAGGCTGGGTCACATGCTGCACTGCCCAATCACAGCCATGCCATTAGTAGGCATGGCTGTGATGGCTTCTAAGGGCACACTAGTGAAACTAGCGTCGATTGGCTGCCCTGCAGCTGTTAAAAAGGCGCCAATACATCGCCGAACACTGGACCCGAACCCGAACTTACAGCCAATAGTTCGGGTTCGGGTCCGGGTCCCGGACACCCAAAAGTCCGGTACGGACCCGAACTTTACAGTTCGGGTTCGCTCAACCCTAATCACTAGTGCAGAAGCTGCAGGTCTGTTTGATGCAGTGCCAAGCAAAGCAAATACTTCCCCTAGAGGAAAACGAGAAGTTATCCATGCAAGCCCCACTGCATGGGAAAATATTTATTTTTCCCGAAGTTCTTCTTTAAACATGTTGTGGTTATCATGTCATAGTTTTAAAAAAAAATCCTTGAACAAAGTTATAGCTGCATTTGTAACGTACTAGTACTTAACTTATTAAATATACATGCCAAATTATTATATTTTCTTAATTTAAATTAAAATGAATTTAATAAATGGGTAAAGACATAATATGAATACATAAATATAAGATCATACAGTATAGTATGTAAATAAAAAGAACCATAAATCTGTCTTTATCTCAAAGTTCCTTTTTGACATATGGTGTGCTGGCATGTACAATTTTCTCCCGCCTAACTTCGCAAAAAGGTTAACAGAAGTAGCACCTCCTGGGAGAAGAATTTTTCAGATTGAGTTTGGAATTTCAAGTAAGATTTGCATGTAAGTCTGATTAGGACAGTAATTTCCATCATGCATTGCATGTTCTCATCTTGGGTCCTTCTCAGTGGTTTTCAGAATATGTGAAGAATCTTCTAGCAATGCTGTGACTGGCACTTAAAGAGGGAGTCCACCTGAAAAAAACATTATTAAAAGCCAGCAGCTACAAATACTGCAGCTGCTGACTTTTAATAAATGGACACTTACCTTTCCTGGAGTCCAGCGATGTCGTCAGCCGTGGCCGAGCAACCGCATTCTCGGTGAGGGTATCAGGAAGTGAAGCGTTGCGGCTTCACTTCCCGATGCCCCTACTGCGCATGCACATGTCACGCAGTGCAATGAGAATGCTCCGTGCTGTCACTGGGACCCATTTGTGTCCCAGCAGACAGCACGGCGGGACAGGAAGAGGCATAGACTCCCGTTGTAGTCTATGCCTGGAAGTGGGTGCAAATACCTGTCTTAGACAGGTATCTGCACCCCCCTCCCCCCTGAAAGGTGCCAAATGTGACACCGGTGGGGGGGAGGGTTCCGAAAAGCAGAGGTTCAATTTTTGTGTGAACCTCCAGTTTAAGCAGCTTTTTTGTGGTTGTAAAGGAAACAGATTCCCATTAGGGCACTAGTGCAAGCTTGCTCCCGAGGCCCGCTGCTTTTTCCATTGACACAAACATTGGGACTCGGCCCCGCCCCTGCTCCCACTCTCTCGTCACTGGAGTTGTCTGACAGGAGCGTGAGCGTATGGCTCCCTCTGCTATCGATCTGCCCCAGAAGAAAGGACAAATTCTTGAGACCCACAGCTCTCATACACAGTGCTGGATCTCAATGGGGTTCAGGTAAGTAAAGGGGGGGAATCTGTGGTACAGAAGTTTATTTTTTTACCTTAATGCATAGAATGCATTAAGATAAAAAACTTTGAGATTTTAGAACCACTTTAAGTATCTCAACTTTCAATCTGTTTTTATTATGTAAAGTCATAAACAAACATGAATACTGTACATTGTACATAGTGCAGGAGGGAAGACCTCCTTCAGTTAGAAATACATTCTAAGGTCTACAAATACTGCACTCAAAAGTAAAAACGTATCTGAGACCCTTAGGGTAGAGGTCTCTATGAGAGCCAATAACAGATACAGAATTACTGAGTAACAATCAAAAAACAAACTGGTGAGACCGTAACAGGGGAGGAGCGGCCTCCACCCCCCTGACACCCCTAACGGGCTCAAACTGTGTCAGGAGAGAAGGAAGACCCCCACAACCCCCGGACGGTGCCCAGACTGGCTAAAGCTAAGATTTAAAAGGATAAAGGCTCTCTTCGTAAGAGCTAAGTTTACATTTAGTAGATGCTGAACAAAAAACAATCATCTGTATGCATCATAAGCAATAAAATAGATAGATAGAGAAGAGAAAGAAAAGGAAAAAGGAAACCGAGAAGAGGGGAAGGGAGAAGAGTTACAGAAGGGTATGGTAGAGTGGTGGGGAGATTAAAGATGTGAACAGAAAAATGTAGCGCTAAAACGTATAAATTATGTGAAAAGTGATAACATAAATGAATATATATTATAACATTCCCATAGTAAACGTGGACATTAACAATCATATAACATGAGATATCAGTACTGATGGTGATTGACCCAGAAAATGACGTGAGCTGGATCAATGTTGAATCCCAATTCAAAAATAAATGTGAAAAAAGTTCATATAGGTACTGGTAACCCCAGATAAATCCCTCGGATTGACTCAGGGGCAGGGGAAACTGAACAACCACAGGTAAGGAACGGCTTGTCTGATGTTAAGGAAAGCAATGGATACTCTTACCAGAGATGTTGGATACAGCTACCGTACGGTATTTGTATCAAGCAGGCTTAAATGCTGAAATTCTTGCATCAGTGGGTGCCAGATGGAGCAGATGGAAACCCCGGCAGTCAGGAACCAAGCAGCATGCAAGGCGGCCAATAGACCAATCGGTGTGCACAGCGACCAGTGGACCTCCAATGACCAGATAATCCAAAGGGAAGTGATCCCACGAACCGGGGAAAAGGAGGAGAAAATGGAGACAACTCCAATAGTGCAGGTCAAAAAGTTTATAAAAATGTATTCACATTGGTATGTGATAAATCAAAAATAAAATAAAATCTCGAGATAGTAATATAAAATGGGTCGGCAATGTGGAAAGTATGCCGACGCGTTTCGATACGCCCCAGTAGAAGACCGATAGTGTCGAAACGCGTCGGGCCAGCTGTCTCATACTTTCCACATTGCCGACCCATTTTATATTACTATCTCGAGATTTTATTTTATTTTTGATTTATCACATACCAATGTGAATACATTTTTATATACTTTTTGACCTGCACTATTGGAGTTGTCTCCATTTTCTCCTCTTTTTCCCCGATTCGTGGGATCACTTCCCTTTGGATTATCTGGTCATTGGAGGTCCACTGGTCGCTGTGCACACTGATTGGTCTATTGGCCGCCTTGCATGCTGCTTGGTTCCTGACTGCCGGGGTTTCCATGTGTTCCATCTGGCACCCACTGATGCAAGAATTTCAGCATTTAAGCCTGCTTGATACAAATACCGTACGGTAGCTGTATCCAACATCTCTGGTAAGAGTATCCATTGCTTTCCTTAAGGCCCCTTTCACACCTAGGCGTTTTTCATGCGGTGCAGCGCTAAAAATAGCGCCTGTTCACCGCATGAAAAAATCCTGCCCCTTTAACTCCAGTGTGAAAGCCGGCGGGCTTTCACACTGGAGCGGTGCGCTAGCAGGATGACAAAAAAAGTCCTGCTAGCAGCATCTTTGGAGCGGGATAGGAGCGGTGTGTTCACTGCTCCTATACCGCTCCTTCCCATTGAATAGAATGGGACACCGCGGTGAAACCGCGGTAATACCGCCGCAAAGCGCCGCTACGGCGGCGCTCTGCGGGGGGTGTTTAACCCCTTTTCGGCCGCTCGCGGGGGGTTAAAACCGCACCGCGAGCGGCCGAATACCGCGGTTAAAATGACGGTAAAGCAGCGCTAAATATAGCGCTGCTTTACCGTCACCGCGGCTCCCCGCCCCGGTGTGCAAGGGGCCTAACATCAGACAAGCCGTTCCTTACCTGTGGTTGTTCAGTTTCCCCTGCCCCTGAGTCAATCCGAGGGATTTATCTGGGGTTACCAGTACCTATATGAACTTTTTTCACATTTATTTTTGAATTGGGATTCAACATTGATCCAGCTCACGTCATTTTCTGGGTCAATCACCATCAGTACTGATATCTCATGTTATATGATTGTTAATGTCCATGTTTACTATGGGAATGTTATAATATATATTCATTTATGTTATCACTTTTCACATAATTTATACGTTTTAGCGCTACATTTTTCTGTTCACATTTCCCTGACTTTGTTTGTTTTGTATGTTAGCTGCTTTGTCACATTGAGTTGTTTTCACCCCAGGTAGCGCAGTGTTTTCCACATTTTCAGATTAAAGATGTGCCTGGTGGAATATGAACAGGAATAATTTATGTTATGCGGTCAATCGAGAGAGTGATCTCGGACTCCCGGTATGAGGGAAACTACCATATATCGGGCCCAAGGCTCCCAGACCCTTTGGAATCTATCGGAGGTGTCCGACAAGATACTGGAAAGTTTTTCCTGGGACATGATCCAAGATATCTTCCTCTTGACCGCATTAAATGAGGGCATAGATTTTTTCCATGCAGTAGCAATTGAGATTTTAGTGCCTAAGAACATGAAGTGGATCAATCTCTGAGTTGCTTTGGGTAGGTTAGGGATTTGAGAATTGAGTAGAGCAACCCCTGGGGATCTGGGTACCTGGCAATCTGTAACCTTGTATATCATGATGAAGATTTTTCTCCAAAAGGAGCGGATCTTAGGACATTCCCACCAAATGTGAGCCATGGATCCTAAAAGCTGGCATCCCCTGAAGCACAACGGGTTCGCAGTCGGGTAGATAGAAGCCAGTTTGGTAGGGGTGAGATACCATCTGGTTAGTAGTTTAACACTGGCCTCCATGAGGGATGTATTTTGAATTCCCTGAAATGATTTGGAAAGAGCCGATTGCCAGGTCTCCAGACTGTGGTTGAGTTTGAAGTCCGCCTCCCAAGCTGTCATGTAGGAGGACTTATCCATTGGGCATGTGAGGGCTGAGTATATAACCGAGATGCCTCCCCTCTGTTCCATAGCTTGTCCGCACCACAACTCATATCCAGTAAATTTGGGAGGAAGGGGTTTTTCCTTCCATATCGAGTGAAGAAAATGGGAGATTTGGTGAAAGCGAAATCTTTCTCGGTCTGGGAGATCAAGATTTTTGGTGCAGTAATGAAGGGTCAGTGGTCCCTTAGAAGTAAAATAGTGCCCTATCCGGTATAGCCCCTTATCAAGCCACCATTTAAAACCTGAGATGTCTAGGCCAGGAGGGAAGTCGGGGTTACGAAAGAGGTGAGCTAGAGGGCGACCCGCTGAAACCAATGTCGGTAGATGGCGAAGGGTGTCCCATAGAGAACACGAGTGGGACAGAGTGGGCGAGAGAATGGGGGGCCTAGTTTTAGGGGGGCACCATAGTAAGAAATCTAAAGTGAAAGCGGGGGTAGCCTGACGTTCTATAGCTATCCAATCTGGCTTTTCACATCTGGAATATATTGTGGAAAGCTGGGCTATTCGAGCCACTAAATAGTATTTATGTAAGTTTGGAAGGCCTAATCCACCCCTGCGTCTGTGAAGGAAGAGTGTGTTTTGTGAGATGCGATAGCCCTTTTTACCCCATATGAATTTCAGGATGCTACTTTGGAGAGAACGTAGGTGATCTTTTCTGACAGGGATAGGAAGCGCGCGGAAGAAGTATAGTATTTTGGGGAGAAGGGTCATTTTTACGGAATTGATCCGGCCAAGCCAGGATAATTCATGTTTGGACCAAAATGTAAGATCAGCCTCCAGTTTTTTAAAGCGTTTGGGATAATTATGTGCGTAAAGGGGCTTCAGTCTTAGCCGTCAAGGAAATGCCTAGATAACTAATGGATGTGTCATTCCATATAAATGGAAAAGAATGTTGAAGGGAGGCAACCATGTGGGGAGGCAGGGATACATTTAGGGCAAAAGATTTGGAAAAATTGACTCGGAGCCCCGAGATTTTGGCAAAATCTTCTAGTACTCGGTATAGGTGCGGGAGTGTAGTGATGGGGGAAGTTAGGAACAGTAGGATGTCATCGGCAAACAGTCCGCATTTATGCATTCGGTCACCACACGTTACTCCTTTAATATCAGGATTATGGCGTATGGCGATCGCAAGGGTTTCGATGACTATAGCGAAGATGAGGGGGATAAAGGGCACCCTTGTCTGGTGCCCCTTGTAATGGATATGGGTTGTGAGTAATAGCCTTGGAGGCGAAGAAGGGCCTTCGGTTGGGAATAAAGCGCATGGAGAAGACCAAGGAAGCGAGTCCCAAAGCCCCAATGTTCAAAAAGTTGAAAGATGTATTGCCAGGAGACCGTATCAAAGGCCTTCTGAATGTCCAGGGATAGGAGAAAGCCAGATTGCTCCCAGTTAGATTGTAGGATCGAAATGATATCAATGGCCCGTCTGATTTGGTCAGGTCCCTGCCTTCCGGGTATGAACCCGACTTGATCTTTTTGGACGTAATGGCCAATGAAGGAAGCCAACCTATTGGCCATTATTTTGGTTAGAATTTTTATATCATTGTTGAGGAGTGAGATTGGTCTGTAATTACTTACATCTTCCAAATTTTTGTCAGGTTTGGGTAAGACAGTGATGAAAGCCATATTGAGATGGGGATCTAGGGGGTCACCATTGGTCTTAAAGTTGCAAAAGCGAGTTAAGTGTGGAGCCAGGGTGCTCGAGAATGCTTTATAATATGGTATCGATAAACCATCAGGACCAGGGGCTGAACCCTTATTGAGATCCTTAATGACCTCCAATACCTCTTCCACCGTTACGGGTGTTTCCATCTTTTGTTTATGGGTATCGGACAGAGAAGGTATTGGAAGACCCTCCAAGAATTGAGGAATGAGTTTATCGGTGGGAATAGTTGGACTGCTATAGAGTGAGGAGTAAAAACCCTGAAAAGCATCAAGGACCTTTGTAGGATTCGTCGTGGGTGGTTGTCCCGAAATTCTGAGTTTGGGCAACGTGTGGAGTCTGATCCTGGGAGAAAGTCTAGAGTCTAAAAGAGGGCCTATTTTGTTTGCCTGAGTGTAGAATTTATGACCAGACCAGCGTATAGATTTTTCTGCTTTGGCGGTCAGGGCTAGGTTAAGTTCCAATCTGGTCTTGTCAAGAAGGGCTGTAGGGACTTTGGAGGGATCTCTTTTGTGTAAAGCCTTAAGGGAGGAGTATTCCTTGTCTAGCTTAGAGACTTCTGCCAATCTTTCACGTTTGATGCGTGAGGCGACCTGGATGATCTTGCCCCTAATGAAAGCTTTGTGCGCTGCCCAAAGTGTTTCTGGGGGAATATCATCCGATGTATTGAGAGTAAAGTATTCCTGTAAGGCCTTTTCAATTTCTAAAACCGTTGTAGGATCTGAAAGCAAAGACTCATTAAGTCTCCAATGTCTGATGGGGCCTCCTATGGTCTTCGTGAGGATTTTCACTATTACTAGGGAATGTGTCTTTGATATATGCTTTAGAGATATGAGGTAGGAGAGAGGCAGGGGTTAGGATATGGTCGATCCTTGCGTAAGACTGGTGAGGTGGGGAGAAGTGGGTGAAGTCCCTTTTTGAGGGGTTGAGTTCCCTCCATACATCAGCTAGGCTATATGTGTGTAACAATTTAGCTATTCTAAGACTTTCTTTAGTAGGACGCGTTAGACAGGATTTTAGGGGATTGGACTTGTCTAGGCCCTGATCGAAGGCCACATTGGAGTCACCTCCAACAATGACCGTACCTTCTAAATGAGGGGTAATGGTGCGTAAAAGGGATTCAAAGAATTTGGCTTGCCCCTTGTTCGGAGCATAGTAGGAGACCAGGGAGTAGAGGTGGTCCCCAACTATGCCCTTCACCAGAAGAAACCTTCCATCGGGGTCCACCAGGTCCGAGATTTTGATAAAATTGCAGGTCTTGGCGAACACTATTGCGACTCCTTTAGTTTTATTATCTGCGCTTGCGGAATAAAATTGAGAGAAATTGGGAGTGGAGGAATTTAGGGCTATACCGGGAGGGGAAATGCGTTTCTTGTAACAGGAGGATGTCTAATTTAAGGGATTTGTAGTAATCTAGAACTTTCCTCCGTTTGGTTGGGGAATTTAGGCCTTGGACATTGTGGGAGGCCACTTGAAGCCTAGTCACAGAACTATCAGCCATGGAACAGGGGGAGATCGATGCATCTGTGGTAGCCCACACTTACCCAGTGGAGATTGAAGGTCAGAACATCTTCGAGGGGAGCCTCACACCATGTAGTATAAGCTTGGCCGTGCAAGAATTCATTTTGTCTGATCATTCCTATAAAGAAAAATAGCGTTAGGTACATCAACTCGAGAGTAAAAATTTGGGAGGAGGGGGGGGGAGACAGAATAGAAGAGAAAAGTTCTCCAGAAGAAGGAAAGAGGGGTTCGGAGGAGGAGAGGCCCTCCGAGTCCCGTGTAGAATATACAATAGGTATCTGAATCATACAGGTTCAGATATCCCAGCCCTCAGACACCAAAGGGAGTCAAAGGGTAGGGGAGGTACGCAAGGGTGTCCTCACGGAACCGGGCACCCTAATAGGGGAAAAAAAAACCAACATAAAAATTTCATAGAAAATCGGTAACTCAGTTTAAACCAAGCCCACACAGGAGCCTGATCCTTGAAGCTGTTCAACCCCATCCCATTTGCAGAGCAGTGTCCATTGGGAACGGCAATTAGAGACTAACATGGGAGAGCTGCTTATGCAGAAGGTGGGGGAGAAGGTCAAACAGCCTGACAATGAGATCTAGCTAGTTAATGCTAGTGGAAACAGTTAACCGTCAAGTGTATAGAGAATAAAGTTCCAGAAATGATTAAGGTTCCGGATTAGAGAAGAGATCAACCCCCTAAAAGAGGGAGAGCTTTCCTCCGGTCCTGACCAGGATGCCGAAAGAAAATTCCTGAAGAAAAGAGAAGGCAGGACAGCAGAGGTCTTGCTTCAGGTGGGAGCATCTTTGGCCTTCTTGGCTTTTCCTGTCACCCACAATGGGGATTGCGGGCTGGTGGGCGTCGGTCTCTTGTTGGAATTGTGGCCGGCGTTGGAGGTATCCATCTCTGCTTCGTGGGTGATGATCTTCAGGTGTAGAAGAAGTTTCTCTCCTTCTGGAAAGGTTGAAAAGGCGTAGTGCTTTCCATTAATTGAAAACTTAACAGCGAAGGGGAAGGCCCATCTATATTTGATATCTTTCAGTGACAGAGCATGGAGGAGGGGTTTTAATGATACGTCTACGTCTTTGGATACGTCTTTGGATCGTGGATGGAGAGAGATCCGCAAAGATCTGTACTTGGTGACCCAGGCATAGAATATTTTGAGTAGATCTGGCGCGTTTCATTACTTCCTCCTTAATTGAGTAATGATGGGGTTTGGCAATCACATCCCTTGGGGTGCCATCTCTTCTGGGGGGTCCAAGGGCTCTGTGAGCCCTGTCCAATTCCAAGCGGGGGCCAGACACTTCGGGTATAAGCTGCTTAATGAGGTCCTGTACTGCTTCCGTAACGTTAGTTAGTTACAGTCTCTGGAAGGCCGCGGATTTTCTGATGTTGTATCTCCGTGACCTATTTTCAAGGTCATCTATGCGAGCCATGGCCAGGTCAAGTTGTTCTTGAACGGTGTAAATGTGATTTGAATTCTGATTGGTGATGGCTATTGTTTCCTCCATTTTGTGTTCGATCGCGTCGATCCGTGTTCCCAGGTTGATGAAATCAGCTTTCAATTCCCCTGTTATTTTAATTGCCGTTTGGGTTAAGCCTCTTTCCAATAGCTCAGAAAACTTGTGAAACAGAGCATCCATGTGGATTATAGGATCTCTGTGTAATGCACTCTGTGAGGGGAAGCCTGCATGGGCTGCTGAGTGAGGCTCTAGAGGGGATAAGGCATAGTTGGTGAATGATCTCTCCAAAAGAGATGCAGTGGATGCTGGGGAGGGGGTGATGGCTTGGGGGGGTCCCCTATGTCTGTCTGGGGTAGTGGGGACAGGGATGTGGAGTGGCTCTGACCTGTAGTCCTCCATGCCTGTGGAGTGGAGATCCTGTGTCAATAGCTGTGCTGTGGCGGCCATCTTGGAGTCTCCCCTTGTGCCCTGGGGTGTTGTGAGTCGGGCCTCACGGTTTGGTGGCGTTTCGAGCACCGAGCGGGACGCTAGGGGTGCCGGTATTCCGTGAGGCGGCGGAGCTCTAGGCAATCGCGGCCATTTTGCAAGCCCCGCGCATGCGCACTCCCACTTTAAGTATCTCATACTACAGGCTATAATGGTAATATTGTAAGTGAGTGGTATAACTGGTTCAATTTTTCATAGTACAGGAATTAGGCAGGTGCACATAGATGGGGAGGAATATCTTTGCTCCTACCTTTTCTCCCATGAGAATGACATTGATAAAAGCAGATAGCCCTATTTATTCCATAAAAGTAAACTTTAATAGATAAAAGATAAAAAGTGATATACTTTACATTAGGGATATTATTTCTAAATACTCATGCATTTAGTGCAAACATACATAAAACCAGGAATATTTGCAATATCATTCTGTATGTTATAGTATTCAAAGTACTGTGGACAGAAAGCTTGGAGAAATAAAATATTTTCTTTTTTTATAAAACTGAAGTGAGATCTTTATTGTATTCACTGATAAAAGTACATTTCCTGATTACTGTACTGCAGAATACCAGCCACATTTTAAGAGTAGAGCATCCACAATGATCTTATATTTTCTCCCCTCAGTGTGTTGAAGCAGGGAATAGTGACAGGGACAAGTGACAGCTCTCTAATTATACCCTTACTGCCACTGCTGTTCTTGTTTGGATGTGTTGCTCATTTTCCTCTGCTCCTCTCACTGAATAATGCATGGTCCTCTATCAGTATTCATGCAATAACACTGGAAACTGCCAGCCTAACTAGCTGATAACTGATTCAGTTTGTAACAAGTGCCTTTGGGATTTGCAAGGAATAGTAGCCAAGAACAGATGTACTGTAATAGTTCCTGTGGACATCAAAGAATTCCATAGGATGCTGCAAGCAAAAAATCAATTATGGCTGCCCGTATGTTTCAGATATTAGTTTACCTCATTTATTGTGTCACTGCTGTCCTGCTTCTTGTCTGAAAATCAGATCAAGTACCTGGTCTCCGGCTATCTCTATAATACAATCACCTTTCTTTACTTTCTTTTTAGATTACAAGCTTCTATTACAAGTTTAAATCTACCATTGCTTAACAGTTGAGTGTAGGTCCATAATGTATTTAGATTTTAAATCATACTTGAAAGCTTTCATATCCATTTTTATTTTGTTTTATTATTTTATTGTATTGTATTGTAGTTTGTTTGCTTTGAATGGATTTTAAGAGTATGGGGCTTCTACATGCAACTGTATATTAAAGGAAATTTATAGCAGTTTTGAACATAATCTCTGCCTGTATTTATTATGATCAGTGCCAAGCAAAATAAAAAAAAAAAAAAAAAATGTTTTCTTTGTTCTAGGCAGCTAAATGTTAAAAGCTACATATTAATGTTTATCATGCTTCCTTTGAGACAGCAGGTGGAGCTGTAGGCTCCTTTACACCTTTTTCTGTTATTTGCAGAACTCAATAACACAATTTGAAATTGATATACACAAGTGAATGACTCATAGCAGTTACTTATCCCTGATTGGATTGCTTCAACCTAAAAAATGCAGTTTCAAAGCAGGCAGCATCTGCCATCCTTAATTTTTTCTGAAAATCCTGTGTTATGTATTTAGAGTTTATTGGTAAAGCAAAGATTGTACATAGACAGTAAAACGTATTAAAACATAAATAAAAAAACCTAAAACCAATAAAATTTAATTTTAAGGAGACATTTTAATAGAAAGCTCAATTAACACATTTGGTGATCTGTGCATGTTACATTTATGTGCTATAGTGTAATGTACATTCACACTTTTTATTTTCTGTGAAAAGAGAGTAAACTAATTTTTAGAGTCAAGTTTATGCTTGCTTTTGATTTGAAAGTGCACATCACTCTAATTGTATTTTGTAAGTTCACAGAGTATAAAGCATTCTGTGATTTAGTATGGGGGGGGGGTGTGGACAGGATGGCTGATGTGTATGAGAGCCAAAAATCACTGTTGGCTACATTGGCTAGAGACTACTACTGTTTTGGGTACAAAGTAGATTTTTTTTCCTAAAGTGAACAGGTGGATTATCCTGTGTTCTCGGCAATTACTGCTGTCAGTTTTGATGTGATTGCTATTCACCCATGACCTTTCTCTGGACATCCTTGCATGGTTTTATCAGGAAATTTAAAGAGTCTATATACTGTACTGAAGCTTGGTAGTGCTTTCATTTTATATGGAGTTAAGTGCCACTATCTTTTGATTATCATATTTTATACTACAGTTCTGCATTTTTACCCTGTGGAATAAAATCATTGTTCTGTTGTTACTAGTGTGTGTTTTTGTTGGAATACAGAATTGTATTTTGTGCAACAACTACTATACCAGTATTTAGAGATATCTCACATAGCATTAAAACCAGAGCCAGATTTATGGGATAAGATGAAAAAGACTTTCAACTCACGAGAAACAAAAGTAGATCAGAGCTGCTGATGAAGATTGCAGATGCTTCGACAAAAGTGCTTACAAGAAACAGATTTATAAAACTGAGATCCAAAATGGGATTAATATAAGGTGTGGCTGTTGAGTGGGGGCTTTGGATTACAAAATTGTATTTTGTGCAACAACTACTGCATATCAGTATTTAGTGGAAATATATTTTTCAATCAGTAGATGGCAGTGTTTATAAGTTTGTAGCTGCATCTATGGTATGCTCTGTGTCTTTTCTCTGCAATAAAGTTGGGCACAGAAGTCCTCTCATAATAAGGACATTAACTGAGAATTACTATGCAAGTGGAATGAAAATTAGTCCATGTGATCAGATAATGAAATGCACTAGCTGTATAAAAAGAAAAATGAGAAGAAAAGCCTTTTCAAAGTACAGTAATAGCAGAGCTAAGAAACCTCTAGACTTTACTCATTCAGATCTTTGTGGTCCAATGGAAAAATTTACTGCAGGAAAGAAGAGGTATTTTCTCAATTTTATAGATGATTACTCCAGATTTACTACACTATACCTGCTACACAACAAAAGTAAAGTACCATAGAAACTTCAACAGTATTTGGCTCAAGTAAGCAACACATTTGGTGATAACACACAGGCAATTCTCAGAAAGCATGGCATAATATTTCAAACTACTGTATCATACAACCCAGAACAAAACAGAGTTTCAGAAAGAATGAATTTTACACTATGCCAGAGGGGAAGAACCTTGCTGTTTCATGCAGATATGCCAACCACATACTGGGGGAAGGCAATTGTGACCGCATTCTATCTCAAAAATCGACTTCCAAAAAAGTCAACTGAGCAAACTCCATATGAACTGTGGAATGGAAGGGCCCCGTATTTGAACCATCTAAAAAAAATTGCAAGCAAAGCCTATGTGCACATCCCAAAAGAAAAACGTACAAAATGGGATGCTTGTGCAAAGGAAAGTGTTTTTATGAGGTTCAAAGTCACAAAGAAGATAACCATCAGTAGAAGTGTAATTGTCAATAAAACTTCAGTGTGTTCAAAATTTGATGAACTAACACAAATGCTTCAAACTGAGGGAAGTTCCACATCAGTGTCATATGAAGATAGGCAACAAAGTGACACAGAAATAGAAATTATTCCAGACAATTCAAATACTATAAAAGAAGAAACAAGGCCACAAGAGGCTTCAATCAGGAAATCCACCAGACACAATAAAGGCATCCAAGCCAAATGTCTGTCCTATGTTGCTCACATAGCATTAAAACCAGAGCCAGATTCATGGGATATGATGCAAAGACTTTCAACTCATGAGAAACAAAAGTAAATCAGAGCTACTGATGAAGATTGCAGATGCTTCGACAAAAGCACTTACAAGAAACAAATTTATAGAACTGAGATCCAAAATGGGACTAATATAAGGAGTGGTTGTTGAGTGGGGACTTTGGATTACAGGATTGTATTTTGTGCAACAACTATTGTATCTCAGTATTTAGTGGAAATATATTTTTTCAGTCAGTAGATGGCAGTGTTTAAAAGTTTGTAGCTGCATCTATGGTATGCTTTATGACTTTTCTCTGTGATAAAGTTCCTGTTTCCTGTCTGCAGTTAAGCAGTAAAGCTCATGTGTACTGTGCACCATCTGTTCTGTAGGGCTATATACAGAAATGCTAACAGTTTTCATCACTCTTAAGCGATCCCAGAGATTTCTCTTATATTATTTTCTCTTTTGTTCAAATGTTCTTAGACTATTTTTTCTTATGATCAATTTTTAGGGGATGTTACATTGACCCTGCAAAAGACAACAATCAGAAAATAACATATTAAAAAACATTTTCAAGGGTTTTATTTGTGACTTTTGTTTGAATGCTGAAATGAGAAGGTCTCAAACTCCATACATTTACAAATTAATTTGCCAGCCACAAACCAGGGCAAGGTGTCCTTATAAAGTGTCACACTACTCTAATCTATGGAAGCAACAACACATACACAAACACAACATATTTTATATTATATATATATATATATATATATATATATATATATATATATATATATATATATATATATATATATATATATATATATATATATATATATATATATATATATATATATATATATTATATATACATATATAGTCAGGATCAGAAGGGAAGCATTCATCTGCAACACAAGTTATAAACCTA
Organism: Lithobates sylvaticus; assembly: GCA_028564925.1. Taxonomy (NCBI): domain Eukaryota; kingdom Metazoa; phylum Chordata; class Amphibia; order Anura; family Ranidae; genus Lithobates; species Lithobates sylvaticus. The sequence goes on from CM053026.1 coordinate 240,882,278, forward strand.
AAGTCTGCTTTGTTGGACAAGCACAGGTATTTCCCTTGGCTTCAATGCAAACAAAAAACTAACCTAGTGCTCACGGGCACAGTATAACCTCTTAGGATTTTTAGGACAGACCAGGTGAGTATTTAAAAAGTATTGTTTATTGAAAACATTTAATAATCTATACAGTAGAGATAATGTATAAAATTAATTGCAGTACAAAAATACAGGCGTGAATATAAGTGCCCTATGGTATAAAGGGCTATTGCACGTAACTATAGGAGATGATGCTTGACATGATTCAGACCCTAGGTCCTTCTTCATAGGCTGAATGTCATCTAAAGTATACATACATTTGCATGAGCCGATCACCAATGAACCATGAGGGGGACCTGGCAGGGATGGAATTAACCTGCAATGTAGTTGTTACACGGTGGGACAGATGGTAAGCTCTGAGATAACAAGGCACCAAACAACAGAGGGCAGGAACTGGATAAGCCCAGTGTGACTGCGAGAACTCCCAATGATAGGAGTAACCACTCCTATCAGTACAGGGTCGGCCAAAAAGTCCAAGAACCTTGAACTAATGACTTCCTGTCATGTGAGGGAGTAATCACAAGTCTGTTGATCCTGTCAGCCAGACACCAGCGGTGTTGTCTGGCTGACAGAATCAACAGACTTGTGATTACTCCAACTCCTTATTGGAAGTTCTCACAATATTCACGCCAGTATTTTTGTACTGCAATTGATTTTATACATTATCTCTACTGTATAGATTATTAAATGTTTTCAATAAACAATACTTTTTAAATACTCACCTGGTCTTTCCTAAAAATCCTGAGGGGTTATGTCGTGCCTGTGAGCACTAGGTTTGTTTTTTTGTCTATTGGATTGGCCAGACCAGGCCATACACACACTGTCAATCTTCTATCCTTCAATGCAAACAAATGTGTAATGACTTCTTATTCAGCAGAATACACAGTCTTTAAACATAGGGAGATATGTGCTTAGCGTCAGCACAGGTTCAAAGTACAACAGAGCAAGCTCTCCAACCAGAGAAGTCCAAGTCATGTAAGTTTTTGAGCTCTGTATCAGCTTTCACCAGGATCCACACAGCAGAAAGATCTCTCTCCTCTTTAGAAATCATTCATTATCTCTCTGAGTGTACCTGTTTAACGGGACTGCAAGGGATGCCCTCTAAAATTAACCCCCTCTTAACCCTGCCCCAAGCTGACTTGCCAACAGCACATAAGAGATCCAGACACCAATGTCTCATGCACACTGGATGTGTAGCCTGGTGCATGAGGCTCTAGTATTTGACTGTGACTAGAGGGCTCAGGCATACCTTCCAGACCTGCTGTCAGCAGCCTGTCTAACTCTATGAGTGTGTGACAGCTGCCGTTGCTGGACAGGGCGGGACAGTGCACTTAATTGTACTCCTATTTAGGTCAGTATATGCTCAGGCATGAATGCCCAGAACACGGACTGCCAAAAAACATAAATATTACTAGGTGCACCACCTAGTGAGGTTAGATTGCTTTTCTGCATTAGACAGGAGGTGAGGAGGTGACATATTACCCCTTCACTGGCTGTTTTTACCTCATAAATGCCACACCACACTGATTGCAGCGCAACTCTATTCACTTGAATTAGCAAAAATGCCTACTGAATGCAACTGGGGTTTTAATTATTTCCATGAAGCAAAGCATCATAGCCATGACAAGTGCACATCCATGTCTGCTGCCTTTGCAGCTTAGGGGAGCAGTAGGGATGTAAGAAAAGTGGCTCAACCACACATTTTACTGGCCTCCAACTGCAAGTGTAAACAAGCCCTTACAAAGCAGCTTAGGATTTACAATATTCCAACTTTTCAGGGCTTGCTGGTTTAAATTTAGTGTCACTCACAGATTGACAGGAGATAGGCAAGTCTTTTATTAGGCTCTAAGGTGAGAGCAAGTCAAAAGTGAATTTATGCACCAAAGTATGAGATCTACTTAATTTATGTGTCTTAAAATATCTGATATTCCCAAAAAAGAATTTCATTTCCACCTAGTTAATACAATCTTTTTACTGGAAGAAGAATTATTTTTTTCAAAGATATTGTTTTTTAAACAGAATGCATACAATGTTTTCTTTCCTCCTATGCATTCCTGAAAGTTTAAGGAAATGTAAGCTCTAAATACATAAATATATACATTACTGTGCAAGAGTTTTAGGCAGGTGTGAAAAAATGCTGTATAGTAAGAATGCTTAAAAATATATATATATTTTAATTGTTTATTTTTTATCGATTTATAAATTGCAAAGTGAGTGAACTGAAGAAAAATCAAAGTCAAATCAATATTTGGTGTGACTATCCTTTGGCTTCAAACCATCATCAATTCTTACACTTGCACATTTTGTACACTTGCAGGGATTTTGTAGGCTTAGAGTCAGATGTATGATATAGCCAGTTATATCAAGCAGGTGCTAATGATGATGTACACCTAACTGTAATTTATTGTTCTTTTATTGCAAGGTACATTTGTCTTGGTCAGATCTACACATCATACAGTTACATATGGTGACTTGTGAAAGTGTCATTGCCTAACATTTCCAAGGAATAGTTGTGTGATATTTTCCCTCAGAAGCCAAGATGCCACAAAACTGTGTAAAAAACGCAGATAACTTCTGTTACGTTTGTATCAAGGTTACATTTGCATACTGCAACTGCAGTATGACGGCAGTGGTAAAAAAGACATACCACCTAAATTTTGGATCCAAAATAGGGGATCAGGACAAGAGTTGGGCCCCTCATTATTGTTGCATTACATGTGTAACTTATCTGCATCATTGGCTAAACAAGAAGGAAAAGTCCATGGCTTTCACAGTCCCAATGGTGTGGAGGGAGCATGAAAATGTTACATGAAAAAACAATAAATGAATGGGAAGTTATGTTATTGGCATCAATAAAATGATAAATTTATAATGACTGGCGTGGCATCATTCTCATTGCTATATCACATTCTGCAGAAAAGTTATGGAGCATAATCCCACATCCCCTTTGTAATTTTGAATTATTTTGATGCAATTTTGACCTGAAGCTGCATCTTGGAAACTGGAGCCAATTAATACCCAGGACTTAATTTTCCTTTATTAGTGACTTAATTCCGGTAAAATGTAGCTACATTCATTTCAGAGGCTTTTTTCCTTGTTGACTAGTGTAATACTTATCTTATCCATATGTCTCAGATACCTCTCTTGCCAAGTGCTTGAAAAGAAAAGACTCTCTTCCCAAAGTACAGTACCTATAAAAACCACCATATTGGCACAAGTATCCCATGGATTCCATTACTATTCTGACAATAGTTTGCCAACTAGCCCTAAATTCCAAAATCTACTAACTGGATTCATCTCAAAATACCTCAGTAGGAGTTATCACCAAGCTTGGGTTTCCCAAACTCTCAGTGAAAGACTATTTTCTCTTTTAAAGCTGAGATAATTGAGTTTACCAAACCAGCCATTTTTTACAATGGTATAGTAGTGAATTTGACTAGTACCAGCATCATACAATTTGCTGAACAGTTTGTACACTAGATTTGGGGGAGGGGAGTGGGGGGGCAGCACAAGAAGCTGCAGTGCAAGGAGCATGTTAATCACTGGATGGGGAGGGGATCTGTAGGTGAAAGGAATTCTGCAGCAGGAAAAGATCAGGTCCACTCCCCTGCTGAACAGAGAATTTCATCTGTGTATTTTGCAGTTTATCAGGTTTAAATTGTAAAGCTCTATATATATACTGTAGTTTCCCTAAGATTTATAACTGTATATTTCTATTTCTACATATTAATATTATTCAACACTTTTGTATCTAAGATAAAACTATTTTAAACCCGTTAAATTGTGCAAAACAATTCTCTATGCAAGAACTTTTTTTTTCATTGATTTTAATTTAAATTTCACATTCTTTCCCATTTCAAAGGAACTGAATTAATGTAAGACGCTTGTGTGTATTTTACATGCTGCAATAAATATTTGACTGCAGGTGAAATCACATTGTACTTTGGGCTCTTCAAAACTCAAAGGTGTCTTTGTCGCATGAAGAAGGCATCAAGTATCTAAAACAAGATTATATTTCAAGATTCAGAGCATAGAGCCAAGAAACTCCTAAGCTCGGTTAAACTTAATAAGAATGCTGTTCGGGGTTTTAAAGTTTAAATAGACCTTATCTTAACCCATTAACTGGGAAGAGAATCCAATGTTCTTACTGACTAAAGGTTTAAAGAGCCCAAACTCAGAAAATTGAAAATGTCAACTACAATACTGGTCTTGGAGAACATGTTTAAAACTGATTAAAACATTTCTACTTTATAGCAAATAGCAATACAAATCTATTACATTTTTATAAGTTATAATGGTAGTTCGTTTTTAAAGGCAATTGATTTTTAATCATTTAACTTTTCAATGTTACTAAATAAACAGTAAGTCTACTTAAAAGGTAACACACTCACTTGAAAGCCTTGCTATTTTATAAAGTATCTGTATTATAGTACTCAGTTTGTGAGTCTGGGTACTTGTCAGGGATTGCTATTGTTTTCTTTTTATTAATTATACATATGAATTACATACAGTGAATTTGTTGATTGTGCAGGTAACACACAAGTCTGATGATTTACTATGGACTCTTTCACGCTCCCAGTGGAATGAAGTGCCTTCTGAAGAGCCTCCCACATTTGGGTTTGTTTTCAGAGGTGTATTTTACAGTCGGTGAGAAGGCATTATATTGCCTCCTCACTGCCTTATTTAACCCTATAATGCCTTACAACCACACAACTTTTTTTTTTTATACAATTAAGTTTATTGAAAATAAAGAATACAAAAGTATTAGAAGTATAGAGTACAATTATAAAATGTTCAAGTGCAATCTTTACAACATTCAAATAACATTTTGTTAATTGGGTGGTATATCTATTACATGTAATTGTAAAGGGTAACAAAAATGCATGAAATTACGTAGATTATACCTTTTGTACTGATACTGGCAAAACAAATGTAGCATAACCTATGCTTTGTTCACCACACAACAATTTTGTGCAACACACGCAGTTGCAGCCACTGTTAATTTTAACATCAAATTTCTATTTAGTTTTAGTCATAGTCTTTTGACTAAAATGGCATTTTAGTTTTAGTTGTATTTTAGTCATCTGAATTGATTTAGTTTTACTCGTATATTAGTAGACTAAAATCTCCAGTACATTTTAGTTGACTAAAATCTAACGGGTTTAGTTAATTTGTAATGCATTATGTAAGCACTTCTCTAGAATTTGCAAACTCATTATATACTCCTGGAGTAAAAATCAAATAATATGTAGTGGGGATGGGGAAGCAAATGGGAGTGAGGGAGAGCACAGGGCAGAGACCTGGTCTGGGGAGGCTGTTATTATACAAAGTGCTAAGCACTGCTACCTTTCTGGGACGGGAAACACTCACCGTTTAGTTTACAGGACATTGTTACAGAATTCCCAGACAGCAGGCAGACAGAGGTCGCCTGCATCTCTCAGACAAAACAGCTTGTCAGCGGGCTGAGGCTTTAACAGACAGGTCTCTGGGAAAGCGATAGTTCAGGTGGGTAAATGTCCCCACCTCACATTTTTAGTTCATTTTTGTTTGTTGGTAAAAATTGTAATTGATTTTGTCATAGTTTTTTCTAATTGACTTAGAACAATTTTTACTTTTAGTTTTCGTCACTAAAAAACATGCAGCTGACAAAATTATTTTCATTGATGAAATTAGCACTGGTTGCGGAGCAGCCCCATTTAATTCAATGGGCTATTTTGACAAGCAGTGCCGATGTCAGTTGTTGCTGAGGGTGTAGCAGGTGGGATGCACCTGGCCCATTCACTTACATGACCATGGATTCTCAGCCATGTAAGAGAATGGGTTGGGTGAAATGTTTAGACAAACATCCAATAATCAGGTCAAACATTCAGCTCATCCCTGGTTGGTACCCAGGGATTGTAAAGAGATAATTTTTAATGTTTTTAATTATTTTTCTATTCATTTTCTTACTTTTTTTTTTTTTCTGCACGGTCCTGCAGGAAATAAACAAGCAGTAACTCTGCCCTATCCACTGGACTAACAGGTGCTATGACATCAAATGTGATGTCACCTTACATCACTTACACTTTAACCACATCAAGGAAGTGTTGTGTGGCAGTGCTTTGCTATGGAGAATTCTTAGGGAGCGTTCTGTTGCATGGTTCCAAGCCCATGATCTGATCTATTTAGTTACATTTAGTGCTGGGCCATAGCTGTCATGAACAGCCAGCAGTTTTAGCAGTGGTTGCTGCACGTAGACACAGGAATCATACAACCCAATCCTAAGTAGTGCTAGTTCTAGGAAAAATAGCCACTTGCAACCAGAATTCAAATGATTTATTATACTGAACTATAAAACCAAACAGAAGACACTAATGGTCATTTCTAATTACCAGTATTCCATGTATAGTAGACACAATTTTAACAAGGGAATAGGAATCCTTGTTAATGTTAAAATTTCTGTAGAATAAGCCACCAATACCTTGCCAATCACAGTCTCTTTAAGACTCTGTATGCTTAAACATCTCAGCCATCTAGTTTATAAGGCCCCAAAACCAAACCTCCATAAAGCATTTCCGGACTTGTGAACTGTGCGCAGGTGGAAAAGCATGGACAATATGAAAATGTGCCAGCCCCTCTCTATAAATGTCAACTTTCCCATCAGTCTTTTGTCAGTGTGTGTTGGAATTAGAGTAGTGAGGGATAGTTAATAGCGCTGTGAGGGAGAGTTGCTAGTATATTCAGTAAGCTGTTCAGTGCACCATCACTGTGAATTGCATTGTAGTACCACCAATGGTATTTATAGTATTCATTGTGAATAAACCCAACAGTCCTTCAAGGACTATCGTTGTGTGTGTGTGTGTGTGTGTGTGTGTGTGTGTGTGTGTGTGTGTGTGTGTGTGACAGCAACAGTTTTTGTTGTGGTATATCTGCTACTGATAATCAACTTGTTTCTTCATTTTTTTGGGGGTTGATTTTTTCCTTAATTTCATATTTTTTCTGCAGAAAAAAAAAATAAAGGACCAAAACATTTATTTTAGCCTTTCCATTTAGAGTTAGTGCTTGGTGTTTGAAGTTTTAGTTAATTTTTTTGAGAGAGGAATATTTTATTATTTTTATATTATTTACATAAGGTCTTTTAACCACTTACGGACTGCCCGCCGTCATTTTACATCGCTACTTTGAAGAGGAATTTTGTTGTTATGGCAGCAGCTAGCTCTGATCACGAATCTCTGCGGCGGATTCGCTGATTACCGGAGCCATCGGTAGCGGTGGAGGTGATTGGGTTCTTCTCCCTGTTAGGCATGGAGATGAATGAGGGGATGATGGCCCCCACCCATCTCCATATCATTGCAGGACAGAAGCAACGTCAAAATGTCACTTCTGTCCATAGCTCTTGAAGGGACATTTTTTTTTTTTTCAAATGACATTTAATTATTATTATTTTTTTTATTGCATTTTTGTGTAAATATGAGATCTGATTTCTTTTTGACCCCAGATCTCATATTTAAGAGGTCCTGTCATGCTTTTTTTTCTATCCCAACGAATTAAAGTGACACAATTTTTTTTAAAAGAACAGTGTAAAAAAAAAAAAAAGGGGGGGGGGTAAATAAATAAGAAAACATAAATACATTTTTTTAAAGGGACCCTGTCCCGCCAAGCTCATGTCTAGAAGTAAACGCTTACTTGAGTAGCGCCCGCATATGAAAACGGTGTTCAAAGCACACGTTTGAGGTGTTGATGTGATCGTTAGAGCGAGAGCAATAATTCTAGCCCTAGACCTCCTCTGTACTCTTTTTAAAAAAAATTTAAACGTTGCCTATGGAGATTTTTAAGGGTAAAAGTTTGTTGCCATTCCACGAGCGGCTGCAATTTTAACCACTTCAGCCCTGGACCAATTGGCAGCCAAAGGACAGGCCCCTTTTTGCGATTCGGCACTGCGTTGCTTTAACTGACAATTGCGCGGTCGTGCGACGTGGCTCCCAAACAAAATTGGTGTCCTTTTTTTCCCACAAATAAGCTTTCTTTTGGTGGTATTTGATCACCCCTGCGGTTTTTATTTTTTGCGCTATAAACAAAAATAGAGCGACAATTTTGAAAAAAATTCAATATTTTTTTACTTTTTGCTATAATAACTATCCCCAAAAAATATATAAAAAAACATTTTTTTTCCTCAGTTTAGGCCGATACGTATTCTTCTACATATTTTTGGTAAAAAAAATCGCAATTAGCGATTATTGATTAGTTTGCAAAAAAGTTATAGCGTTTACAAAATAGGGGATAGTTTTTTTATAGCATTTTTATTAATATTTTTTTTTTTTACTAGTAATGGCAGCCATCAAGTGCAACTGCCCACATTCATATTCTCCACATGTGCTAGAATAGTATACAAAAGTAGGGATGAGCTCTTTGTTCGAGTCGAACATAAGTTCGACTCAAAACATCAGGTGTTTTCCCGTTCACCGAACAGCGAATATTATGGGGCACTTGTGGCAAATTTCAGCGTGACCTGCATGCTTTGGCCAATCACAGCACACTCTGCTGTGAGAGCAGGGTGCTTTTGGCCAATCATGGCTCAGGGGGACGAAGTCCATGCCCCACACTATATAAGGCTGCTTACATAGCGGCCGAATATAATGTGTGATTGTGGGCGGAGATAGATTGAGCTAGATTAGGGCAGGCAGGTTAGTTAGCTAGTGGCAGTGTATTTAATATATCTATATATATATATACAGTCTAGTATATATACACTGACCAAAATTATAAACGAAAAACTTTTGTGTTTGCCCCTCTTTAACATGAGCTGAACTTAAAGATCTATGACTTTTTCTATATACAGTACACAAAAGGCCTATTTCTTTAAAATATTGTTCACAAATCTGTCTAAATCTGTGTTAGTGAGCATTTTTACTTTGCCGAGATAATCCATCCACCTCACAGGTGTAGCATATCAAGATGCTGATTAGACAGCATGATTATTGCACATGTGTGTCTTAGGCTGGCAACAATAAAAGGCCACTCTAAAATGTGCAGTTTTATCACACAGCACAATACCACAGATGCCACAAGTTTTGAGGTAGCGTGCAATTGGCATGCTGACTGCAGGAATGTCCTACCAGAGCTGTTTCCCTTGAATTGAATGTTCATTTCTCTACCATAAGTCGTCTCCAAAGGCGTTTCAGAGAATCTGGCAGTACATCCAACTGGCCTCACAATTGCAGACCACGTGTAACCACACCAGCCCAGGACCTCCATATCCAGCATCTTCATCTCCAAGATCATCTGATACCAGCCACCCAGACAGCTGCTGCAACAATCGGTTTGCATAACCAAAGAATTTCTGCACAAACTGTCAGAAACCATCTCAGGGAAACTCAACTGCAAGCTCGTTGTCCTCATCGGGGTCTCGACCTGACTGCAGTTCATCGTCGTAACTGACTTGAGTGGGCAGATTCTCACATTTAATGACGTCTGGCACTTTGGAGAGGTGTTCTCTTCACAGATGAATCCTGGTTTTCACTGTACAGGGCAGATAGCAGACAGCGTGTATGGCGGTGTGTGGGTAAGCCGTTTGCTGGTGTCAACGCTGTGGATCGAATGGCCCATGATGGCGGTGGGGTTATGGTATGGGAAGGTGTATGCTATGGACAACAAACACAGGTGCATTTTATTGATGGCATTTTGAATTCACAGAGATACCGTGATGAGATCCTAAGGCCCATTTTTGTGCCATGCATCCACAACCATCACCTCATGTTGCAGCATGATAATGCACGGCCCCATGTTGCAAGGATATGTACACAATTCCTGAAAGCTGAAAACATCCCAGTTCTTGCATGGCTAGCATACTCACCAGACATGTCACCCACTAAGCATGTTTGGGATGCTCTGGATCAAAGTATAAAACAGCATGTTCCATTTTCTGCCAATATTCAGCAACTTCACACAGCCAATGAAGAGGAATGGACCAACATTCCACAGGCCACAATCAACAACCTGATCAGCTCAATGCAAAGGAGATGTGCTGCACTGTGTGAGGCAAATGGGGGTTTCCAGACCCCCCGACCCCCCCCCCCCCCCACTACAGTAAAACTGCACATTTTAGAGTGGCCTTTTGTTGTGCCCAGCCTAAGGCACATCTGTGCAATAATCATGCTGTCTAATCAGCATCTTGATATAGTTACATAGTCACATATTAGGGGAGATTGCAAAAAGACACAAGTCCATCAAGTCCAATCTATGTGTGTGATTAAATTTCAGTATTACATTGTATATCTCTGTATGTTGCGGTCATTCAGGGGCTTATCTAATAGTTTTTTAAACTATCGATGCTCCCCGCTGAGACTACCACCTGGGAAAGGGAATTCCACATCCTTGCTGCTCTTACAGTAAAGAACCTTCTACGTAGTTTAAGGTTAAACCTCTTTTCTTCTATTTTAATGAGTGGCCACGTGTCTTGTTAAATTCCCTTCCGCAAAAAGTTTTATCCCTATTGTGTGGTCACCAGTAGGGATGAGCCGAAAACCCCCCTCGCACCAGAACATACCAAGCAGGCAAAAAATTTGGCAGAACACACGAACACCGTTAAAGTCTATGGGACACGAACATGAATATATATATTGTATATATATATATATATATTTGCCTTTTATCTTCAGATATTCCAGTGTGCTTCTCTTGAGGAAGCAAGTTTTGATCTTGGGAAACGCGTAGAGGATCTAAGCACAGGCCATCTTGATTGATGGACAGCATCAGCTCAGTTGTCATATTTTGATGTCAGGTCTTTTCAAACGTGAAGGTTTCTGAATGCCATTTGATGATGTTTATTCACTGTTGATAGATATATATATGTATAATGATATGTGTTTATAATAATATATGTATTTTTTCATAAATAGTTTTCATATAAAATTTCTTATATTTTAGCTCGGTGTTATGACTCGATAAAAGTCCCATGGGCTATAGATAGCTCTGGTGTATGTGCTATAATAGGTTGCCTGACCGTAGAACGGGTATCCAGAAACCTTATGAATGTGAATATATGCGTACTACACTTTTTGCCATGCTTTTCACATACTCTACATATAACTTAATACTACTCTTAAGAGAATATCCAATATGCCTACCCGCTTGAACTCGACATTGGCCATGCTGCAGCATCTGGACTTTTTCTGCTGAACCTTAACGGATAAGTTCACCTTTCATAACATATTTAGGGTGTAACTACTGTAACTGAAAAACTACAAAAAAAAAATGAGATAAGTGTTTTATCAATTCATCTAGTTCATCATTCATCCAGTGCGTGTACCATGTTGCTTCCATTTTAATGAAAAAATAGACTTTTTTCCATTTTTGGGACACTCCAAAGCTAAATGGGAGAGTGGTTTAGCTAATGAAGTCTAAAACACTGTCATAACTGTAATGTTTTCATATGCTTTGTGTGTGTATTCTGTGTGTGTATCCTTACTTCTATTGGAAAAAAAAGTTACATTTTTTTTCCTCCAAAGATAAATGAGGATGTAATTTAGACAACATGGTCTACAATGAATTGTAAAAATACTATATATGCTGTGTGTGGGTATTATTTATATTGATCTAGCTAATAAGGTCTTAAATATATTTTGGAAATGCGTACAGCAGTGGTTCTCAACGTCAGTCCTCCACATTTGCAGGTTTTCCTTTATCTTGCACAGGTGCTCTAAGTCAATGGCTTGGTATTTTGAGAAGAAATTCCCAAAACATGGCCTGTTGGGGGTACATGGGGACTGAGGTTGAGAACCACTGGTGTACAGCAACATTACTTTGTGTACAGCAAATTTATTTTAAAGTAATCTTCAGAAAAATACATTTTAATTGATTTTGTTGCTCCAACCTTAGATTGGGGTGTGTTTTTGACATTAACATCAGAAAAATAAGTAATAATACCTATGCAGTTTGCATAAAATTCTGTCCTTTATATAGAGTAAAAAATACTCCATATGATACATATTTTACGTCAAGGGTGTCAAACTGCCGCCTTCTAGCTTTTGTGGAACTACAAGTCCCATTATGCCTCTGTGTTTGGGAATCATGCTTTTAACTGTCAGCCTTGCAATGCCTCATGGGACTTGTTGTTCTAAAATAGCTGCAGGGCCACAGTTTGACACCTGTGTTTTACGTAAACAGCTGCATACTTTGTGTCAGGCCTAAAAGGTTGCCTACTACAACAGATGTCTATATAGTGGGAAAAATACTTCCTTTTTCTGTGTCATCAATACACTTATATGTGGATTTGTAGAATGTAAAGCTGCATGCTGTAAGTCCTTCTACAGCATATTCAATGCTGACTGTACAATATTTCTGCTTTGTGTCTGACATAATCTACTGTAATTTCTGGATAAGAAGTGCCTTGTCTCATACTTTTCAAATGCAGCCTACGACAAATAAATAAATGATGTGCAGTGTTACTTTGTAATATTTCTGCTTTGTATCTCTGACACAATATGCGATATCTATTTCTGGATAAAAAGTACTTCATCTTATCATCCTAAACTGCAGCATACTAAAACGGCTTACATGGTGTGCCACATGTATTTTCAAAATGTATTCATCATGAATCTGACCCAATCCAATGTAATATTTATTTCTTGTCTCTCCGTCTTCACATGTGGGCTACTAAAAGGTTCACATGATCTGCAGTGTGTCACTAATATTTCTACAGAGTGTCTCTTACATAATCCATTTGTCAGGGCCTGGATTTGAACCTAGAACCTCTGCAGCATCAGGTAATGGCTCTTCTTGATGAGCCAGCTGGAATGCTAGACAGTTCCCTGAACCTTGAACTCTTTGCTCATCACATTAAGTTCCAGAGTTCAAGGTTCAGGACAAACAAGGATCAAGGCAGGATCATTCAAGGAATTGTCCAGGGAACTGTCTAGCATTTCAGGTGGCTCATCAAGAAGAGACAGATTCTGTTTGCCAGATTATTATGCTCTCTTCAGCCAGTATCCAGCTTATGTCTTCCCTGCTGCCATCCATATCTTTACTACCACTCGTTACGGACCCTTGGCTTTTTCCTCGACTATGCTTCATCCCAACCTGCAACTACTTGTTACCGGCCTTTTGGCTTGTTTACTGATTAAGTTTCTGTTTGATCTTTACCTTCACCTCCTGGTGGGGTGATCCTGAGGACTGCGACGTGGTACTAACATGCAAATAAACCCATCTCCACCATCAGGAGCGCTGGTGAACACCAGTTAGGACTTGAATCTGCGTCTCAGGTTAGCCTGCCTTATTTTCCAAGGTGACCTGCTTGTATAGCTATCCTGCTGGTTGGTGGGGGTCCCTCTACTGCTATAGCTACTGGTCTCTGAGCCTGACCCCTGACCATGACAACACTGTAATTTTTTATTTCTGCATCAAAAATGCCTTGAAATTGCCACTTTAACCATTTTCAGACCAGACCATTTTTCTGGCTTAAGACCAGAGCACTTTTTGCGATTCGGCACTGCATCGATTTAACTGACAATTGCGCAGTCGTGCGACGTGGCTCCCAAACAAAACTGACATCCTTTTTTCCCCACAAATATAGCTTTCTTTTGGTGGTATTTGATTACCCCTGCGGTTTTAATTTTCTGCGCTATAAACAAAAAAAGAGCAAAATTTTTGAAAAAAACGCATTAATTTTTACTTTTTGCTATAATAAACAACCCCCAAAAATATCTAAAAAAACTTTTTTTTTTCCTCAGTTTAGGCCGATACGTATTCTTCTACATATTTTTGCTAAACAAAATCGCAATAAGTGATTATTGATTGGTTTGCGCAAAATTTATAGCGTTTACAAAATAGTTTTATAGCATTTTTATTATTATTTTTTTTTACTAGTAATGGCGGCGATAAGCGATTTTTATTGTGACTGCGACATTATGGCGGACACATCGAACATTTTTTACACATTTTTTGGACCATTTTCATTTATACAGCAATCAGTGCTATACAAATGCACTGATTCCTGTGTAAATGACACTGGCAGTGAAGGGGTTAACCCGGGGGTGGCAGTGTAGGGGTTAAGTGTGTCCTAGGGGCATGTTGCTAACTGTGGGGGGCGTGGCTGTGTGTGTGACAGTCACTGATCTCTGCTCCAATCACAGGGAGCAGAGATTAGTGTCACTTGTTGCTAGGCAGAACGGGAAAATGCTCCCCGTTTGTCCTCCCCCTGAAACAATTGCGGGTATCCCCGCGGCGATCGAGTCCACGGGACCCGTGACCGGACTCACGGATGTCCCGACCGATAATCAAAGGGACGTACCTGTACATCCTTATGCCTGTCCATGCCATTCTGACGACGCATATGTGTGTGTGCCGGTCGGGAAGCGGTTAAATAAAGCATATTAAAATGCATTGTAATTTTGTTTCTTGATAAAACAGTAGCTTGTCTCACCTACAACAAATGTGATCTAAGAAGGTTCACATAATGTGCAGCATATCACTTTATTATTTCTACTTTGTGTCTTTGACATAACTGTCACTGTAAATTGCAGTTCTGGATCAGAAATACTACATGATGTGCAGCTTGTATCTATAAAATTTCTGCCTTGTGTTTTTCACAAAAGTTTCTCGTAATTTTTATTTTATTTGTTTTTAAAATGTGTCTTGTCTCTCTGTTTTACATTTATGCCCAAACAAGGTAGTCTCTAGCCACTGTGCTATATATATATGACTATTGTCTCTGAAATATGGCCCCCTTATTTGTTTTTTTTTATATAACAATTGCCTCCTCTCTAGAATGTGATGATGTTGTTTTTTGCGTATTCTGTGTTGAATTAGTTAAACTTTGTTGACAATACAGTGTGGTACTACATCAAAATAAAGTTTATATTCTATACCTATACTATGAATTTTTGTGTCTCCAACTTACTGTATGTATTTGTTTTAGTGTATGCTACTTAGAAGCAGCCCTAAGTGGTATGTATTCATGTGAAAGACATGATCTATGATAAGCACTAGGGATGAGCTTTATGTTCGGCTCGAACATGAGTTAGACTCGAACATTGGCTGTTCGCCCGTTCGCCAAATAGCGAACAATTTAGGGTGCAAATTTGAAAGCCGCAGAACACCCTTTAACCACTTTAATACCGGGCCATTTTACACCCTTCCTTACCAGAGCACTTTTTGCGATTCGGCACTGCGTCGCTTTAACTAACAATTGCGCGGTCGTGCGACGTTACACCCAAACAAAATTGACGTCCTTTTTTTTTCCCACAAATAGAGCTTTCTTTTGGTGGTATTTGATCGCCCCTGCGGTTTTTATTTTTTGCGCTATAAACAAAAGAAGAGCGACAATTTTGAAAAAAAAACACAATATTTTTTTTACTTTTTGCTATAATAAATATCCCATTTTTTAAAAAAAAAAACTATTTTTTGACTCAGTTTAGGCCGATACGCATTCTTCTACATATTTTTGGTAAAAAAAATCGCAATAAGCATATATTGATCGGTTTGCGCAAAAGTTATAGCGTCTACAAAATAGGGGATAGATTTATTGCATTTTTTTTTTTTACTAGTAATGGCGGCGATCTGCGATTTTTTTTTCGTGACTGCGACATTGCGGCGGACACTTCGGACACTTTTAACACATTTTTGGAACCATTCACATTTACACAGCGATCGTTGCTATAAAATTGCATTGATTACTGTGTAAATGTGACTGGCAGGGAAGGGGTTAACACTAGGGGGCGCTGCAGGGGTTAATGTGTTCCCTATAGAAGTGATTCTAACTGTGGGGGAGGGGACTCACAAGGGGAGGAGACCGATCAGTGATCCTCCGTACTGGGATCACATGATCGGTCTCCTCTCCCGCTGACAGGACGTGGAGCTGTGTGTTTACACACACAGCTCCACGGTCCCGCACGGTCCAGTTGTTTTAACGGGCAATCGCGGGTGCCCGGCGGACATCGCGGCCGCCGGGCACTCGCACCGGGTCCCGAGCGAAGCCGCGGGCGCGCGCGCGCGCCGCCCCCCAGGCGGCCGGGAAGGAGAGGACGTCTTATGACGCCCACCCAGGATGGGAGATCCACCTTGTGGGCGTCATATGACTATGGGCGGGTAGGGAAGTGGTTAAAAGTCTATGGGAGAAATCAAAAGTGATAATTTTAAAGGTTTATATGCATGGTATTGTCATAAAAAAGTATTTTGAAAAAAAACGAATTTTTCTTTATTTCTGTGATAAAATTTTGCAAATTATTAATTTTTCTTCATACATTTTGCCCACAATTTATACTGATACATATCTTTTGGTAAAAACAACCCAAATGAGTGGATATTATTTGGTCTTTGTGAAAGTTAGAGAGTCTACAAGCTGTGGTTCAAATCATAAAAAAATTGATCACATCTGATGTACTGACGGCCTATCTCATTTCTTGCGACCCAAACAAGCCAGGAAAATACAAATACCCCCCAAATGACCCCTTTTTTGAAAGTAGACATTCCAAGGTATTTAGTAAGAGGTGAGGTTTTTGATGTTGTAGTTTTTTCCCACAATTCTTTACAAAATTAAGATTTTTTCCCAACAAAATTGTCATTGTAATAGGTTATTTCTCTCACATGGCATGTGCATACCACAAATGACACCCCAAAATAATTTCTGCTACTCCTCCTGAGTATTACGACACCACATGTGTGGGACTTTTCTACAGCCTACCCACTTAGAGAGACCCAACATGCAGGGAGCGCCGTCACATGTTCTAGGAGCATACATTACACATCTAACTTGTTGACTACCTATTACACTTTTGAAGGCCCTGGAGCACCAGGACAATGACACGTGACACTGACGTGGTACTGATGACAGATGGCACTGATACGTGGCACTGATGACACGTGGCACTGATGACAGCTAGCACTAATACTTGGCACTAATGACACGTGACACTGATGACAGATGGCACTAATATGTGGCACTGATGACATGTGGCACTGATGACAGATGCACTTGTACGTGGCACTGATGAAACGTGGCACTAATATGTGGCACTGATGACAGATCACACTAATACGTGGCACTGATAACAGATGGCACTGAGGACACGTGACACTGATTACAGATGGCACTGATACGTGACATTGATGGCATGTGACACTGATAACAGATGGCACGTGACATTGACAGGAGGTACTGATATGTGGCACTGATGACAGATGGCACTAATATGTGGCACTGATGTGGCACTGATGACAGATGGCACTTATACATTGCACTGATGACAGATGGCACTTATACGTGGCACTGGGGACAGATGACACTGACAGGTGGCACTGGGGACAGATGACAATGACAGGTGGCACTGGGGACAGATGGCACTGACAGGTGGCACTGGGGACAGATGGCACTGACAGGTGGCACTGGGGACAGATGGCACTGGAAACCGGTGGCACTGGGAACAGATGGCACTGGGGACAGGTGGCAGTGGGTACAGATGGCACTGACATTTACTGTGGCACTTTATTTTCATTTTTTTTTACTTACCGCTGCAGCCGTTCACTCTCCCTCCTCACACGCTGTCTCTGTGTGAGGAGGGAGAGCTGGCGATGAGAGATGATCTTGTATGTTTACAAATGAGATCATCTCTCATTGGACACTGTGATCGCGCTGTAAACAGCCGCTGTGTTTAGCCATTTACAGCGATCTGTGACTGGCTGTGTCCAAGGCACACGGCCAGCACAGAATTTCCCCGATGCACGCTCGCTGGAGCGCGGATCACGGAAGTAAACAGGAGGACATCCTCCCGGCAATTGGCGTCCATGCTGCAGCCGTCTTTCGGCTATAGCGTGGATGCCTAGTGGTTAACATTGTTCGCGTGTTCAAACAAATTATTTGCCTGTTCGCATGTTCTGCTGCGAACCAAACAGGGTGGTGTTCGCCTCATCCCTAATAAGCACTAGAGATGAGCATGCAAATATTGAAAAGTTGATGCAATTTTCCAATCTGCTCCCACAATCTGAAATTTTCAGGTTTAAATCTACTGACACTTTTTATAATCCTTTTTAAAATATATAGTGACATCTACCCCTCAAAAGCAACCAGATGCACTTGTACGTGGCACTGATGAAACGTGGCACTAATACGTGGCACTGATGACAGATCACACTAATACGTGGCACTGATAACAGATGGCACTGAGGACACGTGACACTGATTACAGATGGCACTGATACGTGACATTGATGGCATGTGACACTTAATTACTTCAAACAAAGGCAGATAACTTTCCATCATCTATTCCGAGGAAAAGGGGGTCATTTAAAAAAACAAACAAAATAGCCATTCACTATTCATTAAGCATAGTGAATAAATGGTAAGAAGTCTTGTTGTGTACCCATAGCGCTTAGTGCTGATCTTCTTCTATAGGCATGTTTTCTCTCAAAAAATGTATTACTATATTTATTTCCCCTCAGAATTGGTCCTAGTATGGTAGGGGGAAAAAATTAAGAAATTGTCACACTCTGAAGTTCCAAAAAAATAGTTTGATGTACCTTTATTGTCACAAGTGTATCAGACAAACACAGGACAAGCAGTTGACACGTTTCACTAGCTTGCTTGTTCACAACGAAAGTAGCATACACCAAGCAGGCGTTTTAAGGAGTAAACCCTAATCAGGCACACCCAAAACCACCTGCTTAGGATTATGCTAAATGCAAAAAACATTTCAGACGACATGTTCTAAAAAACATTACAATGTTTAAAATGAAAAATGTATCATACTTACCGTAATTTTCCTTTCCTGGTGCCTATCCATGGCAGCATACCTGTGATAGAGCTCCGCCTCGACTCCTCCCTCAGGACTAGTGAATAGCATAAATTAAAGGCACCGTCCCTCCCCCAACATTCTCTGTAATATAGCATACCGAGGGTGGGAGCGTATGCTGCCATGGATAGGCACCAGGAAAGGAAAATTACGGTAAGTATGATACAATTTTCCGTTTTCCTGGTGCCTCCATGGCAGCATACCTGTGATAAATAACTAGCTGACAAGGGTGGGATAATGCTTGTTAAATGTTTAATCAGAAAAGGACATTGCAGCCTGGACTGCCCTCCTTCCGAACTCAACAGTAGTGAGAGCTCCTGGATCGATATGGTAGTGCCTGAGAAAGGTATGGCGAGAAGACCAGGTGGCGGCCCTGCAAACCGTCTCCAATGAAACATTAGCCCTTGCTGCCCAGGAAGCTGAGACTGCCCTTGTGGAATGAGCATTCACTCGGGAAGGAGGTTCCATATTCTTCACCCTGTAGGCCTTCTGAATCAGCTTTACGACCCAAGATGCCAGAGTTCTGATGGAAGCTTCTTTCCCCCTGTATTTACCGAAAGGTACCACAAAAAGTCTCTCGGAGTCCCTGAAGGGACTGGTGGCTTCGAGGTAAGCCCTGAGCACTCTGGAGATGTCTAGCTCGTGACAAGACTCTGAATCCGTATTTGTGAATACTGGTAGTGCCCAAGGTTCTGCCATATGGCTTGTGGTAGTGACTTTAGGCGTGAAGCCCCTAAGGGGACGGAGTTCCACTCTGTCTGGGAAAAAGGAGATATGGTCGTCCCCTATCCCTAACGAATGTAGTTCTGAAACTCTTCGGCCGGATGTGATGGCTAACAGGAAGGCAGTTTTCAGTGATAGGTTCCAGATTGCCACTTGTTCTACTGGAGCAAATGGATGGCTAGATAGGACCTCCAGGACTAGGGACAGATCCCACTTAGGGAACGGCCGCCCGGCAGGAGGGCGGATCTTTAGCACCCCCCTGAGGAAGGTGACCACCAGAGGATCCTCTGCCCATCTTTTATTTGTGGCTGCGGAAATAGCTGCTACCTGCACTTTGAGAGAACTCAGACCGAGCCCCAGGTCAAGACCTGACTGAAGGAAACCCAAGATATTGGGTGTGGAGGGAAGGATTGGGTCAAAGCCTTTATCCGTAGCGAAAGACAAGAATTTGTTCCAGATTCTTGAGTAGATAGCGTTGGTCGCCGGCTTTCTGGCCCTCAGTAGTGTTGAAATAACCCCTGGGGAACACCCTAAGGCTTCAAACCTTCGCCTCTCAACTTCCAGATTCGAAGATCTAGTTTTTGTGGGTTCGGATGAACCAGGTTGCCCTGCGACAGAAGATGAGGGAAAGGGGGGATCCTGATTGGAGGACTCACGCTGAGACGCATGGCCAGAGGAAACCAGGGTCTCTTCGGCCAATACGGGAGTACCGCCAACACTTGCACTGATTCCCTGAGGACCCTCAGGAGGAACCTGAATATTAGTGGCCGGGGAGGGAAGGCATATGCTGTCGTGAACCTCCAGGGGCACGTCAGGGCATCCACTGCCTCGGCTTGCGTGTGTGGCAGGGGGGAGAAAAATCTGTTCAGCTTTGCATTCTCCGGGGTGGCAAATAGATCCACCTGAGGGGGATCCCACAGGTTGGAGATCTGAAGGAAGACCTGGGGATGGAGGGCCCACTCGTTGATGTCTTGGAAGTTTCTTGATAACGAGTCTGCTTCCGTGTTTAGTCTGCCCGGGAGATACATCGCTTTGAGATCCAGGAGGTTCTTTTCCGCCCAGAGCATGATCGGCTCTACCTCCCTGAGGAGCGATCTGCTGCGCGTGCCTCCCTGCCTCTGCAGATATGAGACAGCCGCCCTGTTGTCCAGGCGTAGGAGTATCCTCCGCCCTCTGACTTGAGATGTCAAAGTAGTCAGTGCCAAGAAGGCTGCCCTCATCTCCAAGATGTTGGATACCACTCCCCGGGTAGAACATGACCATCTCCCTTGAATCCTGGTTTCCCCGCAATGGGCCCCCCAGCCTTGCCCGCTCGCATCGGATGTGACCGTGGTCCAAGAGAGGGAGCCCAGATGGTGAGGCTTGGAGAGGTTCTCCGGGATTGTCCACCAGCGCAGACTCCTGCGCATTACTCCCGTCAGCAGGATTGTCTGTGAGAGACGCTGTCTCTTCCACTGAGCCAAAAAACCTGTTTGAAAGTATCTCAGGTGCCAATGGGTCCAAGGCGTCAGGGGAATGCAAGAGGACATTGTGCCAATAAGACTCAGACATTGTGATGCCGTCAGATACTGGCTCTGGATGGTCTTGCGCATCCTGCGGATGATGATCCTTGCCTTCGAAGGAGGTAATGACACTGTCCCTTCCTGAGTGTTGAACATCGCACCTAGGTAGACCATCTGTCGAGTTGGTGTTAATTGACTCTTGTCCATATTTATCAGCCATCCCAGTCTTCTTAGGGACTGTAGAAGGATCTCCCGGTGATGTACCAATTGCTCCGGACTGCTGGCTAGTAGGAGGATATCGTCCAGGTAGTGGTATATCCTCAGGCCCTTCTCCCGAAGGGGGGCCAGAGCGGATATCAATATTTTGGTGAACACTCTGGGGGAGGTGCACAGCCCAAAGGGTAGGGCTTGAAACTGTAGGTGGGTTTGGCCCACTGCAAACCTCAGATACTTCTGGAATGCAGGAAGAATTGGGACATGCAGGTAGGCATCCTGCAGGTCGACCGAGATCATCCAATCCATCGGTTGGACTACTTGGATAATTGTTTGCAGGGACTCCATCTTGAAGCTCTCGGTGCTGATGTACAGATTGAGCTTCTTCAGGTCTATCACTGGCCTCCAACCACCTGTCTTTTTGGGTACTAGGAACAGGGTAGAGTAGAAGCCTGTGAAGCGCTCTGACAAGGGAACCGGTACAGCCGCCTCCTGAAGCTGGAGGGATGTTATAAACTGTACTAGGGCCTGCGCCTTTGACGGTGAGGCCGGGATCTCGGTTCTCTTGAAGGATATGGGAGGTGGAGTGTGAGAGAACTTCCAAAAGTGTCCCCACTGGATTGTTGATAAAACCCAGGGGTCTTGGCAATGGGTAGTCCAGACTGGGACAAAAGACTTTAGTCTGGCTCCTACCGATGGTCTCTGGACTAGCCCGGCTTCAAAAGGACTGTTTCTGCTCCTGAGGGGTCCTAGGGGTTTTGTTTTTTCTGCTCAAAAAGGAAGCTTGGGTGCCTCTCCAGGGCCTTCTGTTGTCTCTGAAGTACCTTGACTGTCTAAAGTCCCTGGCGTTTGACTGGCGGAACCTGGACGGACCTCCTCTGGGTCCTCGCACCCTTTTGTCCTGGGGGAGCATACCAGATTTCCCCCCTGTCACCCTGGAGATAGCCTTCTCCAATTTGTCTCCAAATAGCGCTTTGCCATCGAATGGGATCTTACACCAATTTTGCTTGGAGGCGAGATCAGCCGTCCAGGGCTTCAGCCATAAGGCTCTCTTTGCCATCACAGAATGGAGCATAGACCGGGCCGAGCATCTGATGGTGTCAATGGCCGCTTCTCCGACAAAGTCTGCCGATAGTCTAAGTTCCTCCAAGGCTTTTATTATGTCCTCCCTAGGGACCTCCTGTCGTAGGGCCGTCTCGATGTTGTCTGTCCAGGCTCTGATGGCATTTGACACAGAAGTGAGGGCAATGGCCGGTTTACAGGCGGCTCCTGCGGCCAAGTAGCTCCTCTTAAGCTCCAGATCGATCCGCCTATCTAGAGGATCTTTAAAGGAAGCGGAATCCTCCATTGGGAGGGTGACATTCTTCGCTAAACGCACCACGGCCGCGTCCACTACCGGCATGGAGTTCAGCGACTGCGTTTCAGCCTCTGGTAGAGGATAAAGTTTATTGAGCCGGCCCACAGAGAGCTTCTTGTCGGTCCTTAACCATTCATTTTGAATGACTTCCGTGATCTCCCCCATCAGAGGGAAGAGAATCTGTCTCCTTTTGAGGAATGGGAAGTAACTCCTGGACTTTTGAGGTGGTTCCTCCGCCTCCTCCCAGGTGATCGCGGTCTTGACCGCTTGGATGAATGGTGGGACCAGGGCATAGCTGAATCCAGACGGCTCTGATTCCTCTGAAGAGTCCCCTGAGGGGTCTTCAGGTGGTAATTTCTCGGCCAGCCGTGACGGCGGCGGGGGGGTACTGACTGCCGAAGGACCTGGGACTTCGTGATCTGTCTCCCCTGCCTGTGTCCGTGGGACTGGCTGAACGGGGACCAGGGCTGCTAGCTCGGAGAATGAGTCCCTCATTGTCCGCTTAAGCAGATCCACGACCTGTTGACTCTCGAGCTCGCGGTTGGCCGCGTAGTCCCTGAAGCAGTCCTTACAGACCAGTTTGCCCGGTAGAGGCGTAGCCCCACATGTCCAGCACTTCTTCTTTGCGCCACTTCTAGGGGAAGGCGACCGGTCTCGTCTTCTGGATCTTGACCTCTCTGATTCGTGGCGTGAGGACCGGGACCCATGATGAGAGGAACGGGACCTGCGGTCTGGGCTGTCATCATTGTCGCTGCGTCTTGACGACTTCTTGGTGCTTTTGGAGTGGGCAGGGCTACGATGCAAAGAATCTATGTTAGATTCATGCAGTGCACTTTTTTTTTTTTTTTTTTTTTTTTATACTCACGTACAGTTGGTCTCATACCTATTGGACGTAGGAGGATCTTTGTTACGAGATGAATAACTCATAGCGCGGTTGGGCAGAGGGATCAGCTGCGGAAATATAGTAAGATAGGGAAAGAGAGAGAGAGAAAAGGACTATGTAGATTTAAGCGTATACATAAGTACCTATATGTAACATATACTTGCATACATAAGCTTATGCGCATACACGTGTGCCCCTCCCGCCCCCCCGCCCCCCCCTCGCTCTTTTTTTTTTTTTTTTTTTTAAAAAGACTTCCCGTGTATACCCCGCACAAAAAAAAAGTATATTCTTTTATATTATTTTAAAGACCTGCCTAATCATCACGACTTTTTTTTTTTTTTTTTTTTAAAAAGGTTCGCTTGGGGAACACCTACCGGGAGACGGTCAGAAAAGAGGCTCGCAGGGCACAGCTGAAACAACACTGACAGCCATGACCCTGCTGCTAGCCTTTTAATACAAAAGGAGGTGGATGGGCTAATCCCAAACCACCTCCTACCTGAAAAAAAAAAAAGTAGTAAGGGCAAAACTGGAATTTTTTCCAGAAACCAAGATGGCCGCCGGGCGGTCAGGCCGCTGCGCACGCGCACGCGCATGCGCAGTAGCTATCGGCGCCGTGGGCTCTGTGCGGAGCCCTCGCCAGTCGGCGTCCCCACACTACCCCGGAACGCGCATGCGCCCGTCAGGCGGCGAGGACGCCGAGCACGGGGGAACCTGACAGCCGAATACAAGGAGCACTAAAGAGCGCTCCTGCGGCCCCCCCATGACAGAGTATTTGAAAACATTCCTGTAAGAAAAGGGGGACAAGAAAGCAAATTACAAGGCAAATCTATATGGAGGGAAGAGAGAGGGGGAAGGGGAGAGAGAGAGAGAGAGAGAAAGAGAAGGGAAAAAGAGAAGAGAGGGGAAAGAAAAGAGAAAAAAAAAAAGTAACCGGCCTGAGACTGTGTATCAACAAGGGAGGGAGCTGATCCATCTGCGACTCGCTGCGATTCATCCTAGAAAGCGGCAGACTGCGTTCCTGTGAGGAAACTCTGCAAAAAGACCCCACAGATCCACAGAGGGGTTCCCAGTCTTATCAGTGCATTGAGCGGACCCAAGAACAGGGACTTCGCACGGGAAAGGCTAAACCCGGTGGACGCTGCCGAAGGCAGAGGTATGGACATCTGCTACTCTTCACCAGCGCAAGAGGTATGAGGAAAAAAAGGAGAATGTTGGGGGAGGGACGGTGCCTTTAATTTATGCTATTCACTAGTCCTGAGGGAGGAGTCGAGGCGGAGCTCTATCACAGGTATGCTGCCATGGAGGCACCAGGAAAGGTACTGGTTAAAGTGTTGGCCGACATTGGTCGGCAGATTTTTGTCGATACTATACAGATGTTCTTGGAACCTGTCCCTGAGTCTTCTTGTTGTGCGCCCAATATATTGTACATTGCAAGATTTGCATTTAACAATGTATATAATATACTGTGTGTTACTATTGAAAAAATATTTTATTTGATGTGTTTTTTTTCACTCAAAAAAGAGCATTCTGTATCTCCCTTAATGATATGTTTGCAACACTGACATCCTGTAGCCCCACATCCATAGTTGCCCTTAAAATGTAACTACGTAGTGGACTTAATTGTGGCAGGATCAAAAAATCTTGGAGACAATGAATTTCCCAGAGTAGGTGCACGCCATTAAATTAATGTCGTCATTAAGAAGATCTGCACAGACATTGTCCTCAAAAAGATTGGGCAAATATCGATGCAAGATGTTCCTAATGTCTTGGAATTCTTTACTGAATGGTGTACTAAAGGTGGGTCTTTGCTTATTGAAAAATTGTTCAATTGGTTTGGTCGTGGTAAAGAGTATTGAACAGTATAGGTGTGAGGCAGAAAGGCAACTATCTGATCGGGATACATATGTTAGACTTACTGGAGATCCTACCAAAAAATACAAAATGCTGTTGACCATTTTAGTTAATGAGGGGGTGTCCCTGGGCATTTTTGACCAGAAATTGGCATCAAGTTTGATTCCAGAATTTCCAGTGTCCCCTATTTTTCATCATTGCCCAAAAACCCACAAAGGGTTAAATCCATTACATGGGAGACCAATCATTGCAGGTATTGGCTCCCTGAATGAGAAATTGTGAGAATGGCTAGATATTGTTTTACAGCCGCTAATGTGTAGCCTACCCAGCTTTATTAAAGATACAAATCATCTTTTGAGCGTTGTAAAGGACATGACATGGGATGAAAACCTGTCTTGGATCAGCTGTGATGTCTCAAGTCTATACTTTTGTATTCCACATGAGAAAGCTATTGAGGTCATTGCTTTTTACTTGGAGCGGGGCAGCCTGTACAATGCTGAACAGAAATTGTTTGTTCTGGATGTTTTACGATATCTGTTGACACACAATTTTTTCACCTTTGATGGAGATTGGTTTCTTCAGAGGTGTGGTGCAGCCATAGGAGCCAAGTTCTCACCATCACTGGCCAATGTATATATGGGGTGGTGGGAGCGCCACCATATATATGGTGTCAATAATAGGTTCAGGTCATCGATTAAAATGTTCTATTGCTATATAGATGACCTGATCTTTATTGTGGACAGAGAACTTGGCTCCCTGGAACAATTTTTGCTGTTCTTAAACTCGAATGACAGACACCTACAATTTACAGGACAGAGCAATCAAAAAGAGGATGTACACCTGTGTGGCTTTAATAACAGAATTCATACTAGTTTGTTTAGAAAACCCAGGCGATTCAGTTTGCATAGGTAGCGCTATACAAGTCATTCATTCATTCATGTCTGGGAATACTTTACTTATGGCTCAATCGGGGCACCCCAGACATACTGTTGGCCAGTTTTTGAGGCTACGCAGGATATGTAGCGATCAATCATCCTAAAAATGCTCTATTCCCGTTCTCTTCAAAGGGGATACCCTAGTTATATGCTCGATAGAGCCTGTGCGATCGCTGAGTTCAAAGACAGATCAGATCTTCTAAGTGAATCAGGACATGAAGGCCGGGATAAAAATAAACAAATTTTCAATAAGCAAAGACCCACCTTTAGTACACCGTTCAATAAAGAATTCCAAGACATTAGGAACATTGTGCATCAATATTTGGACACCCCCTCATTAACTAAATTGGTCAACAGCAATTTGTATTTTTTGGTGGGATCTCCAGTAAGTCTGGAATATGTATTCCGATCAGATAGTTGCCTTTCTGCCTCACACCTATACTGTTCAATACTCTTTACCATGACCAAACCAATTGAACAATTTTTCAATAAGCAAAGACCCACCTTTAGTACATCGTTCAGTAAAGAATTCCAAGACATTAGGAACATTGTGCATCAATATTTGCACATTCTTTTTGAGGACAATGTCTGTGCAGATCTTCTTAAGGACGGCATTCATTTCATTTCAAGGCGTGCACCTACTCTGGGAAATTCATTGTCTCCCAGCTTTTTTGATCCTGACACAATTAAGTCCACTACGTGGTTACATTTTAAGGGCAACTATGGATGTGGGGCTACAGGATGTAAATGTTGCCAACATATCATTAAGGGAGACACAACATGCTCTTTTTTGAGTGAAAAAAAACATCAAATAAAATATTTTTTTAATTGTAACAACCAGTACGTCATATACATTGTTACATGCAAATCTTGCAATGTACAACATATTGGGCGCACAACAAGAAGACTCAGGGACAGGTTCCAAGAACATCTGTATAGTATCAAAAAAAATCTGCCAACCAATGTCGGCCGACACTTTGACCAGTACCACAGTGGCAGTAGTGCCACTCTGGGGGTACAGATTTTGGAGAAAGTCCAGACACCCAAAAGCGGAGGCAACATCTTTAAAATCCTTTATAAAAGGGAGGTTTTTTGGATATTTCATTTTAATACCAGAAAACCTTTTTAGAATGAACCATGAGTGGGACATCTGACACTTTCATAATTAACCATTTAACCAGGATCATTTCTGTTATATATATTTTGGGCATGCATTTGTGTTTTTTCATCTGTATTCATATATATATATATATACACAGATTTTGGTTTGTTTTTCTCACCAATTTTGAGATTTTTCATCCTCTTACACATATCCAGTTATTAACACATGTCCATTTGTCATTTATACACTGTTCCCATTAGGACTCATAGGTAATTTATATTAATTAATTTTATATCATGCAACAGCAACTTTATATCTTGTTGTATTTTTTTGTTTGAGTACCATTTTTGAAGCTTTCCATTCACTTCTGGTTGAACTTTTTCTTTCTCACAGGAATAATTCCACAAACATTTTTTGCTGAACATTTTTTCTTTATTTTTTATCTTGTATTTTATTTTTTTTTTTTTGGACAACCACTAGTTGTTATCCACTATACATTGCACTTTTCACTTATGTGGTGATTGTTTGATAATATGTATTTGTGCTAATTTCCTTAGTGCATTCATTTTTCACTGGCACGCCGTTTAATGTCACAACTTTATTATTTATATTTTTTAGCGCAACTTTTTACAATTTCTACCATTTTTGAAGTACATGTGTGTTTGGGCTTGATTGATTTTGTTTTGTCTCAAGCCCATATACATATGTATTTTTTGTGGGACAGCATTACAGCAGCTCACCTCTTATGCCCTTCTGAACAAGTTTACACTTATATTATATACATATCTTGTATACATATGCATTTAGACTCAATAGGTGGTTTGAGAATGTGTATGTATACAATCATCTTTTCGGGCATTAGAAGGCTGGACATAAATACATTGATTTTTATTTGTTATGTGTGTTTTTTTTTTCTTTTTTTCTGTTGTTTTGATTTATTTATGGGTAATATGACATTTTGTCTCATAGATATCTTGTTTATGGACATTTTTGTTTGCATCAATTTCTGTTTTTTTCAGGTCTTTCAGTGTTTTGCATGTATATACATACATTTTAAAAGTTGTAATGTTTTTAACATGTCAGCTGAAATGTTTTTTGCATCTAGCGTAATCCTAAGCAGGTGGTTTTGGGTGTGCCTGATTAGGGTTTACTCCTTAAACAGCCTACTTGGTGTATGCTACTTTTGTTGTGAACAAGCAAGCTATCGCTTGTGAAACATGTCAACTGCTTGTCCTGTGTTTGTCTGATACACTTGTGACAATAAAGGTAAATCAAGCTAATTTTTGGAAATTCAGAGTGTGACCATTTCTTCATTTTATTCACATTGGACGGTGGTGAGCCGGGGTCTGCACCTGTCATCCATTTGCACCTGAAGATTTGCCTGGAGTGGTGTGTGCTCTTCTTTTGGTTCCTAGTATGGTAGGGATATTTGACTATATAAACCAAAAATTAAAAAAATACAAAGAGTCTTCAAGCTTTATCATCATGTTTTAGATCTCCTTATCATTCAAACCTAGTGCAGGTAGTACTTTGGAAAGCAATGTTCCATCAAATCTTTGCTGTGAACCCTTCTGTTTTTTCTTCCTTTCCACATAAATCAGTATATTACTATGGGTCTTCAATCATCATATCCCAAAGTGCTGAGATTCTATTACAACTGCTAAACAAATAGACAACTCAGGACCTTTCAGAAAGTGACAGAATATCAAGCGTATAGCACCACCTATAGATAAGGATTACTTGTAACACCATTCCTGTAAACCTATATGCTGTATTTTACAGGAAAAAAAAAACACTTCAGTTTCTCAAACCGAAGTGCTGACGACAACTGTCTGCTGATCCCCAGCTAGAAAACAAAAACCACACTGAAGTCTGAAAAGCGCAATAAAATATACCCACCCTCACACCTCGGCTACTAAAACCCATAATTAATAGAAGTTTCACACATTCTGAAGAGTCATCTTACGTAAAAGTAACTGCCTGGTGACAATTTTGTTTATACAGAACTATGAACCTGACTATTTGTAACTTGGGAAAAACAGCTAAAAAACTTTAGCTGCTATTTTTTTTTCTACTGCTTCAGACTTCATGCTACAAATGGTAAATTGTTTTTATATGAAATGACCACTTTCACAGGCTGAATATGAACAGGTAATGGGTTAATCAAACATTCAGTGCAGGGGATTTATTTTTCTGTAATCCCTTAAATCCCAGGATAGGAGCTCCGCTCCAGCACTCCTTCCTGCTGTGTCTGAGGTGGAGGGAGTTGCGTTTTGTAGCACATTGATCTGCCTGAAATTCCATGAATGAAGTTTCCTTCCCTGCTGCCAAAAATTACACAGAGCAAGCAGCTATAAAACATGGCATTCTGCCAGGCTTCATAACACAGCCATGATGTAAGGGCCTAAATACACAGCAGAAATAAATGAAGTCTTGCAAAGAACATTAACACCTTCATTGCGACAAGTGGCTGGGAACCTCTCTCCTCAAAATAAAATGGTATACTTGTTTCATAATCTAGAGCTTAATTAAAAGATAGCTCAACACAAAATAGAAGCCAGTAATAAATATACTGTTTGAATAACATACAGTCTATCTGTACTTGAATGCACAATTTGTAGGGAATTGGAATATCCTGCAAATGTTTTTCTGTCCTGTAACAGAAAATTAAAGCTGTAAAACAAAGTATCATGAGATAAACTGTAGCACACAAATTAATTTGAACCAGCAGTAGCTCCCTTGCACCCTATTATTCTTCAATAGTAAATGTACATTTATTTGCTTGGAAGTGATATTAAATCCTTAGCACAAGCAATTCTGCAGCTCACACACTACACAAATCTAAAAAATGGTACCCAAAATTTGACTCATGTTCTCCTTTAAGCAAGGGTTTTTTGTGAGTTTGTAGCTTGGAATCTCTGTGTCCATGTACAAAGAATCCCAAAGAGTACAAAGTGTTTTTTGGCTTTAGGAAAGGTATATGATATGCTTGTACTTGAGTCTTATATTTACCATTAGCAAAAGTAAATTTGACTCAAAATGATTCCAATAAATATTTCTTTAATAGGACTTTAAGCTTCATGAAAGGGAGCTGTTGTACCCACATTTAGCCATATACACAATCCAATCATGTTGCAAACAGAATAATGCAAAGCCTATGGTAATTTTTTTTTTTTTGACTCGTGTACATTTACCGATCATGTGAACAGTGCAAGTAGGGGTACTAGCATGTTTGAATAAAGAGTAAAATGGCTATATACTTGGCAGACATATATATTTTGTGTTATATGCCAAAACATTTGTGATATGCAAACACACCTTGTCCACTCAGGAATACCATTGTGCCCTTTGCATATTTAGAATTATAGCTTCCTAAGGCAGCTCGCTGGAAAGAATTTATGCTATTCATTAACTATCCAATCAAAAGTCTAAATTCAGAAAGATAACTAAGATGCTGAATTGCAGAACTAGAAAGATGCATTGCTTAACTGGAAACTATGTTTACCTTTCTGAGTGTACAGTGTAGAAAGCATATGGAAATCACAAAACTAGCTGTACAGAGTTACAAATCCTCTGAAAGGTAGCACTAAATATAATTTGAGCTACACTTTACTCTGTTGCCCATATGTTATCAGTTGCCTTGAAATGCACTTTAAGATGTGTGTGTTACCGTGTGATTTATAACCAAGAACTGATAGCGACATCCACTATGCCTTATAAATGAGCACTTTAGTGTCATCTATACCATTTTACATTACACTCTACACTCTACACTCTACACAGATTTCTTGAGGGAGATTGTTGATAAATATTTCTGTCCCAAGTAGAGGAGCTTCTCCAACCCAGTCTGCAGGAGGGCCACCATATTTCCTCTGACCATTAACCTGTACAAAACTAATATTACACCTTTCAATCCACTCCAGAAGGGAAGGTTTATTGTTTTATTCAGAGAATGAATCCAAGCCTCGCTCTCAGTGTTTATCAGGTTGTCGTCCATCATTAGAGAATTATCTGCTCTCTCCATGGGATCAGAGGCTAATGCACTGTATACTTGAACCCACAACATACTCCATCATTTTTGTGTCACATATGAGAACCTCACAGACACTCATAAACTCAAGGCAAAGTATATTTTTTAAAAGTCAAAACATTCCATTATGTTTTTTTGCATGTAGGGTAAGGGTAGGCGAGTAGTAGTTGTTTGTCACATCCTCCATGTTTCCCTCCTCATTGGGTGCCAAGCAAGGGTCACATGAGAGGCCTACTCCAGAGTGGGTTCTTCTGGGCTACGATAGGCACCTTGTGAGGGGTAACTTTACTACACTACACATGGGGTACCTTTGCTTTGTGCCATTTTCATTAATGCTCTGGGACAAGGCTGAGGCTGACGTTGGGATTTCTCAATCTTAAGGTGGGCTCCCACTCTTATAAATGAAACCTACACCATGTACACTTGCATTTCAACAGTTTTCCAGTTAACTTTTGGGTCCCCTTGACAATGTAAACCTACTCCATAATCTGCATTTAGGAGAGACATGCTGAGATATGTCCACATCCACCTGTCCAGGTTGTTCCACTACCATTCCCCAGTTGCGCAGGGCTCTTAACTTAATTCTTGAACTTCCATACCTCTGCACAGGATGGGAATCTCTGGGAGACAGACCGCTGGTGGAAGGAGTACCGACAACATCTCCATCTCTGCTACAGGCCATTCCACTTATAACAGGTACATGCTATCAACAGGCTGCTAATTAAAACTTACATTACCCTAGGTAACCACTTGTGTCTTCACAATCCTGCACTCCACACTAACGTCTTCATACTCCACAGTATTTAAGACCCATTTGGTGGACTATGTGTGCCAGTTATTTGTTACACCCCGTTTAGTAACTTCAGATCAGGCAGGGACAACGTTTCAAATGCTTTTCTTAAAAAGTGCAAAGGCAATTACAGTGTCCAACATTTAAAGGCATAATTCTTCCCTAATTCCCTAACTCTAACTACAGGCTGTGTGCTGCCCTGGCATACCTGCAAAATGAGTTATTGTTTAACACAGAACCCATCAGAGGCATTCTTCCAAAGCTGGTGTCTTTGGGGCAAACCCCAGGTACTGACGATTTTACATGCAGGCAGTAATGAGTGACATTCTTCTGCTCCCTTGCTGGTATTGTTCTCTATCTCATTACCTTACAGGCATTGGAGCTGATGTGGGCCCCAGACCTCTCGGCTCTCTACTGGAGACTTCTTGTGGCCTCTTCACTGGATATCTCTACAGAACACATTGTGGTTCTTTCGGGGGTCTTCCCCGGGGGACTCTTTACCCTCCTACTGGACCACTGTCCTATATATATATATATATATATACACACACACACAAGATTAATGGGCCAGAACCTGGCAAAAGACCAAAGAACCGGGAAAGGCTCTTACCATTCTGGCCTAACCAGCTGTTTTAAACTGTTTACATGCAAATAGAAGGAGGAGTAAAAATAGTCAGAGGTAGTGGGCAATGGGGGGGGGGGGGGGGGGGGGGGGGGGAGTGGAATATCCTCAGTCTGGGTTGTCAAGGGGAAGTAAAGACTGCTTTGGAATCATAGCATTTTCAGCATCAATATGGTCTATAGGAGGAGCAATCAGCATCAGTGGCCAGTGCGAGGAAAAATCATTAGCATTAGTGGTCAGTCTCAGGAAAAGTCATTAGGGTCAGTAGGAGAAAATATTTCCCGCATTGGTGGTCAGTGGGAAGAAAAATTATCAGCATTGATGGTCATTGGACGGAAAAATCATCAGTCATGTTCAAATGGGGGAGAAATCATCAGTATCGGAGATCAGTGGGAGGAAACTCATCCGTGTCAGTGATTAGCAGGAGGAAGTAATGCGCGTCATAACAGTTTTTCACAAGTGAACATTATCACATATGTATAAGGTGGCCATTAGTCTTTTCTAGAAAGGGTTCTCTGCAGCTTTAATGAAAAGTAAAAGGTTCATTGCTGTAACACTGCGTTTTAAGCAGCAGGTTTTTTCCCCTCTTTATCACAGGGTCACTGACTTGAAAGAAACAGGGAATCTCCTGTGCCACTGTGTGGGGCAGAGACAGATTTTTTTTATTCCATTGTGTCCTGGAAATCAAGGTCTGTCACTAGGGATGGGCCCGGTGTTCGATTCGAACCCATGTTCGAATCGAACATCGGCCGTTCATCCGCTCGTCGAGCCCAGAACTATGTGGGCCGTTTGCATCAAATTTGTGTGATGTGAACGGCCCACAATGCACTGTGCCAGTCGCAGTGCATTGCTGGCTGATGATTGGCCAAGCATGCTCTGTGACCCCGCATGCTTGGCCAATCATAGATCCAGCGGCGAGGAGAGCAATAATTATAGCTCAGGGGGTTTAGTACACGCCCCACACTATATAAGGCCGCCGTTAGCAACATTGAGAGACTGTACTGTTCTGCACAGTGTCTGCTTGTAAATTATCTGCTGTTTTGATTCATCTACATCAGGGATCCTCAAACTATGGCCCTCCAGCTGTTGCGGAACTACACATCCCATGAGGCATTGTAAAACTCTGACATTCACAGACATGACTAGGCATGATGGGAATTGTAGTTCCTGAACAACTGGAGGGCCATAGTTTGAAGACCCCTGATTTACATTATCTGCTTGTGGATTCTGGGGATTAGTGTAGGGAAAGAGAAAAAAATAGGCAGGTTAGTTTATTCTTCTCAGTGCTGTTCTCAAATCTCAATCTCTACCAATCCAGCCACCTGCAGGAGTAGTTAGTGTGTGTGCGTGCTGTGTTAGTATAGCACTGCAGTAGCACATTAAACCACCTTTACCCTTCTGGCCTGTTGTGTCATCTAAGGCAGCCATCTGCGGCTAATGAATTGCCGGCTCCCGTAACACAGAGAACAGTCATTCATTGAAAGTCATTGATAAAAAAAAAAGTCATTGATAAAAAATAAATAAAAGCGTGGGGTTTGCCCCAAATTCAATTACCAGGCCCTTCAGGTCTGCTATGGATATTAAGGGGAGCCTCGCTTCAAATTAAAAAAAAAAATGACGTAGGGGTCCCCCTAAATATCCATACCAGACCCTTATCTGAGCACGCAACCTGGCAGGCCGCAGGAAAAGAGGGGCCCCCCTCCCTCCTGAACCGTACCAGGCCACATGCCCTCAACATTGGGAGGGTGCTTTGGGGGTCTGTGACCCCTCAAAGCACCATGTCCCCATGTTGATGGGGACAAGGGCCTTGTACCCACAACCCTGGCCATTGGTTGTGGGGGTCTGCGGGTGGGGGGCTTATCGGAATCTGGAAGCCCCCTTTAACAAGGGGACCCCCAGATCCCGCCCCCCCCGTGTGAAATGGTAAGGGGGTACTACCATTTCACCAAAAAAGTGACAAAAATGTAAATGACAGGAGACGGTCTTTGACAATTCCTTTATTAAAATCTTCTTTCTTCTGGTCTTCCTTCTTCCTTTCTTCATTCTTCGGTTTCTTCATCTTCTTCCATCTTCTACCATCTTCTTCCATCTTCTTCTTCCATCTTCTTCTTCCTCCGATCCGCTTCTTCTTGCTCTGGTCTTCTCGTCCGGCATCTTCTTCCATGGCGTCGGTGTCTCTTCTTGGGCCGATCCGCGCAATGGGAGGCTCCCACTGTGTGAGGCTTCGCTGCATCTGACAGGTCTTTTATAACGGAGGGCGCCCCACTCTGACGCACAGGGATGTCATGGGGACTTCCCTATGGCTTTCCCCATGACGTCAGAGGGGGCGGGGTCACCAGGTGGCCCTCCGTTTATAAAAGACCTGTCAGACGCAGCGAAGCCTCCCACATCGGGAGCCTCCCATTGCGCGGAGACACCGACGCTGTGGAAGAAGATGCCGGACGAGAAGACCAGAGCAAGAAGAAGCGGATCGGAGGAAGAAGAAGATGGAAGAAGAAGATGGAAGGAGATGAAGAAACCGAAGGATGAAGAAAGGAAGAAGGAAGACCAGAAGAAAGAAGATTTTAATAAA
Source organism: Lithobates sylvaticus (assembly GCA_028564925.1). Classification (NCBI taxonomy): domain Eukaryota; kingdom Metazoa; phylum Chordata; class Amphibia; order Anura; family Ranidae; genus Lithobates; species Lithobates sylvaticus. The sequence continues at coordinate 240,917,691 of CM053026.1, forward strand.
GGAATTGTCAAAGACCGTCTCCTGTCATTTTTAACATTTTTGTCACTTTTTTAGTGAAATGGTAGGGGTACCCTTACCATTTCACACAGGGGGGGGCGGGGTCTGGGGGTCCCCTTGTTAAAGGGGGCTTCCAGATTTCGATAAGCCCCCTTCCCGCAGACCCCCACAACCAATGGCCAGGGTTGTGGGGACAAGGCCCTTGTCCCCATCAACATGGGGACATGGTGCTTTGAGGGGTCACAGACCCCCAAAGCACCCTCCCAATGTTAAGGGCATGTGGCCTGGTACGGTTCAGGAGGGAGGGGGGGCCACTCTTGTCCCCCCCTCTTTTCCTGCGGCCTGCCAGGTTGCGTGCTCGGATAAGGGTCTGGTATGGATTTTGAGGGGGACCCCACGCCATTTTTTTTTTTTTGGCCGGGGTTCCCCTTAAATTCCATCCCAGACCTGAAGGGTCTGGTATGGATATTTAGGGGGACCCCTACATAATTTTTTTTTAATTTTTAAGCAGGGTTCCCCTTAATATCCATAGCAGACCTGAAGGGTCTGGTAATTGAATTTGGGGGAAACCCCACGCTTTTTTTTTTTTATCAATGACTTTCAATGAATGACTGTTCTCTGTGTTACGGGAGTCGGCAATTCATTAGCCGCGAGTGATTTTAAATAGCTTTTTTTCCTGCAAAAATTACACTTTGTGCAGGGACAGTTCTAAGCACGGGAAACATGCGCCCCTTCACAGGCATACTATACACACCCCCCAGGTACGAAATTTAAAGGAATATTACACTTTTATTGTTTTACATTAAGCATTATTAAAATCACTGCTTCTGAAAAAACGGCCATTTTAAAAAAAAAAATTTGCATTGATACATGTCCCCTGGGGCAGGACCCAGGTCCCCAAACACTTTTTATGACAATAACATGCATATTAGCCTTTAAAATTAGCACTTTTGATTTTGAACGTTTGCGTCCATTGTAATTAATAGGGTTCGAATGTTCGTGCAAACTTTAGGTCCGTTCGCAGGTTCTGGTGCGAACCGAACCCGGGGGTGTTCGGCTCATCCCTATCTGTCACCAACAGCTGAGCTGCTCGCTGTTCAACTTTAGAGGAGATAGTGCCAAAACACATGCTACTGGGTGGGGCAGGTATTAACAGTTACATCACACACTCCTATGGCTCCCCCGGCAGCAGAGCTGTTCAGCGGCTCTGTATTGGGGACTGTCCGACTCTGATTGAGACGTCAGGAAGTTAAGTGGTACCTTCTCTTTTGTGTAATTGGTCGGGACTCCTGAGGGGGCATGGGTGAGATTGCACTAGCCTGGTTAGTTTCAGAAGGCGGCTGCGGTGAGTACTATAGAGCAGACCCAACAGGACACAGAGTGGTTGCAGGAACACAGGAGGAGACAGTCCAGTGAGCGAACCCGACCAAAGGACCCAGGAGGAGGTGCAGACAACCCAGCCAGAGGACTAAGCCAGGTAATTTCTGACTGACTGGCTGCATTGCTTAAAAACTTAAAGTTATGACTTCCTCCCTCAGTTCAGTACCAGTATCTTCAATTCCATTCCACAGCCGGCTCAGTGTTAAACTGTTGTGTTCCCAGATCTACAGATGACCTGCTTTTTGACTGACATCCTATTTAACAATTTCCTGTAAGACTTATCTTGTGCTCACTGGGAAGCTCTTTTCCCCTGTATCAGACTGTCCAATAATACCGAATATAGGCATCTCTCCCTAAAAACACACTGGCCTATCATATTTCTCAGTCATCCTGCACACACACAGTCACACACAGTCATCTCCATCTTGCCATCTCCATCCTGCACACACACAGTCACACACAGTCATCTCCATCCTGTCTTCTTCATCCTTTCTGCACTGTAAGTTTTCTCACTTTGCGCTGTGTGACTTTTTTCACTTGCATGGTGAGTTAGTGCACTCAAAGACTGGGAGGAAGAATTGTCCCACTCTGCTAACATGGAGCCTCTGGACCATTACCCAGTCTCCCAGCACTGACCTTGTGAACCCTGAACTGCTCCTTGTTGAGACCTTTTACCACAGTGCTGGGAAGACTTTTAGCATCAACATCCTTTGAAGCACAGAGAAGTCATGTGATCCAATGCAGAGAGCTGAAAAGAAAGTCAGTGCTGGAAGTTTACAAAACAGTAACATGTTTTGTACTTATTTTTAAAGTAAATTGAATTATAAGGATTATTTATGATTATGGCATAATAATGTTGTTTTTTAAAGTCCTCAAAATGTCATGGGGCTGTAGTCCAGCCTATAAGTACTTAATAATTACAATGCATCCCTTACATAATTAGTAGAAATAGAGGGGTAGAAATACTTCCTAAAAAAAGATAACAAGCTAGTGTAATGCCACATACACACGAACGCACATTCCGACAACAAAATCCATGGGATTTTTTCCGACGGATGTTGGCTCAAACTTGTCTTGCATACACACGGTCACACAATGTTGTTGGAAATTCTGAACATCAAGAACACGGTGACGTACAACGAGACAATGAAATTGAAGTTCAATAGCCAGTGCTGCTCTTCTGCTCTGTGAGTCGGAATTGTGTACACACGATCGGAATTTCCAACAAGGGATTTTGTTGTCGGAAAATTGTGTGTTGGAAATTCTGATGGAAAATGTCCGATGGAGCCTACACACAACAAAAAGCTCCCATCGAACATTTTCCGTTGGAAAATCCGACCGCGTGTACGCAGCATTAGTGGCGCGTACACGCGCCACTAATAGTAGAATAGGAAGTCTTAGTTAAAGTGATTGCAAATGATCACCTTGTGAACAACTTATTCAATTTCAGGCTAGATTCACACTTATGCAAATTGCATGCAGGTTTCCCTGCATCCAGGGCCAGTGCTAGCAATAGGCAGGTCAGGCGTCTGCCTAGGGCACCAGGGTAGGGGGGTGGCAAAATTCGGATCCCCAGCCACTCACTGGGGATTTGGATTATAAAAAACCTGCAGGACCAGCATTTTTAATCACATGCCTTATGGCACCTTCCGCCAGGCTAGGGGGTGGTTGTGCCTGTGAAGACATCCCGGACTACTCTATACCCAGCCTACAGTGCTGCCCTAGCAACAGCAGTAAGAAGATGAGGGGAGAGAGCCGGGACAAGAAGCCGCTGGCCAGAAGTGCTGCATGATCGATGGAATCGGTCGGGGCTGATGAGATGGAAGCCCTTCGTGTAACTACGGGCTTGCCGTGATATCCACTCCCCCCTCCTCCTGGATGGTCAGGGATCTGTTGTGGGAGGACAGGCAGCAGCGTTGCTCTCCTGGAGGTGAAGCCATGACCGCCACTGGCTCAGGTATAGTGGAAGTACAGGCAGCATGCTCAGTGCTGCAGCCTGCACCCAGTCACATGAAATAAAAAATGTACACGGCTGTCAAGTTTATTGTGCATTGCACTGTGTACAGAGGAGGAACATATATGTGTGTGTATGGGGGGAACAGATGTGCAGGGGGGTACAGAGAGGAACTGATATGTATGTGGAGGGGGGGACAGATGTGCATGGTGGTACAGAGAGGAACTGATGTGTGTGTGTGTGGGGGGGCAGATGTGCATGGGGCTACAGAGAGGAACCGATGTATGTGGAGGGGGGACAGATGTGCATGGGGGTGCAGAGAGGAACTGATGTGTGTATGGAGGCGAAGGACAGATATGCATGAGGGTACAGAGGAGAACTGATATGTGTGTGGAGGGGGGGATAGATGTACAGGGGGGTACAGAGAGGAACTGATATGTGTGTGGAGGGGGGACAGATATGTATGGGGTACAGAGAGGAACTGATGTTTGTGGGGGGGGGGAGATGTGTAGGGGGGTACAGAGAGGAACTGATGTGTGTGCATGTGTGGGGGGGGGGGGCAGATGTGCATAGGGGTACAGAGAGGAACTGATGTGTGTGGAGGGGGTAGATGTGCAGGGGGGTACAGAGAGAAACTGATGTGTGTGTGTGTGTGGGGGGGGGGCAGATGTGCAGAGGGTACAGAGGGGAAACAGATATGTGTTTGTGTGTGGGGGAGCAGATGTGCAGGGGGGTACAGAGAGGAACTGATATGTATGTGGGAGGGGTACAGAGGGGAACATAGGTGCTCGGGGGAGGGCAGAGGGGAACAGGCGTTCAGAGTGATACAGTGATGAGTGATCTGAGGTGTGAAGGTGGAAGAATTATGTTTATCTGAGACCTGAAAATACAGGAATTGGGGTGATTTGAGGTGTGGAGGTTCAAGTTCGCCTTTGTAAAAATATAAATAAATGCAGATCTTTTTGCAGGTAAAAAAAATGTGCATTTAATATTATTTTTACTAGGAGTCTGTAAGGCATTGTCAGTGTATCTGTCTGCTCATACAGACAGGCAGTTACACAGTTAGCTTGTCTATATAATGCCCTAGCCTGTCTGTATACTGCCTTACCTATGGACCACGGCTGAAGAAATAGATGAAGAGGCGCCGCAAAAATCTCAGTGAGGGGTGGATCCAATGGGGGGGCAGCAAAATAAGGTTTCGCCTAGGGTGTCAAAAATCATGTCACCAGCCCTGCCTGCATCCAATTCGCACAGTAGGAGATTGTGACTGGCTCTCTATGGAGACAGTTCACACATCTCCTGAGTGGTTAATTTCAAGTCCGAATTCAGCCCAACATTTGGGCTGAAATCAGACCTGAAACGGTGAATGGGGACGCACCAGACTCCTGCTGTGAGCTGCTGCGTGTTCCAGTGTGAACCCAGCCCAAAAAAGAAATGAAAGGCAAAACATTTTTGTATAGATATAAAGAAACATTATACAGTGGTGTGAAAAAGTGTTTGCCCCCTTCCTCATTTCCTGTTCCTTTGCATGTTTGTCACACTTAAGTGTTTCGGAACATCAAACCAATTTAAACAATAGTCAAGGACAACACAAGTAAACACAAAATGCAATTTGTAAATGAAGGTGTTTATTATTAAAGGTGAAAAAAAATCCAAACCATCATGGCCCTGTGTGAAAAAGTGATTGCCCCCTAAACCTAATAACTGGTTGGGCCACCCTTAGCAGCAACAACTGCAACCAAGCGTTTGCGATAACGTGCAATGAGGCTTTTACAGCGTCCTGGAGGAATTTTGGCCCACTCATCTTTGCAGAATTGTCCTAATTCAGTTACATTAGAGGGTTTTCGAGCATGAACGGCCTTTTTAAGGTCATACCACAACATCTCAATAGGATTCAGGTCAGGACTTTGGCTAGGCCACTCCAAAGTCTTCATTTTGTTTTTCTTCAGCCATTCGGTGGTGGACTTGCTGGTGTGTTTAGGATCATTGTCCTGCTGCAGAACCCAAGTTCGTTTCAGCTTGAGTACACGAACAGATGGTCGGACATTCTCCTTCAGGATCTCTTGGTAGACAGCAGAATTCATAGTTCCTTTTATCACGGCAAGTCTTCCAGGTCCTGAAGCAGCAAAACAGCCCCAGACCATCACACTACCACCACCATATTTTACTGTTGGTATAATGTACTTTTTCTGAAATGCAGTGTTCCTTCTACGCCAGATATACTTGGACACACACCTTCCAAAGAGTTCCACTTTTGTCTCATCGTCCACAGAATGTTGTCCCAAAAGTCTTGGGGATCATCAAGATGTGTTGTGGAGAAATTGAGACGAGCTTTGATGTTCTTTTTGCTCAGCAGTGGTTTTCTCCTTGGAACTCTGCCATGCAGGCCATTTTTGCCCAGTCTTTTCCTGATGGTGGAGGCATGAACGCTGACCTTAACTGAGGCAAGTGAGGCCTGCAATTCCTTGGACGTTGTTGTGGGGTCTTTTGTGACCTCTTGGATGAGTCGTCGCTGCGCTCTTGGGGTAATTTTGGGCGGCCGGCCACTCCTGGGAAGGTTCACCACTGTTCCATGTCTTCGCCATTTGTGGATAATGGCTCTCACTGTGGTTCGCTGGATTCCCAAAGCTTTGGAAATTGCTTTATAACCCTTTCCAGACTGATAGATCTCAATTACTTTCTTTCTCAATTGTTCCTGAATTTCTTTGGGTCTCGGCATGATGTGTAGCTTTTAAGGATCTTCTGGTGGACCTTACTGTGTCAAGCAGCTCCTATTTAAGTGATGCCTTGATTGTGAACAGGTGTGGCAATAATCAGGCCTGGGTGTGGCTAGAGAAATTGAACTCAGGTGTGGACAACCACAGTTATAGTATGTTTTTACTTTTTCACACAGGGCCATGATGGTTTGGATTTTTTTTCACCTTTAAAGCCCCATACACACGGTCGGAACAATCCGCGGACCAGGTCGGTCGGATCCTGTCCGTCGTACTTTGTCCGATGTTGGTGTTGCGTACACACGGTCGGACTACGTTGTCGGAATATCCGGTCTGCAAGAACGTCGTGACGTAAGTCGTCGTCCACGAGATTAGAAAAGGGGAGTTCAGCACCACGTCATGGAAACCCGTTGGGCTCCTTCTGCTGATCCCGTGTTCATCGCGAGTTAGTCGAAGTTTGGTGACTTAAGATTCGCGCTTCTCAGTTTTCTGACTCAGATCGTTACTGCTCTTCAGTTTGTGCTTGTCGTGCGTATCTGTTTATTAGTGCGTGTAGTCAGTTTCGCATTTGTTGGTCATTGCGGCCTATATCTTGATATAGGACGCTTTGATTTGCACTGCTTATTGTCTGCTCGTTTCTGGTATTCATTTCGTTCTTTCAGGCCTTGCTGTTTATCGGTGCTTTCTGTTTGTCCGTTCTGACCAGCTGACCTTTTGTGACCTTGTGAGCGATGTTTCCCGTGCGTACTCGTCGCCGAGTTCGTGCTGTACGCGGAATTGGTGTCGGGCTTTTAGCTTTGACCCAAGACCCGTCCATGAACAGAGTGACGAGGAGTATGTGGACCAAGAATTGGTTGCTTCAGCGTGACCAATTCTCGCACATGCCTTTGCTTCGTGAGATCCGGGAGAATAATCCTGATGATTTCAGGAACTTTCTCAGGATGACGGACCCCGATTTTCACCGTCTTTTGGCTTTGCTGACCCCCTTTATCAGCCGGCAGGATACCTGCATGAGACAAGCCATTACTCCGGAGCAGAGGCTTGTTGCCACGTTGAGGTACTTGGCGACAGGGAGAAGTCTTCAGGATCTGAAGTTCTCTTCAGGTATCTCTCCCCAGGCCCTGGGAATCATTATTCCAGAGACCTGTTCTGCCATCATCCAGGTCCTGCAGGAGGACTATATTAAGGTAACATTTATACTTTACTATTCCCTTCTATGTATGCTCTGTTTGCTAATGTCTTCTATTTTTGACCTCCTTCCCTAATTACCATGATTGCAATATGCTCTAATATGCTGTGCCCCTTTTCTCCTTCATGCATTTTTCCCTTCACTTACCTCCCCAGCATGCTCTTCTGCCCCAATATACACCTATGGCCTAGTCACTTAAGCAATGTATTTTGTCTGCTGCATAGTATTTTTTGCCCCCAAACACCCCCTAAAATATGCACAAATGTTTGCTGTGTGGTTTACTTCATGTAGAGCCCCTTTTTTTTATTGTTTTTGGTGGGGGGGGGGGGCAAACTCATTAGGAACCCCCTCCCCCAACTGCTCTGTCAGATGGTACCAATCCTCTATCTGCTGGCTTTCCCAAGGTCAATACACACTATATACCTACCTCTTTATAGTGGGCATCTTTAGGGATGAATTCTGCAAAGCATGTAGTGCAAGGGGCTGCCTCCATACTTTCCATTTCGTAATTTTTTGTGTTCTTTCCCTCCTATTATCTTGCTTGGTAATTTCAGAATGTCACAATGTGCTTTCCTTTTTTTTTTGGGGGGGGGGGGGGGGGGTTGAAATGTTAGTTTAGCTTGCCTGGGGGCTGCCAATAGTGTTAAGTACAGAGGGTCTGGCCAAACTAGCACACATTATTGAGCCATTTGCCAATCAATGAAGTGCAGAGGGTTACCTGTCCAACAACCCCCCCCCCCCCAAAACCATAGTTATTGCCAATGGCCCATCAGAAGTGTGGGGATTGATGAGGGGTGAGTAATCTGTGAAGGGGAGCCTCTACTTTTCTGTGCAAATACTTTCCAGCCTCCAATTTTATACAATGCTCTTGTTCCAAGATGTTGATTGTCTAATCTGCTTGCAATGTTTATGTGCAAAGTGACTAATTATTTTTTCTTGTTTCACTCCACAGTTCCCTTCCACGCCACAGGAATGGCAGACTGTGGCCTCCCACTTTGCCAGCCGTGTCCCTGGAAAAGAAACTTGCAGTGCAAAGTGGACTTGCCTTTAGTAAATAACACCAATTGCCCCCCATATCCTTTACATTTGACATACATAATGCATTGTGTTTTTGAAATAAGGAAGCCACACATTTAGAAAAATAAAAAAGTTTACTTGGAAAACATTCACAAGTGCGTTTACAATCTTCACGCCCAAACTGACAACATCTTGGTTATTTACAACATTGTTTACAAACATTCCGCAATTGGTAAAACCAGGCATGGAGCAAAACAGAACCTATGAACTAGGAAAGTTCAACTTTGTAAAGTGAAGACAAGATCAGACATGACTATATGTTCAAAGTGTGTTTGATCTTGCCTTCATCACATGGGGGGGTCACCCCTGGAAAGTGGAAATTTAGAACATGCACACAATTTGGGTCTGAAAATGGTCATTAGATGGTAAAACACATGCCTAGAAGCTTCAAAAGTGCCATTTTCCATCATGGGGATGAGTGGAAGTTTTTTGGGGGTGCAAACCCTTCACCACAACCACTTTCGTAGTTCGTAAAGTGGTTGCACCCCCTAAAAAACGTTGGCATTCATCCACCATGATGGGAGCTAGCACATGTGGACACAATGTGTGCATGTTCCAAATTTCACACAGTTCTTAAGTTGCAAATGTGTTCAGAAGCTGGCACAAATGTGTGTTAATTACTTGGTGCGTTTTCATATTTTTCCTAAAACATCAATGATGTTCTTCAATTTTTGTTGAACATCATTGATGTTTTGCTTTATGTAATCTAGATCTCTATTGCAGACCATTATCTCCCCGATGAGTACGTGGGCACTCTCTGTGGTAAAGTGCGATTTTTCTTCCACAACATCCACGTCACCTAAAAACCACAAACAAACAAAAATCGGGTGTTGGAAATGAGGCAGCCATACATTGATTAGCTTACCAGTAGCTGTGTTCTCCCACACTCACCTGTTGTGGTGACAATTTCTCCAAGTTCGATGATCTCTCCTTCCTCCTCCTCCTCCTCTGCTTCTGCTCTTTCACCTTTTTTGGGAGGTGTTGGTTTTGGGGTTTCCTCAGACGGCCCAAGTTTTCGCTCCCCTATGAGAATGTACAAAAGGAAGATTTAGCAACACAATCTATTGAGGGCAGAAATAGGAAATGACAAACATTGCTTGAAAGTGACGGACACTATTTTTGTTTGGCCAGTTACAAATGCCAACTACATGAATGTAGTCACTTTGTAAAGGTGCTAAACTTACTAGCTTTTTGGTAGAAGTTTGTGTGATGGAGACCCCCCTCTAGTATCCACTGGAGCACATGTGTGGAAAAGCATAATAAAAAGGGGGTTTGGGTGTCCCAGCACTAGTGCTCTAGAGTCCAGATGGGTAAACAGCTACTGGGTGACCTCTCCTTTACATAGAATAAATTGGCTTTACATTCTTGATGACATTTCTAGTGAGAACAAACTTCCTTTCCCCAAAAAAAACACCAAACATCGTATTATAAGTGGCCGAACGATCGAGGTTGCGTACGATCGAATGGACACACACGATCATGACAGTGGCAGAAAGATCGAGGCTGAGTACGATCGAATGCACAGACGAACCTGAAAGTGGCCATTTTGGAATGTACAACTTTGTAAAAATCAAACCACATGGAGTAGTATGCAAGCAAGAAAGCAAACACAAAACACAACTACTTACTTTTTTGAAGAATTCGCTTGATCTTTCTGTACTGATCGGCCTCCCTCAGTTTCAGGTCTGACCAGCGTTTCCTCAGTTGCTCCTTGGATCGTTGTACCCCAAAATGATTGTACAGCCTTCTCACAACTTTAGACATGATCTTGGCCTTGCGGACATTGGGGTTGAGGTAAGGCCCATACTTCCCATCATAGTCGCTCCTCTTTAATATGTCCACCATCTCCAACATTTCTCCAAATGACATATTGGAGGCCTTGAATTTCAGGCTCCGGGATCGGGACGTTTCTGCCTCCGGACTTTCCTCGTCCTCCTCCTCGTTGGTGGGATATTTGGGGCGCACCTGCTGTGTCCCCGCCATGTGCTCTCCCCACTGCGCCGTAAAGAGAAGAGGTGGGGAATAGACGAGAAAGATCGTCAGGGGGCGGGCGGAGTTTGACGCATGCGCACTGTATATAAAACGTCACACGCCTGTGTCGTAGCCACGATCTGGGAGACGAGGGGAGAGGAAGCTCACGCACGAGACGATCGCTACAAACGAAGGTACAATTTGACGTTGGTACATAACTAGCCTAGACTGATTCGAACTTGAGGCTTCTTTATGGAGAAGATTAGGAGAGTTTAGCCTGACATAATTTATAGTGTTTGGTGTGGTGTTGTGTCTTGCAGAGATTATGAAGGGATTCAACGACATGAGTTTTCTCCCCCTCTTCATTGCCAACTATAGGGAATTTCCCGTTTTATGGCAGGCTAAACACCCCCATTACAGCATCAAACCAAAGAGGTACGCAGCCCTGGAGGAACTTGTGGAATTTGTCAAGCCAAGGTTCCCCACGGCAACTGTTGATGATATAAGAAAGAAAATTGGCAGCCTGAGGAGTGCGTATATCAGGGAGCGCAAGAAGGTCGTGAAGTCGGAAGAAACTGCAACTGCAGCAGATGAGGTCTATGCCCCCAAGCTCTGGTACTATGAGAGTCTCCATTTTCTCAAAGACCAGGCTGATGTCACGGAGCCACTCTCGACTCCTCCTTCCACGCTTCCTTGCGCGCAGGCCACCCCTGATGAGGCTTCCGAGGAGCAACCTGGGCCTTCCAGTCTGGAAGAGGTGGAGGAGCCCAGCTTGTTCCAGGTATAGTAGTTTTGTTACCATTTATGTGAATAATGAATGATGTTCACTTAATTCAGGATCCCCAATTGCTTAGTTCCTAACGTGTTTGACATATCAACAGACAGTGGTGTTGGAGACATTTGGGGCCAGAATCTAAACTGCAGGGCTGAGAATTGTATGGTTTTCTATTTGTAAACATTTTGCACCAGTCACTAGATGAGAATTGTGTGTGTTTGATGAACAAATAACTGAAACTATGTCCCTTTTTCATACACAGGAAGACCTCAGCCAGGAGGTGGCTGTGGAAGGTGGCAGTCAGGAGGAGGCAGGGGTTAGTGGCAGCCAAGAGGTGGGTAGTGGCAGCCAAGAGGGGGCTAGGCCTCGGAGCCTGACTGACACCCAAATCCCTCCCCTCCGCCCTCCGTACAGAAGGGCGAGAAGGGGGGGTTATGCGGCAGAGTCAGCGCTCCGGATGATCAGAGAGGCTTCAGACTCCCTACATGCCACACCCACCGACGAGGAGACCTTTGGCTCCGTGGTTGTCACGAAGATGATGGGTATGGAGGTGAGGCAACGCAACATGTGTGAGGGGCTCATCCTCCATGTCCTAAATAAGGGTAGGGCTGGGGAGATGACCCCACTCACACATGTTTGCCATAGTTACCATGCTCCGCCTCCTCCTCCTCCTCCTCCTCCTCCTTCTGCCACCCCACCAGCACGACAGCCACAGCGTGCAAGGAAGCGTGGAAGGAAGACCTGAGAGTGACGACCTGGATTCAGTCTGGTCTGAGAGAAGATGGAGCCTCTCGTAGTACCAGAGCCTGGGGACCTAGATGGCATCTGCTGCAGTTACGGATGCTTTGGACTTCAGGACCAGATTGCACTCCCCTTAATATACGTACTCCTCAGGCCCCCAATTTTCTACGCTTGAAAAATGATGGTTGCCGTGGGTGTCCAAGGCTTTGCAAATTCCCCAAGTTTCACCATGGCTGCGTTCCTCTTTGGTTTGTTGCTGAGACCTAAATAAATGTTTTTGGGATTTGAAATAATCAGTGACTATTGTGTTTTACTTTTCTACAATGACAGTTTTTCTTTGAGTAGGCAGGTACATTTCACTAATCCTAAAGTAGAATTAACAAGGTGCACCAACAACCAACAAACTCCTAGTAAATTTAAGCAAGAAATACAAATGTTAATAATGTGGTTTTGCTAAGTTGAGACACACAACCCCCCTCCAAAAAAAAAAAAAAAATTCTCCTTCAAATATGTATTCAGAAAAAAAAAAAAAAAAAGACAAATCATGCTAAAAAGATAACAAAGATTCTTTTACGATCTGAGTAAAAATAAACATGTAGTGTATAAATGCTGAAAAGTAATAAAGAACTAAGTTTGTGAGAAGTGCGGGTGAATAGGAGCAGCTAAAACATGTCATTCTTGTTGCATTGTAAAGAAAAAGAGAATGCGCTGCATTAAAGACATTTTAACATTGCAGCGTGACGAATGTGCTGTGTCGATTAGGAAAGGTAGTTTTACCTGACCGAGCGCTTCCGTCACAGAATTTCTTCTGAGCATGCGTAGCACTTTGTCCGTCGGACAACCGTACACACGATCGGATTTGGTGTGATCGGACCGTGTTGTCGGCAAATCTTTCCAGCAGGAGATAAGACTTTGTCCATCGGACAATCCGACGTACACTGTCCGATGGTGCATACACACGGTCTGATTTTTCAACAACATTGTCCGATCGGACAGAATCCATGAAAAAGTCTGACCGTGTGTATGGGGCTTTAGAGTGTTCCCAGCATAGCTAGATAACTGACCACTATGTGTTCTCCTGCTTAGTGGTCAGTTTGTAATCCAGAAAACAAGGGAACTAGCAGGAACACCAGGAATTTAACACAAATGAAGCAATACAAAGAGAACAGGATACTTTCTCATACAAGTACTTGATACAACAGGCACATATCAGGAATATGAAATGTTGGGGTAACAAACGCTTTAATTGGCAATTTCTGGTCATGTTTTAAAAAGGATCCTTTAAAAAGTTCCATCCTATACCAGGGGAATCCAGCGACAGAACGCCGGTTTTACACCCATCATCTCAGGCACCTTCCAAGTTACCTGGGAGATGTCTCGCAAACGGAAAGAAGACAGGGGCCCCAAAAAACTGACAGCCTTCTTCCTCCAGCCTGGATGTGGGAGCAGTGAAGATGGCGCTGGACGGTTGGTCCCTGCTCCTCCACAGACAAGCCACTACTCACTCCTGCCAGATGATCCGGCCCTGACTGAAGAGCCACACAGAGCTCCACTGTCTCCCTCTTCAGCCCACACAGTGAGCCCTCTCTCTGGCAGTCCAGCAAAGACCAGGATGAGACTGGAACACGATGTGCCTGCATTGGAGGTAAGCCACAATGAAAGCTTACAGCCACCCTCCACTTTCACACTTTCCCCAATCGCAGCCTTCCCAACCTCAAACCATCCTGTGCTGGATACATGTCTTAAAGCTATGCTCCTGACTTTACACAACTCCTTGCAGGCTGAATTCTCCTCTATTGCTAAACGATTTACTGCTGAAGTCCATTCGCTGGACAATAGAGTAAACCAAATAGAGAATGCAATGGGAGATATGACCTCCACTATTAATGACTTAATAGATGCTCATGATGAGAGCATTGAGGAAAAAAACTGGATTAAATCTAAGCTTGCTGACCTAGAAGACCGATTGAGGCGAAACAACCTCAAACTCAGAGGCGTGCCTGAATCAGTACAAAACACAGAGCTGAAAAAATTTGCCACTGATGTTTTCAACAATCTACTCCCAGATACTCCTCCTATAGAACTAACTATAGACCGAATTCACAGGGTCCCTAAACTGTCATACCTACCAAACAGCATTCCGTGATATCATTATGAAAATCTATTTCTACCATGTGAAAGAGCAGCTCCTTACTAAAGCGTGCTCACTGGGAAATCTCCCAAACCCTTACAGCAATATTAAAATATATACAGACCTGTCTAAACACACACTTGACTTGAGGACGCAGCTTAACACCATTACAAAACACTTTTCAACCATAACATTTAATACAAGTGGAAGCAATCCTCTAAACTCCGGATCGAGAGAAACAGATTCTTTCACCTCATTACTTCTCTGGAAGATGGCCTTTCTCTGCTTCACACCTGGGACATCATCCTGGAGCCATCCTCTCCAGCAGGTTTCAATAAACAACCTGGTAAAGTCAACCCACCCTGACATACATCCAGCGGGAGACCTCATACCCACCCGAATTGAAAATCTCCAAACCAGCATACAACCTACTTCACCATCAGGTTCCCCTGCTCTTTGACAACAGGCGATAAGCTCGACCTAAAAACTGTTACCCCCATTCTGACCATGCAAAACTTACCTGCTCATTGCAGATATTAATTCGTTTTTTTGTTTTTGTTTCTCTTTTTCCAAGTTCATTGTCAGGACTGGGCTCAGCCCTTCCTTCTCAAAGCTGGCCGCTCAGCTATCAGCTAATTGCCAGCTCCTATCTCTTTATAGTGACTCACCTGTTGATGATATCCTGCTCGTCAGTCCTGCCTACTTAAGCCATCCAGTCCAGATGATCTCTGCCTTTGCCCTGGTCACATCTCTAGAGACGCTCCCCTGTATTCCTGTTAAAGACTTGCTTGGCTGACATTCCTTCTGGCTCCAGATCCTGCTTGCTGTTCTACTATGCTCATCTCTGGCGTTTTGGCTTGTCTGACTATCCCTTACGGGTCCTGAACTCTGGCTATGTTTTGACTACGTTTTGACTATGTTTACTCTGATTACCTATTTTTATTTTTATTAAACAAGTGTGATTTAACTGTACTTCTGTCTCAGTCTGATTTCATGGTTTCTGACAGTAGGCGAAGGCCGTGAATTCAGAAGATGCAGTCAATCCACTTGTTGGTAATATTTTTTCCAGATTGGATGAGCAGGATCACCGCATGGATTAGTTTGCCATGGCGTTACAAATGTTCCTGAGTCACATAGCTCACCTGGAATCTCCCACTCTGGCTGCTCCGGTGCAACCTGTGTTGCAGGTCATCCTTGCTGCTGCTCCAGTCTCTGTGCAGGCACCCGCCTTGAGTATTTCCTTTATAAGAGGTATGTTTGGTTCCGCTCCGCTTCTCCAGCGATTTAGGGGCAATCCAGTCCAATGCCGAGGGTTTCTCAACCAGGTTGAGATATACTTTGAGATGCAGCCCCAGACGTTTCCCACAGACAGAAGCAAAGTAGGTTTTGTGATATATTTGCTTTCTGAGAGAGCCTTGGCCTGGGCAAAACCGTCTATAGGAGACGCAAAAACCTGTTGTCTTGAGTTACCCTGAGCTTGTGACTTTGTTTAAAAGGGTTTTTAACGTTCCCACATGCTCCGCTTCTGTTGCCAAGTGCCTCATGTCCATCAAACAGAGTACAAGAACTGTTGCTGATTACACCATTGAATTCCATACTCTGGCAGCAGAGGTTGTTTGGAACAATGAGGCCCTTGTGGCTGCTTTTTCTCATGGTCTCTCGGATACCATCAAGGATGAGATAGAAGCCTGAGATAAACCCACTGTGCTGGAGAGGTTGATCACGTTTGCCATCCTCATTGATTCCAGACTCAGAGAAAGACTCCTTTTTAAGGAGCGCTTGCAGAAGCCTCCTGTACATTTGTCTCCAAACTTTGCAGTCCCACCCTTGTCTCTCTCACCTCCAATGCCTCCTGGTACCGAGTCGGTCTGTGAAGGTGAACCCATTCACTTGGGCTTCACGCGTTTCTCTGCAGATGAGAGAACCCTTATGAGGAGGGAGAGATCAGGGCCGACCCTAGGGTCACAGACGCCTGGGTGCAGAAAAATTTCTGGCGCCCCCCACATGGGCGTGCTCATCTTACTAACTCCTCTTTGCAAATGTTTCTATGGCAACGACTCAAACACAGAGATGCTCCCCTAAGGAGTCTTCATTACCCTGGGATCCTCCCATGATCTCTTAACAATAAACAAAATACAGTAAGAGAAGCAGAGTACTCTGTTGGGACCTGGAGGGGGGCCTCTCTGATGGACACAGAGAGGGCTTCTGTTAAAGAGTCTGTTGGAAAGAGCCTGCAGACATAATACAGGAGATGGTCAGAGACTGCAGACATGATACATGAGATGGTCAGAGACTGCAGAAACGATACAGGAGATGGTCAGAAACCACAAACATACTACAGGAGATGGTCAGGGGCTGCAGACATGATATAAGAGGTGGTCAGAGACATGATACAAGAGATGGTCAGAGACTGCAGACATGATACAAGAGATGGTCAGAGACTGCAGACATGATACAAGAGATGGTCAGAGACTGCAGACATGATACAAGAGATGGTCAGAGACGGCAGACATGATACAAGAGATGGTCAGAGACGGCAGACAGGATACAAGAGACGGTCAGAGACGGCAGACATGATACAAGAGATGGTCAGAGATGGCAGACATGATACAAGAGATGGTCAGAGACGGCAGACAGGATACAAGAGATGGTCAGAGATGGCAGACATGATACAAGAGATGGCCAGAGATGGCAGACATGATAGAGATGGTCAGAGACTACTGAATTGATACCAGAGATCAATGGATCAAATGCAGCCTCATCAGTGCCCACCAATTGCAGCCTACCAGTGCCCACCAATTGCAGCCTACCGTTGCCTCCAATTGCAGCCTACCAGTGCCCACCAAATGCAACCTGCCAGTGCCTACCAAATTCAGCCTACCAGTGCCCACCAATTGTAGCCTTCCAGTGCCCATCAAATGCAGCTTATCAGTGCCCACTAAATGCAGCCTACTAGGGCCGTGTCCATCAAATGCAGCCTACTAGTGCCCACCAAATGCAGCCTACCAGTGCCCACCAAATACATCTTATCAATGCCCACCAAATGCAGCCTACCAGTGCCCACCAAATGCAGCCTACCAGTGCCCATCAAATGCAGCCTTATCAGTGCCCATCAAATGCAGACTAATCAGTGCGCATCAAATGCAGCCTACCAGTGCCCACCAATTGCAGCCTACCAGTGCCCACTAATTGCAGTCTTATCAGTGCCCATTAAATGTTGCCTACTAGTACCCACCAAATGCAGATTATCAGTGCCCATCAAATGCAGCCTTATCAGTGGCTGGCTCGCGGCTTCTATAATACACTGATTCAATTTCACTACATTGGAGCGTCTATCTCACAGGAGCCATCTAGGAGGCGGGACTTTGTTACAGCGCCGTCTGGCATTTCAGACCAAAGCTCGTGCATTGTGTGTGATACACACAGAGGCAGTGCAAGGATTTTTGCCTACACAGGCGAAGGTGCACTTTGCCACCCCCATTGTCACAAATCCCCGCCTTCCCCCACAAACAGCCCCAAGAGTGTTCTGATTGATGTGTAGTATGATACTGTGTTGTACACATTATACAAGGTTTACCTTTAAAGTGGTAGTAAAGCCGGATTTGTGATTTTTACCTACAGGTAAGCCTATGTAGCAGTCACACTTTAACAAGTGTGTGCTATAAGTGGAAATTTTGTTTTTTCCTCAGAACCATAACAGGGTTCTGAGGGTTAATTGTACAGGTTTACTTTGGCATCAGTCCAGATGGGCTGTACTAGAGTTCTGCCTGGTCATAGGTGCAGTGAGGTACCTATGACAGGCAGAGAACCAGGCCTGGTTGGACGTTTTGGGTAACAATCTTTCCCGGAGCCAATCAGTGGGCACATCTGGCCCTGCTGCGTAGTCTGGGAAGGGGTACTTAAGGTGCTGAAGTCACGTGGTTTGGGGTTCGGCCGCAGTTCTTGGTTCCTGGTTCTGGACTGGGGTAGCCCCGCGAGGGGTCCCGGGCCTAGGAGCATTTGCTGTCCTGCAAGCATGGTCAATCCGACCAGCCTCATAGACCCGCATGTTCTGGGGCAGGGATCCGTTTGTTCTCGTGTCTCGGAGCTGGCTGGCCCCAGGCCCAGTAACTGAAGGAGGATTCAAGGCGTTCCGGTGTGCTCTCGGTATTGGAGGGACACGGCAACTCGTACAAGTGACCAGGGGAGGACTCTTTGGAGGAGGGCCAACAAGCTGGCTACTCAGTAAGAGCCTGGAAGCTGAGTTGTATGGACACTAAAGAATCCACACTTCCACAGTATTGCCAAGGAGACAGAGAAAGTTCCAGGTACTGTGAGAAAGGTTCCTATTCATCTTCAGTTACAATTTAGTCTGTGGCAGAAACTTTTGCAAAGTTTTCGGATCACATGTTTGGCTGCTAGATCTCTGGCTAGAGGTCTATCCGGCAGTGAGGCACCCAGCTGCGAGTGGCTACTCTCTGGGTTTGATTAGAGACATTAAATGGATGTCAGCAGTTCAAAGTGCCTGAGTTGATCACCCCTGCCCTCTATTCCCATCAGAGACTGTGTAATGTTGGATGTTACCACTGCAGAATAAAAACCTTTAAAAGGACTTTTATATGTCAGCATCTGAAGTCATTGGGTACTAACTCTGGGAACCCTTGGACAGTCACTGACAAGCCACGAGGAGGTAACTGGTAAGCCCAAAGGTCAAGGCCGCCCCTCATGGGGTTATGGCCGCTACACCTATAATAAAGTCTATAATAAAGCTTACCTGTAGATAAAATTTATATTTCCTAAACCTGCACTGTTTAGGAGAAAATCACCCTGCATGCAGCCTGTGACTTCACCAGTACATGTGCTCTGAAGGTCCGACATATCGTACCGGACCTACAGAGCTTTGTGCCGGAGCCAAGGGCTTCTACCTGCATGTGCGGGAGTGACGTAATTGCAGCTTCAGCTGCTCATACAGCCAAAGGCCACAAACCCAGAAGAGAGACCAGGGGAAGATGGAAGCCCTGTCAGTGGTGACAGCGCAGCGCTGGAGGGCTTCGTTCTAAGGTAAGTTTTTCATAATGTGCTAGTATGCAATGCATACTAGCACATGATGCCACTGCCTTTTTTTAACTGCTGTGGTTTACTGCTGCTTTAAGGCCCCTTTCAACACAGATGTTTCGAAGGAGTCCGTCTGTCCATTTTTCAGGCGGACCTGATTGGACCATCTATTCTCCTCTATGAAGAAGCAGATGTAAATGGCCATGTGTCCATAAACACCTTCCTGCATCCAATCCAATCCCCTAACCCTTGTGTCAGGAAGAGGAGCAGCCCCTCCCCCCGGCTCACACTGGTGTTCTTAACACTCATAAAGAGAGGAGGAGGGAGGGGAGCACTCTGGCAATTCGGCGCCCCCACCCCTGCGGCACCTGGGTGCGCTGCACCCCGCGCACCCTGCCCAGGATCGGCCCTGGGAGAGATTGTGCCTGTATTGTGGCCAGGCAGGTCACTTTTTTAAGTCTTGATCTACACGCCCAAACCTTGAGGTTCTGTCACAGACAGACCTTAGGTGGCATTGGTTCATCCCCAGTTATCCAGAAGGATAAGCCCCTGGTTTTGGTTAGCCTTTCTTGGGCTGAGTCGTCCATCAAGATACAGGCTCTAATTGACTCCTGGGCTGCAGGCCTGTTCATTGATGCTGCATTTGTATCAAAGCACTTGATTCCACTGCAGTTGCGTGACACTCTACTTGCTATTGAGGCTCTTGACGGAAGATATCTACAGCTTGCCCATGTGACTCATGAGACTGTTCCATTGTCCATGGCCGTAGGGGCTCTTCACCATGAGATAATCCAATTCAAAGTTATTTCCTCACCTAAGTTTCCGCTGGTTATTGGTTATCCTTGGTTACAGAGGTACAACCCCTCTTTTGATTGGCTCCGTGCTGAGGTTCTCTACTGGTCACCACAATGCAGTGAGACATGCTTCCAGAAGGTGCGCATGCGCGAGAGCTCCAAGATGGCCGCTTAAGCCGGGAGCTCCGCGCCATACCGAGCCTACAGCGCGCTAGCCGAGTGCCACCCAGCACCGTTTTCCGCCATCCGAACGGCTAACCGGGACCTCCGCCACCCGGTGACCATCCCCATACACTTTTTCGACCGCCCGCTCCGGCCGAAGGTCCCACACAGAAGCAGCAGTACACGCAGGGTGTACCAAGATGGCCGCCGGACTTTTCTAAGCCAGAAAGGGACCCTCATACTTTGCAGAATTTGGCAGGAGGACACAAATAGAGGTACCTCATACTCCCCCTGTTATAGTAATCACTCTGCATGCAGAAATCTGGGGTCAGAAGAAATCTGAAACAAGCATTCTCTGCCGCCTCACATATCGGGTGTCCCAAGATGGCCACCATGGCTGCTGCAGCTCCTGTTCCCTCACACCTTCACCTGGAATTAACTCCAGATCACAAAACTTGAAATTCCCCTGCTCCCCCACATTATTCCCCAGGGACATATAGCATCGGAACTCTTCCCCAGATTCCCTCTCCTGCTTCCACGGAATCCCTACTCAGTCACACTTTTGGGGATCAGGCATTGTCCCCTGCAGTTCCACAAGGCGTGTCGGCTTCGGGCCCTCAGGGTCACTCTTCACAACTTCCCCAGATCACAGTGGATGATCTATTCCTCAAATTCTCTACACTTCTAACTGCTAACGCTGCTGCCATTACGGGTGAAATTAAAGCAGACTTACAGAACATTGGCTCCAGGATGGACGCCATTGAAGAAAGACTGGAACAGACAGCTGCAGTGTCCTTTCAGAATTCAGGCCTCATCCAAACAATGCAAGACCAACTGGACACTGCGTTTTCGCGCATTGACGACTTGGAAAATAGGTCGCGGAGACTAAACTTTAGAATCAGAGGCCTGCCTGAATCGATCGCTGACGTTACCACTGCCACACAAGACTTGATTAAGTCGCTCGTGCCGAACATTCCGCCGGCCCGCCTTGAATTAGACAGGGTACACAGAGCTTTGGGCCCACCCAGAAAGGACGGTTCTCCCAGGGACATCATCGCCAAGCCGCTTTACTATGCTGTGAAGGAGTCTGTGATGAAACAGGCTCGGGCTCTTCCCCAGGTCACCTGCCAAGGTCACCCCGTCCAGATATTTGCAGACCTCTCCCCCTCTACCATTCAACGGAGAAGAGCTCTTAAGCCACTTTTGACAGCTATGACCCAGAAGGATATTAAGTACAAATGGGCCTTCCCATTTGCGGTTAAGTTCGCTCACAAAGGTCAGCAACACTCCTTTTCCACCTTCGTATCGGGTGAACAACTACTCCTCAATCTAAAAATCATCACACAGGAAATGGAAACGGAAGCCTCCTCGTCCATCCCAGGTGCCAACAAACGCCCGCTCCCGACGAGCCCCCCGAATCCTCTATGGAACAAGACCAAGTCTAGAAGATCGTCACACAACGGCTCCACCTGATCTGGAATTTCCTCTAATACCCTAAACTGGTTCCACCCCGGACTCTGGACCTTTTTTGATTTTTATTTTTTTTTATTTTTTTTTATATTTATTTTTATTATTTTTTTTTATTTTTTTTTGGGGTCCTTAATGGTCTGCAGTCCGGGTTGTTTCCCTACAACTAGGGAAGGTCTACACCTATGTCTACCTTTACTTGGGGGTGATTCAGGGTCCCCATGTGGATTTTTGGTCTCCCTTGAGGACGTAGGTCCTAGCTACTCCCCCTTTCCCCCTTTTTTTTTTTTTTTTTTTTTCTTTTTACTTTTATTTTCTATTTTTATTTTTATTTTTATTTTTATTTATTTTTTTTTTTTTTTTTTCTCTCCTCTCTTCCCTCTCATGAGAGGAGGGGGGGGGGGGTACTTTGAGCTTTACTGTTCTTAGGGCTTGGCGAGCCCTGTGGGTGGTACATTCATTTAACAGTTCTCACAACCTGCTTTCATAGGATTGTTTGTTTTTATTAAGCCACTAGTGAAGTAGGTTTTAGGGCGCTTAGGCGAGGTGTGGTTCACATGCGCCTCCTCCCACTTCCTGGACTACTTCGGTTGTCAGGGGAGTGGGATCTCCAACCATTGTGGTTGGTGTTTGGTTTTTACCTCTCATCTCACGGCTTACAGTGAGATGACCTTCGTGGTAGTTGCTCCCCCCTGGGCCTTTTCTCGCCTGGGCGGGAGTAACCGCCTTTATCTTTGTTTTTTCTATTTCTTTCTATCTTTCCTCTCCCCCTCTCTGGAGCACTACTTACCCGTTATCTATTTTTCAGATCCTCCTCACGGCGAGCAGCGCAGGACGAACGATGCCAGCAGGAATGGTCTACCACACTTTCAGATGGCATTTCTACACACATCTGGAAAGAAGGTAGGTGATGCGGGTTTGGGCAGCTCCCCCTCCTCCCAGGTCCATGGCTGATCGCACGCGTAATGTTTGGAGGGTAGCCACCCATAACGTACAGGGTTTAAATTCACCCCTAAAACGTAAAAAGGTATTCAACACATATAAGACTTCTAAATTAGACATCGTCCTTCTGCAAGAAACCCACTTTCCCGCTAGCTTTAACCCCAAATTTATTCACTCCCATTTCCCTACATTTTTTATGGCCAATGCGGAAAATAAAACCAAAGGGGTGGCAGTGGCCATAGCTAAGACATGTAACTTCACTTGGATCTCTGATACGAAAGACCCACAGGGTAGATACCTATAATGCTGCGTACACACGAAGGGACAATCCCGTGTGTGGGCGCCGGCGGACTTTTTGGCGCCAAAGTCCGGCGGACCAAAGTTTTAAGTTTGGTTTTAAAATTATCCGCTGGACTTGGCAGTCCCGCCGTTAGTAGGCAAGTCCGCGGGACTTTTGAAAATGAACGGACTTGCCCACACACAGAGCCAGACTTCCCCCGCTCGGTAAAAGAGCTTGGTAAATGGCGGGGAGTCCGGCGAGAAGACCCCCAAGACGGAAGAAGACCCCCGGAGCAGTGCAATAAACTATTTTTTCAAAAGTGTGGGTGTTTTTTTTACTTTACATTTTACACCTTAGGTGAATGGGTAGGGGTACATCGTACCCCATACTCATTCACATAGGGTGGGGGGCCGGTATCTGGGGGCCCCCTTATTAAAGGGGTCTCTCAGATTCCGATAAGCCCCCGCCCGCAGACCCCGACAACCAACGGCCAGGGTTGTCGGGAAGAGGCCCTTGTCCTCATCAACATGGGGACAAGGTGCCTTGGGGTGGGGGGGGCCGCACGGCCCCCCTTTCCCCAGGGCACCCCCCATGTTGAGGGCACGCGGCCTGGTACGGCTCAGGAGGGGGGGGCGCTCGTTCGTCCCCACCCCTTTCCTGGCCTGCCAGGCTGCGTGCTCGGATAAGGGTCTGGCGTGGATTTGTGGGGAACCCCCACGCCGTTTTTTCGGCGTGGGGAGTCCCTTTAAATCCATGCCAGCTTACGGAGCTAGCGCGGCGGCATTTACTGCCTACGCTAGCTACGTAACCTGAAGTCACGTGCTAAATGAACGGACTTGCCGATGAGCGGCAAGTCCGTTAATTTTCAAAAGTCCCGCGGACTTTGGCCGGCGGATTATCCGCCGGAGAAGTCCGTGCGTGTGTGGGCAAGTCCGCACGTGTGTGGGCAAGTCCACACGCTCGGAAAGTCCAGCGGACCCAGCTGGAAAGTCCGGCGGGATTGTCCGCTGGACTAGGTCCGCCGGCAAAAGTCCGCACGTGTGTACGCGGCATTAGTCAAAGGCACTATAGATGGTCAGCTATACTCCATAATTTCCTACTACTCCCCTAATAAGGGGCAAGCAGCCTTTTTCAGACACCTCCTTCAAACCCTGACCCCACTACTTGAGGGCACGGTCATATTTGGGGGGGACTCCAATGTGGCCTTTGATCAAGGTCTGGACAAATCTAGACCTCTGGATGCACAACTTACCCGCCCTTCTAACGAAAGCCTCAAGATAGCGAAACTGATACATACACAGGGGTTGGCGGACGTCTGGAGGGAGATGAACCCCAATAGAAGAGATTACACCCATTTCTCCCACCCACACAACACCTACGCCAGGATTGATCATCTCCTGGTTCGATCCCAAACAATCCCGCTCATTTTGAAATCTCACATTACTGACTCTAGCTTATCTGATCACTCCATGGTGGTTATGACTCTCCAATCCCACTACCACCGACCGGACCGGAGACAGTGGAGACTTAATGAGTCCATTCTCTCTGATCCTATTAGAGTAACAATGTTGAAAAAATCGATTGAGGAATATTTCACATTCAATGATCAGGGGAACGTCTCTGCTGAAACACTTTGGGCAGCTCACAAAGCCTGCATTAGAGGGGAATTCATCAGACTTGCTTCCTCCATCAAGAGAGAAAGGGAAGCAGACATCAAAAGACTAGAGACTGAATACACTACACTCAAGAAACAGCACAAACTGAATCCCTCCCCCTCCTTGATTCCTCAGCTTGACAAGGCCAGGTTGGAACTCAACCTAGCCCTCACGGCTAAAGCCGAAAAACAAATCTGATGGTCCCAAAATCGGTTTTATACGCAAGGCGACAAGATGGACTCTATGTTGGCTTCCAAATTGACACCCAAACTAAAAACGTACACGATGCCGAAAATACGAATCCCAGGTCAGGGCACCACAGCTAATCCCTCCAAGATAACGGACTCGTTTTATGAGTTCTACAACAAACTCTACTCGCCGTCTTCCTCCTCGTCTGTCTCCTCCATACACGCTTTTCTTGACAATCTCCCCATCCCAAAACTATCCAATGTCCACAAAGACGGTCTGGAAGCCCCTTTCACAGAAGGGGAAGTTTTAGAAGCAATAAAAACCCTGAAAACTGGCTCTGCCCCTGGGCCGGATGGCCTATCAAACCCATACTACAAAACGTTTGCCCACACCTTAGCCCCATACTTATCTAAATTTTTTAATTACACAACGGAAGGTAACCCACTTGATCCTCAGCTTAATGCTGCATTTATCGCGGTTATCCCAAAACCGAACAAAAACCCGGAAGAAGTTGGGAACTACCGCCCCATCTCCTTAATTAACTGCGACGTTAAGATCCTGACCAAAATTATCGCCAACCGCATTGCAACCTTTATTAATACTTATATTCATAAGGATCAGGTGGGTTTCATCCCGGGCAGACAAGGCCCAGACCAGATACGGAGGACAATAGATGTAATGTCTATTCTCCAAACTAACTGGGATGGTGGCCCCAAACAGTCGGGAATGCTTCTGTCTCTAGACCTACAAAAGGCCTTTGATTCCATTTCCTGGCCCTATGTCTTCACCATATTAAAGCATTGGGGTTTTGGTCCACGATTTATGGGTATCATACAGGCACTTTACTCTACTCCCTCCGCAAAAGTTAGGATACAAGGCTGCTATTCTAAACCCATATCGATAAGACAGGGAACCAGACAGGGTTGCCCATTGTCGCCACTAATTTTTGCAATAGCAATAGAGACGCTTGCCATAGCGATTCGTCAAAACCCGGACATTAAAGGGGTTTCCTGTGGTCCCCAAACTCACAAATGTGGCCTTTTTGCAGATGACATTATGCTTTTCATAACATCTCCCATTATCTCTCTGCTAAGCAACTTTTCTACGTTATCGGGCCTTCAGGTGAACTACTCCAAATCGCAAGCCCTTAATGTTTCCCTAGACTCCTCCACAGTAGATCTTCTGAAACAATCCTTTAAATTTCAATGGAGTGAATCTTCCATCAGATACTTGGGTATTAACCTCACAGCTAAAATTGAAAGTCTATACAGTCACAACTATCCTCCCATGTATCGTAAATTAGAAACAGATCTGCGCAACTGGACACAACACACCATTTCCTGGCTGGGAAAGATAAATGCCATCAAGATGACATTACTTCCTAGATTACTATATCTATTTCGATCCCTCCCCATTCCCATTAGGAAAGACCACATCAAAACCTTCCAAAGTAAGCTTCTAAAATTCGTTTGGGGCAAGGCAGGGTACAGATTGGCCCAAGGAATCCTTTATGCGCATAGGAAAAGAGGGGGCTTAGGTCTTCCTCATTTATATAAGTATTATCAAGCAGCCAGGCTTGCCCAAATATCTATGGTTTATTCCAAATTTGAGAAGCCTGATTGGATCCAAATAGAAAAACATGCAGTTCCTCGCTTTACTCTAGACTTCTTATTGTGGACCCCTCAGAAAAATAGACCCCCAATTCTCTCCCCTACATTGTCCCACTCCTTCGCCCTATGGGACTCCTTACGTTCTTCACCTTCACTTGTCTCTGTATACAAACCCTTGACCCACTTATTTAACAACCCACAATTCCCCCCAGGTAACAACGTTCTGGCCTTTAAATGGTGGGTTGATAAAGGTCTATATAGAATAGGTCACTACTTTACAGCTGCAGGACCGCTCACTCTTAAACAATGCATTAAAAGATTTGACCTCCCCAACTCTGAACTGTTTAGGTTCCATCAAATTCACCACTTTTTGCAATCCCTATGTAAAGACAATCCTACCACGCCAGCATTCACGGATTACGAAATTTGGTGCGGTCAGGCCATGGACCAGAGGGGGGGGGGGGGGATCTCCACGGTCTACACATCACTTACGGCTCCTATCTCCAAGACGTCCTTTATGGTCGCTTGGGAAACTGACTTCAATTTTCTCTGGACCAAAGAGAAATGGCATTCTGCATGTGCTAAATCATTCCGGGGGATTCTTAATACCACACTGATGGAAGCTGGCCTAAAAGTGATGACCAGATGGTACTATACGCCTTTCAGAATAGCCTCAATGTTTCCGGCTACCAGCCCCCTATGCTTCAGAGGGTGCCAACTTTTAGGTACAATGTCACATATATGGTGGGAATGCCCGAAGATTCGATCATTCTGGAAAAAAATCTTCAATATGATTGACAAATTGGTTGGCTCTTCTGTCCCCAGGTCCCCCTTGATAGCCCTCCTACATGAATCCATCCCCCACATATCTAAGCCCTCTAATAGATTGGTACAGTTCGTGCTTTTAGGAGCTAAGCTCACGATTGCTAGGGCTTGGAAAAAACCGAGCATACCTCTCTCAATGGCTAAAAGGAAAATCTCATGGGTAATGTCTCAGGAAAAACTTACCAGTCTGTTACAGGACACATCTGAAAAATTTGAAGCCACCTGGGAACCGTGGGCCCGACTAATGGGGCTATCCAACTTCCCCTTCTTGTCATAAACAGGCTTCTTCATTTGGACGGGTAATGGTGCTCCTTCCCCTCTCTTTCTCTTCCCCCTTCTCTTTCCCACTCTATATCTTGCTCTACTTTTCTATTTCCTTTTTATATCTGCTATTCCATTACGGACAAAATTTAGGTCAGTTTATCTTAAGGACGATGTCGAGGTACAAATGCTCCTGATTTGCTCGGTTTACAATAACAGACCCTCAGGCGGAGGATCAAGCAGAGTTAGGTCTGTTGCCTAACACACGAGCATAGTTATCTTGTCCTTGGGGTTTGTGATGCTCTGCATTGCTGGTGGGGTTTGGCACCAGCCCTCTCTGACACAGTGTGATCCCCTTGGGGGTGTCGGAGGGTGCTGGGGCTGAAACTAAACTGCTCATTCTCCTTTCCCAGCCTACTGGCTTTCAGTCAAGATTCAAACCTAGACCTTGATGCCTACTATAAGTACACAGCGTGATCACTCTTCCCAGGGACCAGTTTCCGTATCTTCTTTATTCTCACCTTATGTTTGTCAATTTGTTTGGGTTTCTGCACCTCTATATTTTTGATTATACCTCTGTTTACTCTAAAATAAAAATGTGGGGTAATTTAATTCAACTAATTATCAAATTCAGGAACCCGGTAATATAGCTACCCCATGTCGGGCAGGCATAGCCTCCGCCCACACACAGTAAGATCCCGACAGGGGTGTATGGGCGCTGAGGCTGAATACCCGATCTTACTGAGAAATTTTCGGGGTAAGCCACTATAAAACCCTCCATGAGACACTAACACGCCTGTTCAGGTCAAAGAAACCTCTAGCTGCCTTGCAGTTTTATAGGCTCTAGCAGTGTTTTAAGGTTATTTCCTGAATCTTTATAGTTCTTTTGCATTTTCTAGACATATTGCTGAATCTAGTACAGTGCAACAGTACATTTCAAGATTGTAATGGAATGTAATGATATTTTGATATGTATCTGATTATTTGTAATATGAAATTTCTTCAATAAAACTATTGAAACGGAAGAATGACTATACGATTTGGTTGATTACGAAGTTATTTGACCGCCTCAAGGGAACAACGGTTTTCTTGGCTTTGCCAACTATTATAGGAAGCTCCTGACTATTATGACCAAAAAGGATCGTAAACCCACAGAGTTGGTCTCCGGAGTCCATTAAGGAATTTGAGAGTCTCAAGGCTGCCTTTGTTTCTACTCCTGCGTTGGCACACCCTGATCCTATGTTACCTTTTATCCTTGAGGTTAATGCTTCTGAGACAGGCGTTGGCACCCTTCTGTCTCAACAGCCTACCTCTGAGTGTGCTATGCATCCTTGTGGCTACTTTTAGCTGTTAGCGATAATTTTAGCCCTAAAAGAATGGAGACATCTCCCAAAAAGGGCATTATGGGCTCTTTTCTTGTCAAGTTTCAATTACATTGTCTCATTCTTACCCGGTACTAAGAATGTAAGGGCTGGCGCTTTGTCACAACAATTTTCCTCCACTTCCAAGATGGAGTCGGTTCCGGTTCCTGTGATTCCTCTTGATCGTATTCTGGCTACGGTTCGCACCAGTGTCACTTCTACTTTGCGTGAAAAAATTCTTGCTGCTCAAGTCCATGCTCCTTCTAAGAAACCTTGTGACCGCTATTTTTTCCCATAGAATCTCCATACTGCCGTGCTCTAGACTTACCATTCTCCCAAGGCTGCTGGCCACCCTGGGAAGAATCAACTCTTTTGGCCTAGTCTATGTGCTGATGTAACCACCTTCATAGCTGCCTGTTCCATGTGTGCTCCGAGTAAGACTCCACGACACCTGCCAGTGGGCCTCCTACAACCCATACCCAATAGAGAGAGGCCCTGGACCCACCTGTCTATGAATTTCACTGAGTTACCCAACTCCCAGGGCAACACAGTTATCCTTATGGTGGTTGACGGGTTCTCGAAATGTCCATTGTATTACACTTAAGAAGTTGCCCACTTCTAAGGAACTGGCTTCCATTTTTGCCCGGGAGATCTTTCGCTTACATGGGCTACTGTGATTGTCTCAGACAGGAGTAGTCAGTTTGTGTACCGGTTCTGGCGAACCTTTTGTGCACAGTTGGGAATTCAGCTTGGTTTCTCCTTTGTGTATCACCCGCAGTCTAATGGGGCTGCAGAACGAGCCAATCAGTCCTTGGAGCAATTCCTACATTTCTATATTTCTGACCATCATAACAACTGGTCAGACCTCTTACCGTGAGCGGAGTTTGCTCACAATAGTGCCTTAAATTTTGCTTCCCGATTGTCCCCGTTTATGGCGAACTATGGTTTCCAACCTTCCATGTTGCCTGACTGATTTGTTCCACAGAGTATTCCTGCATTAGAGGAGCATCTCTGTGGTCTTCGTTCCACTTGTGCAAAAGTCCAGGAGGCTTTGCGACATGCTAATGATCGGTACAGACTCCATGCTGACCACAGGCGCCTGCCTGTGCCTTCCTACCAGGTTGGGGACAGGGTTTGGCTGTCATCTCGCAACCTCCAACTTCGTGTGTTCTCTCTGAAACTCGCACCTCGGTTTATTGGGCCTTTCCGTATTCTTCGCAGGATTAACTCAGTGGCTTACACGTTACCTTCCTTCCAATATGCGTATCTCAAATATATTTCATGTCTCCTTATTAAAACCTTTGGTCTGCAACCGCTTTACCACCTCAGTGCCTCGTCCTCACCCTGTAGAGGGTTGAGAACCATGAGGAGTATGAAGTACAGTCCATTGTTGACTCCTGTAGGTTCCGTGGGTGCATACAGTACCTGGTGCATTGGAAAGGGTACAGTCCGGAGGAACACTCTTGGGTCTCATCCTCGGACATACATGCCCCTGTCCTCCTCCATAATTTCCATAGATGTTTTCCCCTCAAGCCTGGTGGTCCTCCGAGGGGGAGGGGTCATTGAGGAGGGGGTGCTGTCAGGGCTGGGCTCAGACCTTCCTTCTCAAAGCTGGCCGCACAGCTGTTGGCTAATTGCCAGCTCCTATCTCTCCACAGTGACTCACGTGTTGATGATATCCTGCTCGTCAGTCCTGCCTACTTAAGCTGTCCAGTCCAGATGATCTCTGCCTTCACCTTCGTCATATCGGTAGAGACACTCTCTTGTGTTCCTGTTAAAGACTTTGCTTTTTTGACATTCATTCTGGCTCCAGATCCTGCTTGCTGTTCTACTACGCTCATCTCTGGCTCCCTGACGTTTTGGCTTGTCTGACTATACATTCCGGTTCCTAAACTCTGGCTATGTTTTGACTACATTTACTCTGTTTACCTTTTTTTTATTATTATTAAACAAGTGTGATTTAACTTTACTTCTGTCTCAGTCTGATTCATGGTTTCTGACATTCATTCTTCCATTTGGTATACCAGCTGGACTACAGATACTCTCCTCACCTCTATGTCGTGAAACTTCCACTGCACCACCAACCCTCCACCCAATCTTGTATACACAGACTTGTTATGAACACCTACCTAACTGCGAGTACTTACTATGCATACACCATCAGAGTTCCCAATAGCTCTTAAAAATGTGACTTTAAATGTTAACGGGTTGACCCACCCAGCCAAACGAGCCTCACTTTGGCAAACTGCCAAGACACTATCTTGCTCCATCTTGTGTGACCAGGAAACACACATCAAAGCTACCACTAATGCACCCTGTACTCACAAGGACTTTCCACACATCTTCAAGGCTTCAGGCCCAAAAACGAAGGGTAGTATGATTGCAATACAAAACTCTGTGACATTTCAACTGCAGGAGTCCATTTCAGACCCATTAGGGAGATACTTAATTGTGATTTGCACTATCAATGGGGCTCTCTTTACTTTAGTTTTGCTCTATGCCCCAAACTCCCACCAGATTTGCCAGATACAGAAGGGCTACCTAACTATTTGTTGAGATTTCAACATTGTACCTGACTCATCTATAGATACTATAGATACTTCGAACCCGCATTCCAGACGGGACCCCAATCTTTCCAAATTTATTCATGATAATACACTTTTCGATGTTTGGAGGTGTCACCATACTACTGAACGAGGGTTTATATTCCTATTCACTGTGCATAATTCATACTCTCATCTAGATTACTTTTTGGTTGACAAATGGTTATTACAGAAAATCAGTGAGTCTGATATTGCACCTATATCTTGGTCTGACCATGTGCCTGTCAGCATTGTTGTTCCCAACCCATCATCACCTCCATCCTACAAACTATGGAGGGCTATTATATACGTAATGAAATCTTCTCCCTATGCAGAAACTATGCAGAAACAATTAACGGAATTCTTCAGTTCAGTATCAGACTCCGCTACTTTGTGGACAGCACACAAGGCATTTTTTAGAGGTATTTTAAAACAATTAAGTTCCCAGGCCAAAAAATGGACGACGCAGCATATAGACCAGATCGCCAAAGACCTAGAATCTGCAAACTCTGCAAACATGATTAACCCCCGGCCAAACCACACTTTGTGAAATAATGGCTGTGCGCCAAGAGCTCAGAGACCTTCTGCTAGACACATTTGAAAAAAATATGCGCAGGTTTAAAGCTAAACACTATGCGACCGACAATAAAGCGAGGAAAGCACTGGCCCACCATATCAAATCTGAAATTCCCTACATTTTACATCCAACTACCAAGGGCAAACTCACCAACCCATAGCATATAGCCTACGCTTTCAGTGAATATTACAATACTCTCTACAACATATGAGAGGACTCCACTACTCATCACACCACTCCGGCCTCGATTGATGCGTTCTAAAAGCACCTGAAACTACCATCTCTTCCCCTGAACAATAACAGGAACCAAACTCACAATTTACAATAGAGGAACCTAGTAACAAATCACCTGGTCCCGATGGGCTCCCAGGGGAATATTATAAACAATTTCATGACACACTAGTGCCCCATATTTGTCACCTATTAAATGATGCTACCTCTTAATCTGCCTTTCCAAATAAGATGTTAAAAGTGATTTTAATAACATTGCCTAAACCAGGAAAAGATCCCACAACGCCACAAAACTTTAGACCGATTTCTCTACTAAACAGCGACCTCAAACTATACACCAAAATTATAGAAACACACTTAATGAAACCCCTCCCCTCTCTCATACATAGAGACCAAGAAGGCTCATAAAAGGGAGGCAATCCTCCGACACTACAAGACGTTTAGTGAATATTATTCATTTTGATGTGCGAACTTCCACGCTTTCTCTGCTCTTATCGCTAGATGCAGAGAAGGCGTTCAACAGAGTTAACTGGGCCTATCTACGTGCACTAAACAAATTCAAATTCGTGGGCAGAATCTTCTCTGCTATTACAGCATTATACACCAACCCTACTACCCAGGTCTATGTTGAAGAAATGCTCTCCTGTCCCTTCTCTATAACGAATGGCACCAGGCAGGGTTGCCCACTTTCCTCTCTGATCTTCAACCTTAGAATGGAACCCTTAGCAGAACATATTAACTATGAACCCAACTATTTCAGGATTCAAGATTGGCAACTTGGTGCAAAAGATTAGTCTCTTCCCGGATGATATCATCCTCATGGTTACAAATCCAACTTCTTCATTGCCAAATATCCACTCTGTACTGAGTTTGGAGAGGTCTCATACTACAAAGTAAATGATACAAAATCTCATATTCTTGATCTTGGCCTCAACGGGACCACCAGAAATTTCTGGAATTGACATTTCCCTACCCCTGGATCGACTCAGGGATTAATTACTTAGGCATAACACTTACAAAATCAGTAAAACAGTTCTATAGCAACAACTACATTCCTTTTAAACAACAATTTTCTCAAGACCTGGATTCTCTGGTTAAATTAGAATTTTTCCGGGCAGGTCGCTTAGCTGCCTTCAAAGTGAATGTGTTACCTAAGCTTGTATATCTCTTCAGGACCCTAGCAATTCCACTCCCCAAATCATGTCTCAATTTTCGCCAGAGCTACCTGAATAGATATATATGGCAAGGAAAGAAACCGCAAAGTGCTTGTTTTAGTGACCATACACAGACTCATATGGGGTTCCAACCTCACAAACATACCAGACTAATACCATGCCACCATATTAGCACAGCTAAAGGATTGGTTTTACACCTCACCACTCGCGCATTAGTACCATTTTTTGACCTTCAATCTTGGTTATTTAGCCTGCGCCCTGGGTCTACGATTCCTACTCACTATTCTCCCACTATAATAGCCTCCTCGTAGGTATGGTGGAATCTGAGATCAACCATTTGGAGAGAGACCCACAGTTCTAATATCTAATACCCAACATTCAAGTAACTATGTGGGGAAACAAAGGCATTGCAACAATCAATTTCTTATATGACAAAGGGTCTCATAAAACATTTGGAACTCTTAGTTCTAAATTCAAGCTTACACCTCAGGATTACTATAAATATATTCAAATATCCAAATGCCTCAAACACAATACTTATATCCTAGCTTCTATACCCACTCAAGCAATATTATACTTTACCTCTACTCTGGGAAAAAACAATCTTTACAAAACTCCCTCCCCTACACAAATGGGAACTGGACTTACAACACCATTACTCCGAACCCAAATGGAAAGTGACTTTCTCTGCCATATATAAAGCTACCTCTTGTTCTACCTTATGGGAACGTACCAAAAATGAACCCATTGCTGGTATTTGACACCTGCACTCCTTGCAAAAAATTCAAAGGACACACAACTCCGCTATGCTGGAGAATGTGTGGCGATACAGGAACAATTTTACACCTAATGTGGGACTGCCCCTGTTTGCAAACCTATTAGGAAAAAAAATTCCAAATCCTAACGTAAATAGTAGGCCACCCCTACCTACCTAACCCAGCCCTAGCAGTACTCAACCTAAATATAGTTCAAGTACCTCCAAAATTATGGAAAGTGGGGGCACACGTCTTATTAGCAGCTCGACTATACATGATGTGAATGTGGAAGTCACAGGACCCTCCAGTTCTTCTAGATACTTATCCAAACCCACTATACATACGAACTTCAGTTGCTGTTTTCTTCAGAGCAGAAACAGGATATATCCCTGGGACTTCACTGAATATTTCTAGAAACTGTGATCATTAACTGCTAAATAGGAGATCGTTTGGATACCTTGGTCTGGTGGAACGGCTGGAGGAGCCATTAAGGGACATCACGACAGGTTATCGGTGAATCAGCTGGAGGAGCCACCAAGGGATATCACCCCCGGTTATTTATATATGCCAATTACCCCTGCAGGGGTAATAGGAGCTGGTGAGTGGGGAGCCTTAAGGGGGAGCACAAGAGTCACCTGATCTGCTGGTCACATTGGAGTTTCCGGCAACTTTTTCAGCAACATTGCTTATCACTTGTTTGGGACTAATATTATATATTTATATTTTTTCAATACACATATACATTTTTTGATGGACTGTTGGTTTATATATATATTTTTTAGCATTTTTGCTTTGACACTTTATTTTTATTTCTATATACATATTAGTGTTTATGGTGCGGCTTTTCTACAGATGGTATTCAGTTATTCTTTGGATATTTAGGATTAATGACTTTAACTGATGTTTCAAGTAGAGGTATTATTGCACTTTAATTTATCACATTATACAGTGGTATATGTGACTTTAATTATTATCACTATCACTATTAGAGCACATTAACCTTTGGGTTTGCACCACTGTTAGGTATTAAGGGATTGGGACACTTCAATGCAGTCTAGGGTAGCGCCACTTACCCCATTCTAGTTTTTACCATTTACCATAGCCCCTTTGGGGAGTCTATTAGGGGAGGCTGTAACCCTTGTTTGTTCCTAAGCACAGAGTTTCCCTTATTTTTTCTGTTCCTATCACTCAGAAACCAGTACTACTGAGGGGTCCCAATACCAAAAGGGAATGTAGATTAACATTCTGTGAGCACTGGGTATCATGCTTAATCTACAAATTGTGGACAGGTAGGGTTTATCTTTCTGTAATGTGAGTAAACAGTGCAGTGTGATCTTTCTTTTACATTTGCCGGGTATATATTTATATACTGTGCTCATAGAAGGAAAAGATTTACACAACCATCTTGCTGCAAAGATGGTATCTCGCATTGTGAATTCTATGTTCCAAGCCTATTACCATTTGTTTTAGCTCAATAAAATATCAATGCTGCATGTTTAGAAAAATACATTATGTGCTGAGGCAAAGAAGTTAGATATACACACTGTCAATGCCTCCAGTTAATAGAATTGACCTTTGTGGATAGCAATTAAAAGTGGGTACAAAAGAAATTGAGTATGTTCTTTTGCATTTACTATTAAGTACTATCTAGGTCAATTCCATTATCATATGGTATTGGCATATTTTGCAAATGGGAAACTGTTTTTTCTTTTCTGTTAGGCTTTAGCTGGTTCTCTGCTAAATTGTTAATTTAAATGCATTCCTTTTAAATTCAGTCTTTAAATGTTTGTGCATAAGCTCTAGGTGGACAGGCACATCCTTGTAAATCAAAAAGAATATGTAAGTAGAATTTTTAAAAAACATGATCTTTTCATAAGATTTTTTAGACTTTGTTTCATTTATGGTAAATTCAAATATGCAAGAAATTCAAATTATCCTAGATCACAATTAGGTATAAAATTAATGTATGTAAAATTATGTTGTTTAGCCCTTTAAATCCTAACCCTTTAAGTCCTAGGGTAGTCAAAAACCTTCATGACCAGACCAAATGTTAAATCTGCTGTAAAGTATATACTGCATATTTTTAATAAAATAACAAACATGTTATTCTTACCTGGTATTGCACAGAGCAGCCCAAACAACATTCTTCTGGGGTTCACCTCTGGCACTCGTGGCTCCACCTTTTAGCTGTAGGAGAACAACAAGAGAGATTAAGTTAGCTAGCAAGTTAGTTATTAATAGAGTTAATAAATAAGGAAAGGAGAGCTGGGGTTTGACAGAGGCAGGAGAGAGGGGCAGAAGAGGGGAAAAAAGAAAGGGGGGGACAGACCAAGATGGTCACAAGATGGTCACAAATTGATTGGTCTCCTTGCTGTCTAGGTGTTGCTTCCAGCAAAATCACCACTTCTAACAGTGCTGTCAGACCCTAACTTTGCCTCATACTATCAAGATCCTCCGGGAGCTTTCCTGTACTGCCTACAGTGCCCAAATTTTTTCCTATGGATCTCCTGATCTACTACTCAGGGACATGTGGAGAAAACTAGTTACCACCCGTGGCTGTGTCAACATTACCAGCTCCCATCCTTCACAACCACACTGACAGGCTGGCCCCTGAAACTCCTTGCAAGGCTGTACTGCCTCTATGACACTTACCGGTTACCAGCTAACCATATGAAATCCTGGGGACACATGGAGAGCCTCATAACACCAGCGGCTTTATCTGTAACTGATGTCAACTAGTTAAGGCTAGGGATGGGCTGAAAGAAACCCATTGAAGTCAATGGGATCCGAACGTGAAAAATCTAAAGTGCCCATTTTTAAGGCTTAAATGCAAGTAATTGGGAATACAATGGTTATGCGGGTCCGGGTACTGCCCTGGGGGACAGGTATCAATGAAAAAAAGTTTGTAAAAAACATAATTTTTAAATGATGCTTGCAGTGAAAGTATAAAAATGCAAAATTTATTTTAATATAGTGCCTGGGGGGTCCCCTTACTCCACCCGTAAAGTGGCACATCTGTACTGTGTAAAGAAGCTGCTGCAGCAATAATTGCATTTATAAAGCCCAAAAAATGGCTTTCTTTATTTTGTAAGCAACGGCTTGGGGAGCCAGTCTATATGATGAGGACACAATGTAGTGCACTGGGAACAAGATTAGAGCTTTTTTGGCTAAATTCTGGTGTCTCTACCACAGACTTTGGATTTCTACTTCTGTAATGGGTGCAGAAAAATTGTTCTTTGGGTGTCGGTGGCGCCTTCACACTGTGACCCTATAGAGGTACTCCTGATGAAACACCAAAAACAATCTTCCAGATGAAATCAACACCCACAACACTAGGCAGCCTAGAAGTCCTGCAGAGATTCCACATCCCAAAAACACTTAACCAGCGACATTGGCATCAGGGGCTTTGTAGCTGCTGGTAATTTATGCAATGTGGAATAGTTCTTCCAGCGACTTTGTGGATTCTAGTAAACCATTCTTTGGGTGGGTATCTGCGTCAGTGTTGCCAACCGTCTGTGTTTTTACGGGCAGCCTGTAAAAACGGGGCTATTTTTTCATGTTTGTGAAAATCTGTAATCTAAAAATCTTGCCAGTAAAAATGATGGTCCCCGGCTCGGAACTGTGCATGTGCAGTTCCGAAGCTTGCCGAGAGTCTCCGATCATCTTTCTGACACTGCTGCTAGTAGCTACTTGTCCTGTACCCTCCCCCTTCTACAGCGCGCCTTATTTGATTTCCGCACAGGAGATGCTGGAAGGGGGAGGAGTGGAGTCAGCCTGCAGTGTGGAGCTGGATAGACTTCAGCCCAGCAGAGGGTAAGCTAGCTATTAGCAAAGCTGATAAAAATACAGTTGTGTCATTGCCTTGTCTTAGTGGGCAGGAGGGAGGGCTTGTGTACAGTAGTAGATCGTTTTTTCTGTTTTTTTGTGTGTCAGATGAGATCTGCTTTGCTTCCAAAGGGAGGAGGTTTCCTGAGATCTCCCCCAATCTCTACCTATTGCCTACAGTTCTCACCAGTCCAGTACAGGCACAGCCTCCCCAGTCCTTTCCAGAGTTACCACCTCATGTGTCTGGGGCACTACAAATCCGAGCATGCCAGGAGAAGAGAGGAAGCAGCAATATGATTTGGCTGATTTTCAGATGAAAAGTGCTGCTGTATATTGTGTTTGTACAGTGTGTCTGTATAGTGTGTATACTGTATGGTCATAATATAATTGATTATTTATTGTGCTTGATGGTCTTAAGGTGTTTATTTATATATTTTTATCTGAGTAAGTAGTGAGCACATTTGGTCTCCTGTAGTATGTCTGCTACCTCTGACCATTTGCTGTATCATGTCTGCAGCCTATGACTGTCTCCTGTATCATGTCCGCAGCCTATGACCGTCTCCTGTATCATGTCGGCAGCCTGTGACCGTCTCCTGTATCATGTCGGCAGCCTGTGACCGTCTCCTGTATCATGTCGGCAGCCTATGACCATCTTCTGTATCATGTCCGCAGCCTATGACCATCTTCTGTATCATGTCCGCAGCCTATAACCGTCTTCTGTAGCATGTTCGCAGCCTATGACCGTCTCCTTTATCATGTCCGCAGCCTATGACCGTCTCCTGTATCATGTCCGCAGCCTATGACCGTCTCCTGTAGCATGTCCACAGCCTATGACTGTCTCCTGTATCATGTCCGCAGCCTATGACCGTCTCCTGTATCATGTCCGCAGCCTATGACCGTCTCCTGTATCATGTCTGCAGCCTATGACCGTCTCCTGTATCATGTCCGCAGCCTATGACCGTCTCCTGTATCATGTCCTCCGTTTTGGTTTGTTTGTGTCATCAGGTGGTGTAGGTTGATTGCCTTATTGGTATTGTCCCTAGCCTCACAACCAGGGATGAAGCCTACTTGGTCCTGGGAGATGATAGAGGGGATAAGTGGTAAGAGACTGTTTGCTAGTATTTTAGAAAATAATTTGATGTCCACATTCAGCAGTGAGATTGGTCTGTAGTTTCCTGTTTGTGTACGGTCTTTCTTGTCTTTGGGGATGACCGTTATGTGGGCTTCCAGCATCCCACGCGTGAGAGGGTTTGAGGGTCAGGGGGAGTTGAAAGCATTTAAAAAGGGGGTTTGGAGTCTAACCGGGTTTTAGTTGTTTTATTGCTTGTTCCCATTCTTTTATGGTGATCAGGGATTCAAGAGCTGTGGTGGCATCTTCAGAGATTTTCCCAGGGGCAAATTGGTCCAGAAACTACTTGATCTCGTTAAATCTTTTAGAAGGTGGGGCAGATGTGCTGAGGTCGTATAGGGAGGAGTAGCATTTTTCAAATTCCTGTTTTTCTTGAGTGTCTTACCTGTAGAGGACTGTAATTGATGTATTGTGTTGTTGACTTTTTTCGTACATAGTGCTTTTACAAGGAGGTGGCCACATTTATTTACGAACTTGTAAAAGAGTTTCTGTGATAAGGTGAATCTTTTCCTGAGGTTATGGCCTAGCTCTTCTTGTATGCATGTACGAGTTTTGATAAGTTCTAAGTGGGTTTGTTGAGCTAAATTGCATCTGTGTAATGCTTCAAGCTTTTTAGTGAAAGTTTGGTGAAGTTCTTTTCTCTTTTAACTGCTGCTGTTAGGGAGATCAG
The DNA here is from genome assembly GCA_028564925.1 of Lithobates sylvaticus. NCBI lineage: Eukaryota > Metazoa > Chordata > Amphibia > Anura > Ranidae > Lithobates > Lithobates sylvaticus. Next base: position 240,957,144 of record CM053026.1, read on the forward strand.
TTTACCTCTTACTACACAGTGAAGTAATTGACTAGACATTTGCACATCTCTTGTTCCTTTATTTTATCCATCAGGATGGTTGGGTCTAGTCTCCATATGTGTGTACGTGTAAGTTTGTCAGGGAAGGTAAGTTGACTGAGATGGGGTGGTGGTCAGAAAATGTCATTGGTTCTATACTTGCCACTGTCAGAGTTAGGAGATCCTGTTGTGTAAGGAAGATATAGTCAAGAATGGAGTATCTGTTGTGGGGAACAGAAAAAAAGGTAAAGTCCTTGTCTTTTGGGTGGAGGGTGCGCCAGGTGTCATGGAGTAGCAGGTCTTGAAGACATTGTCTGATTTGTCTAATTGCCCTATATGGTAGATGGTAGACATGGGAACTGCCAAAAAATTCGTTTCGTTTCGTTTCGTCCCGTTTCGTATATAAAAAAATTCGTAATTCGTAATTCGTGTACGAAATTCCGTTCGAATTCGTACGAAATACGAAATTCGGACGAATCGTAATTTTTTTTACGAATCGTTAGTAAAGTTACGAATCGTTACGAATCGTTACGAATCGTTACGAATCGTTAACGCGGCTAATGAATTGTTGGTTCTCATAACACAGAGAACAATTCAAATCCAACTACAAATATCGAATTTCAATTTCAAGTTACGAATCGTTACGAATCGTTATGAATAGTTACGAATCGTTACGAATCGTTATGAATAGTTACGAATCGTTAGTAAATCCAACTACCAATATCGAATTTCAACTAATTTGAACGAAATTATTATAGCAGATATAACGAATGAATTCGAATGACAAAGTGTCATTTTTGCAGAAAAAAAAAAAGCGTAGGGGTCCCCCCAAATTCAATAACCAGGCCCTTCAGGTCTGGTATGGATATTAAGGGGGACCCCAGCCAAAAAAAAATAAAAAAAATGGCGTGGGGTCCCCCCCAAATATCCATACCAGACCCTTCAGGTCTGGGATGGATTTTAAGGGGAACCCCGGCCAAAAAAAAAAAAAAAAAAAATGGCGTGGGGTCCCCCTCAAAATCCATACCAGACCCTTTATCCGAGCACGCAACCTGGCAGGCCGCAGGAAAGGAGGGGGGGACGAGAGCGGCCCCCCCTCCCGCCTGAACCGTACCAGGCCACATGCCCTCAACATTGGGAGGGTGCTTTGGGGTCCCCCCCAAAGCACCTTGTCCCCATGTTGATGAGGACAAGGGCCTCATCCCCACAACCCTGGCCGGTGGTTGTGGGGGTCTGCGGGCGGGGGGCTTATCGGAATCTGGAAGCCCCCTTTAACAAGGGGACCCCCAGATCCCGGCCCCCCCCCTGTGTGAAATGGTAAGGGGGTACTTTTACCCCTACCATTTCACCAAAAAAGTGGCAAAAATGGTAAAAATGACAGGAGACGGTCTTTGACAATTCCTTTATTAAAATCTTCTTTCTTCTGGTCTTCCTTCTTCATCTTCTCCTTCCGTCATCTTCTCCTTTCTTCATCTTCTCCTTCCGGCATCTTCTTCCATCTTCTTCCATCTTCTTCTTCCTTCGATTCGCTTCTTCTTCCTCGGTCTTCTCGTCCTTCTCGTCCGGCGTCGTCGTCTCTTCTCGCAGGCCGCTCCTCGCAATGGGAGGCTCCCGCTCTGTGAGGCTTCGCTCCGGGTGACAGGTCTTTTATAAGGAAGGCACCTGGTGACCCCGCCCCCTCTGACGCACGGGGACGTCATGTGGAATTCCCTATGGCTTTCCCCATGATGTCAGAGAGGGGGCGGGGTCACCGGGTGCCTTCGTTATACAAGACCTGTCACCCGGAGCGAAGCCTCACAGAGCGGGAGCCTCCCATTGCGAGGAGCGGCCTGCGAGAAGAGACGCCGATGCCGGACGAGAAGGATGACGCCGGACGAGAAGGACGAGAAGACCGGAGGAAGAAGAAGCGAATCGAAGGAAGAAGAAGATGGAAGAAGATGCCGGAAGGAGAAGATGAAGAAAGGAAGACCAGAAGAAAGAAGAAAGAAGATTTTAATAAAGGAATTGTCAAAGACCGTCTCCTGTCATTTTTACAATTTTTGACGCTTTTTTGGTGAAATGGTAGGGGTACTTTTGTACCCCCTTACCATTTCACACAGGGGGGGGGCCGGGATCTGGGGGTCCCCTTGTTAAAGGGGGCTTCCAGATTCCGATAAGCCCCCCGCCCGCAGACCCCCACAACCACCGGCCAGGGTTGTGGGGATGAGGCCCTTGTCCTCATCAACATGGGGACAAGGTGCTTTGGGGGGGACCCCAAAGCATCCTCCCAATGTTGAGGGCATGTGGCCTGGTACGGTTCAGGCGGGAGGGGGGGCCGCTCTCGTCCCCCCCTCCTTTCCTGCGGCCTGCCAGGTTGCGTGCTCGGATAAGGGTCTGGTATGGATTTTATGGGGGACCCCACGCCATTTTTTTGGGCTAGGGTTCCCCTTAAAATCCATCCCAGACCTCAAGGGTCTGGTATGGATTTTGAGGGGGACCCTACGCCATTTTTTTTTTTTTTTTGGCTGGGGGTCCCCCTTAATATCCATCCCAGACCTGAAGGGCCTGGTTATTGAATTTGGGGGGACCCCTACACATTTTTTTATCAATGACTTCAATGAATGACAGTTCTCTGTATTACGGATCCAACAATTCATTTGCCGGCAATAGCTGCGAGTGATTTTAAATGTCTTTTTTTCCTGCAAAAATGACACATTGTACAGAGAGAGTTCTAAACACGGGAAACCTGCGCCCTTCTATATACTATATACTCTATAGTATGCCTATGAAGGGGGTCATGTTTCCGTGTTTAGAACTCTCTCTGTACAATGTGTCATTTTTGCAGGAAAAAAAGACATTTAAAATCACTCGCGGCTAATTGCCGATTCCCGCAATACAGAGAACAATTCGAATGTTGTATTGTAACTAACAAATATGTAATTTCAACTAATATGAAAGAAATGATAATAGCGGCTATAACGAATGCTTCGAATGATTCGAGATTCAGTATATCTAATATAGGGAACTGTCCCTGCACAGTGTCATTTTTGCAGGAAAAAAAAAACTATTTAAAATCACGAGTCGCAGCTATTGCCGGCAAATGAATTGTTGGATCCGTAATACAGAGAACTGTCATTCATTGAAGTCATTGATAAAAAAAAGCGTAGGGGTCCCCCCAAATTCAATAACCAGGCCCTTCAGGTCTGGGATGGATATTAAGGGGGACCCCCAGCCAAAAAAAAAAAAAATGGCGTAGGGTCCCCCTCAAAATCCATACCAGACCCTTGAGGTCTGGGATGGATTTTAAGGGGAACCCTAGCCCAAAAAAAATGGCGTGGGGTCCCCCATAAAATCCATACCAGACCCTTATCCGAGCACGCAACCTGGCAGGCCGCAGGAAAGGAGGGGGGGACGAGAGCGGCCCCCCCTCCCGCCTGAACCGTACCAGGCCACATGCCCTCAACATTGGGAGGATGCTTTGGGGTCCCCCCCAAAGCACCTTGTCCCCATGTGTATGAGGACAAGGGCCTCATCCCCACAACCCTGGCCGGTGGTTGTGGGGGTCTGCGGGCGGGGGGCTTATCGGAATCTGGAAGCCCCCTTTAACAAGGGGACCCCCAGATCCCGGCCCCCCCCCTGTGTGAAATGGTAAGGGGGTACAAAAGTACCCCTACCATTTCACCAAAAAAGCGTCAAAAATTGTAAAAATGACAGGAGACAGTCTTTGACAATTCCTTTATTAAAATCTTCTTTCTTCTTTCTTCTGGTCTTCCTTTCTTCATCTTCTCCTTCCGGCATCTTCTTCCATCTTCTTCTATCTTCGATTCGCTTCTTCTTCCTCCGGTCTTCTCGTCCTTCTCGTCCGGCGTCGTCCTTCTCGTCCGGCATCGTCGTCTCTTCTCGCAGGCCGCTCCTCGCAATGGGAGGCTCCCGCTCTGTGAGGCTTCGCTCCGGGTGACAGGTCTTGTATAACGAAGGCACCCGGTGACCCCGCCCCCTCTCTGACGTCATGGGGAAAGCCATAGGGAATTCCACATGACGTCCCCGTGCGTCAGAGGGGGCGGGGTCACCAGGTGCCTTCGTTATAAAAGACCTGTCACCCGGAGCGAAGCCTCACAGAGCGGGAGCCTCCCATTGCGAGGAGCGGCCTGCGAGAAGAGACGACGATGCCGGACGAGAAGGACGACGCCGGACGAGAAGGACGAGAAGACCGGAGGAAGAAGAAGCGAATCGAAGGAAGAAGAAGATGGAAGAAGATGCCGGAAGGAGAAGATGAAGAAAGGAGAAGATGACGGAAGGAGAAGATGAAGAAGGAAGACCAGAAGAAAGAAGATTTTAATAAAGGAATTGTCAAAGACCGTCTCCTGTCATTTTTACCATTTTTGCCACTTTTTTGGTGAAATGGTAGGGGTACTTTTGTACCCCCTTACCATTTCACACAGGGGGGGGGCCGGGATCTGGGGGTCCCCTTGTTAAAGGGGGCTTCCAGATTCCGATAAGCCCCCCGCCCGCAGACCCCCACAACCACCGGCCAGGGTTGTGGGGATGAGGCCCTTGTCCTCATCAACATGGGGACAAGGTGCTTTGGGGGGGACCCCAAAGCACCCTCCCAATGTTGAGGGCATGTGGCCTGGTACGGTTCAGGCGGGAGGGGGGGCCGCTCTCGTCCCCCCCTCCTTTCCTGCGGCCTGCCAGGTTGCGTGCTCGGATAAAGGGTCTGGTATGGATTTTGAGGGGGACCCCACCCATTTTTTTTTTTTTTTTTTTGGCCGGGGTTCCCCTTAAAATCCATCCCAGACCTGAAGGGTCTGGTATGGATATTTGGGGGGGACCCCACGCCATTTTTTTTATTTTTTTTTGGCTGGGGTCCCCCTTAATATCCATACCAGACCTGAAGGGCCTGGTTATTGAATTTGGGGGGACCCCTACGCTTTTTTTTTTCTGCAAAAATGACACTTTGTCATTCGAATTCATTCGTTATATCTGCTATAATAATTTCGTTCAAATTAGTTGAAATTCGATATTGGTAGTTGGATTTACTAACGATTCGTAACTATTCATAACGATTCGTAACGATTCGTAACTATTCATAACGATTCGTAACGATTCGTAACTATTCATAACGATTCGTAACGATTCGTAACTTGAAATTGAAATTCGATATTTGTAGTTGGATTCGAATTGTTCTCTGTGTTATGAGAACCAACAATTCATTAGCCGCGTTAACGATTCGTAACGATTCGTAACGATTCGTAACTTTACTAACGATTCGTAAAAAAAAATTCGTATTCCGTACGGAATTCGTAAAAAAAAAAAAATTCGTACTACAGATTCGTAAATTCGTACGAATTTCGAAAAATTCGTACGAATTACGAATTCGTACGAAACGAATCGCACATGTCTAGTAGATGGGATTTACTTGAGGAGGTGTCTAGAATGGGGTCTAAGGGGACATTAAAGTCTCCCCCTAAGATCAAGATTCCTTCTTGAAAGTTGGATAGATGTCATGTAATGGCTTGAAAGAAGGGGATCTGGGATGAATTCGGGCTATATATGTTTCCTAGTGTGATTGGTTTATTCCTGAAAGTGCCTTTAAGCCCCCGTACACACGGTCGGACATTCCGATCACCAAATCCGTCTGATATTTTCTGACGGATTTTGTCCGAAACTGGTGTTGCCCACACACGGTCGGACAAAGTTGTCGGAAAATCTGATTGTTCCGAACGAGGTGACGTATAAAACGTACGACAGGACTACGTAGAGCCCAGTAGCCAATAGCTTTCATCTCCAAATTTCTTCTGAGCATGTGTGGCACTTTGTGCATCAAAATTCTCTACACATGATCGGAAAAAGTCAGATCGGATTTTGTTGTCGGAAAATTTAAGGTCCTGCTCTCAAATTTAATCCATCGGAAATTCCAACGGAAAAAGTCCGCTAGAGCCCACATTTTTTCCAACAACATAATCCGATGGGACTTTTTCTATCGGAATATCCGACCGTGTGTACTGGGCATTAGAAAGATATATCTACCCTGGTCGTCAATGAGGGTGTCTGAAATTTGGATGCGTACATTTTTGGAAAGAAGTATGCAGACTCCTTTAGATTTTGAGATCAGGGAAGTGGTGTGAAAACTATGGGTGAAAAAGCAATTTGTACGTTTAGGTATTGTTTTGGTTCAAAAGTGGGTTTCCTGCAGAAAGATTACATCTGCTTTCATGCATCATATGCTGGATAGTAATTGTGAAAATTTTTCTGGGGTATTTAGGCCTTTGGCATTGAGGGAGAGTAGCTTTAAGGATAGGTCAGAGGTTTGTGATTTGGGTGGTGCCATGCTGATTGTTAGGTTGGGCTGGAAGTAAGCTGTGTTTTTCCTGAGGCAGGGGAATCAGAGAGGGGGGAGAGGAGAAAGAGAGAAAGAAGAGGAGAGAGAATAAAAATGGGGTAAGGAGGACAGAGGGGAGGGGGTAAAATAGGGGGATGGAAGGTGGGTGTTCTCTAGGTAGGGTTAGAGTAGTAAGAGGTGGATTCGGAGGTGTGTGGGATGTTTAGATGGGGGGGGGGGGGCGGAGTGACTATACTGGATGTGAGAGTGAGCCTGCAAAACCACCTAATGAACGGGGGGAGTCCGGTTTGGGTCAGCGGTGTCTATCAGAGTCCTGTGAGTTGGGGTGGTAGGTGACGTTCTACTAGAGGAGTGAGTTCAGTGTCCCTTTGAGGTCAATAGGGCTGCGCGGGGTGCTTGTATTGAGCTTGGTTGGGGGCCAGACGGGAAACAAATTTCCCCTCTGGTTCAGATGGACAACATTTGGGGAGTGTTTTGGCATGGAGAGAGGATAAATGTTTAGCTTTGTTTTGCCTTCCTAATGTGGGTTAGATTCTGAGTCCGTGAGACAATACAGGAACATATTTGCAAGTTATAACATACCGGAATTCTTGAATGTGGTTAATGCGAATAAAGAGTCGCATTACGGTTTAGAACCTTTCATAACTTTTTTACCCGTAACCTGAAATTTTGAGGTTTACATGACAAACAGTCGTAAACAAAAACATTAACAATATTATAAACAATATTAGTAACACCCGTACAGATTACGTGTAGATCTTCTGATTCCGAGGGGGATATGCTCAGCCCTGGCTCATTGAGCAATAACTTATGTATCACTCATTTAATCCATATAGGGAAATAGGCAGTGTGTCTTGATAGTGGTTGGGGGTATGTGTTTGCTCATTTGAGTAAAAAGGTCTAATGTGTTGTTGGAGAAATTGTGGGATCCTTACCTGTGCATATCCCTCTCGGACATCAGATCACACTGTTACTCATCTCCGTTACATTCCAGTTGTATCATGGTCATGGCAAAAACAAGCAGAATGACATGTTATTTGGTCATATTACTATTCAATTACTGCACTTTAAGGGAGTGAAAGGTTAATGAGGATAAAGCTTGAAGAGGGGGGAGGGGGTAGTCAAGGGCAGTGGGCGGGTTTAGAGAGAGGGTAGAGGGAGTTGGAGGGGAGGAAGGGAGGGGAGTGGGTGGATATAATAGTATCTCAGGCCGAGTTAGAGTGGTTTGGAGCTAGTCCAATGCTGTTCAAGGTATCTGCTAAGGATGGTACCATAAGGCAGTAAAGCAGTCCAGAGAGTTACTTGGTGCCAGGTAATGAGAAAAATAGATTAGATTACTAGTCTTCTGTATTACTGCTATTGATGAAGAAGTATTTGGATCGCCTTGAAGCAGGATATCTGGAGAGAAAAAAAAAGGGGGGGCAAAGGGAAGAAGGGAGCTGCCTCTCATTTTTGCTTACACCTTCTGTGCAGAGCTGTAGAAGATCAGCAGGTTGCCGAGAAGTTCTGTGAGAGGGCTATTGTAAAGGGGTAGCCATGTCTTCTTGCACAGGGGTAAGTTGTGAGATTATTTGTCTGAGAGCAAGGGAGAATCACTTGGGTATTGTGGTTCAGAGCTGTCGTCTCCATACAGGGTTTCCCTTTGTGAGTGGTCAGATCTCGTTGGTCCAGTGGTGAGGTTTGGAAGTACACAGGGTGGATTTTAAGGGTGGATAAAAATAGCTCTGGGGATGTATCTTTCAGGAGTCCACTTTGCCAACCATTATGAATGACATAAGTGCAAACTATGCTGTTGCTTGCTGTATGTTGTTGCTGTATGTTGGACAGGTTGATTTAAGGATTTAAAGGAGCAAGAGTCGTCGGGCATAGAATGCAGAGCGTGGGCCTTGTGCAATGAGTGAAGCAGGTGCCGGAATATAAGACTGGGGTTTGTAATCTCTAAAGGTATGGGGCAAGTGGACTGGATTTGTGCTGTCCGTGTTAATAGTTTTCCGGGAGTTAGAGTTAAGGGAAGAGATTTTGTGAGTTTCAGGGTGGTGACCTTAATCAGATCAGAAGGAAGCTAATCCACTTTGTAAGGCCATGGTAGAGTGATTGCCAACGTTCCAGAGTGTACAAACAAGCATTACAATTTGTGGTTACGTTAATCTTTAATGGGTATTGGAGAACAGGTCAAGAAGATAGAGTCTCTGTGCTATGTAAAAAGAGGAGGGATAGTGCATTTACCTCTCTAGGTGATGTGAGCCCTGCGGTGCGCTGGTGAAGCCGTAGGGCTGCCATTATGTGGTGTTCCTGAGGCCCTTAGTGGAGAGTGAGGAGGGAGAGGATGGGGGCGGCAGCGTCTAATGCTGAAATTGCCCGCTTCATCAATACCTTCCATGGATGTGGCTCTCTTGGGGCAAGTGGAAGTCACTGTACCAGGTAAATATGTGGTAAGTCGACTAGTGGGATGTCCAGAGTGGTGCAGAAATTCACTTTACTGCCAGTCGACCCCATAGATAGCCCCCTACCCCATGAGGCGGAAATAGCGAACCAAATAAAATATCTCGGTATAAACATTTCCAGAGACCCCAAACAAGTTATAGCAGATAACTTAGTCCCACTACTAACTAAATTTAAGGGTAAAATCTAAATTTGGAAAAAAACTCCCACTATCTGCGGCAGGCCGTTGCAATTTAATTAAAATGATACACCTGCCACAACTTCTGTATGTCCTGCACAACTCCCCAGTATGGATCTATAAAAAATGGTTCCATAAGATCGACACTTCATTTAGAGAACTAATCTGGAAAGGGGGCTCATCACAAATCAGCCTAAATACCTTACAACTTTCTAATAAGGAGGGAGGAGTCACCCTCCCACATCCCTTTAGCTACTTTTTGGCAGCGCAGCTCCAACATATGGGTGGTTGTGAATCTGAGGGAGAAGGTCGAGAGAGGAAGACTCTCTTATGTAACTCCCTGCATAACTCTCTGGTAGAAACTTTGGAGGCAGGGACCTTGTTGCGGGGGTTGCCCACTCTTGACTTGATGGCAAGAGTGTGGGAAGTGGTAAAAAAAAACCCTGGGATATAGAGGATTTATAGAATATTCCCCCCTATGGGAAAATAGTAAGCTGGGTGAGGTGCAGAAACTGGGGACAATTAGAGAATGGGAAAGACGAGGTATAAAGTACATTTTACAGCTTTACCAAGATGGAAAGTTAAAATCCTTTCAGGAATTAAGAGAGCAATTTTCAAATCCTTTTTTAGATACTTTCAGGTAAGACATGCTATGTTAGAATAGTTTAAAGGGAGGACAATAGAATGGTGTAATATTCCAGTACAAGAGAAAATCACCAAAGCTAACTTACGGTGACTTTATGTATACCCAAGTATACATAAAGGGATCTGGGAAGGATTGCAAGTAAGGTCCTATAGGAAGAAATGGGAAAAAGATGTGGAAGATATATCGGAATGGGAAAGGATTCTTGAACTCGCCCCATGGGTATCGATCTCCCCACCCCAGTGGATGTCACACTTATTTTTACTATATAGAGTTTACTACATGCCACAAAAGCTTTTTTGGTTTGGTCGAAGACAGGGTGCTACCTGTCCTAGATGCGGAAGGGCAAAGGGGGACCTGATCCATATGTTTTGGAGATGTCCAAAGCTATTCCGATACTGGAGGAGGTGGTGGATATTATAGCCCAGGTGTTCGAAGTGCATATTGACACGGATCCCATGCTATATGTGTTGGGGTGGATAGAGGGAGAGGGTAAACCAAAAGACACCCAACTAGCAATTTTGAGATGCCTTTTTCAGGCGAAGAAACTTATTGCTCAGAAATGGCAATCTTCCACCCCCCATCTAGTAGGGAATGGGAACAGAGTATGGAGGTGGTGATTGTCAAGGAAAGGACGTCATATATTAAACAAGGAGCTCTTAAGAAATTTGATAAGATTTGGAAGATGTGGAATGAGAAAAAAGCAATGATGTGGCATAAACATAGGAAAGAGAAAGAGTTGACAAATTATATGGAGGGGAAAAGGAATTTGTTGAGTGATGAAAGGAATGATAAAATGGAAGTATGGAAGTGAGGTATGCGAGATCAGTGGAGTAGGTGTGATCTAGGGAAAGAATAACAGATATAAATCCAGTTATCTATGTAGAGGGAGCTGGGACCCTTCTTTTATTTTTTCCCTTCTAATATTTCAAATGTATGTGGTATATGATTGTTTTGTAAATTTCATAGGAAACCAATAAAGATATAAAGTTAAAAAAAGAAATGCTCCAAGTCTTCCGGCACTTTAATTTGCATACAAATTGAAACTCTTAAGATTTGACCTCATATTATATGGTTTTGGTGAAGACAAAAATCTGCCGAAAATCTAATAGTGTGTATGGGACTTTAGTCATTTTAAAGAATGGGTTTTAGGGGATAGCTTATTGGCTCCACTTGAATACATTAATTGAATTTGAATTGAGTTTGACTTGTGCTCCCCTTTCCCAGTTTAGACTTTAGAGACCCCTGGATGCTATGCCTAATGGGCAGGCATATAATAGTCCCTTGGCCAATAAAGTCATTTTGTATAAGGATTTTTGCAGGCAACGATCCATTTTTTTCTCCTTTCCTCTTTTTTTTTTTTCATTCATGGTATTATATTTGGTGGCAGACATTTTTGGCTCATGTGGTCTTTGCGTGCCTCTGCTGTGCCTCTCTGGAAAATTTTGCCTCTGTGTGGTTCCAGGATAGAATGCCTGGCATTTGAAGTATGTACTATACATCTGCTCAGTAAGTGTTTGAAAAAAGATCATTGAGTAATGTAACATGTTACTGATATTATGTAAATAGATCTCCAATTTTGTTTATCATATTTTTTTATTAAATTGTTAGAATAGTACAATTATCCCTGAAGAAGAAATGAAAAATATAAAGATTCAAAACACACTAGATATTCCAGTCTATGGACTAACTGTTAATTAAAATGTATTTGAATGGGCAGTACCTTTGATGTAATATATAAAGGCAGTGGAGATTTGTCTGATGTTATACACTGTGCTTTTAACTTTTTATACATGACTTTGTAATAAAGTGGTATTTTTTACTTGACTTTGGTTGCCCTTAAAGTCCCATGGATCTTCTATAGTATTTGAACACCAGCAGCTTTTGAAGACACAGGTACATGGCTTGCATCTCCTGCTGTATACCAATTACCACCTTGCACACCCCCTGTGCGTCAGACTGCAAAACAGGGCCAGGTCCTGAAGCCCTCTTAACAATTACCCTGCTTTGAGCTTGGGGACATTGGATCCTGTAAGGTACTGTTTATACAGATTGCACAAAGGACTTTTTCAACATCACTCCCTAGTAGTGTCACGGCCCCCTTACCCTTGACTAATGTTAGCTACAGCACATTCTCCTCCACAGAGAAGAGCACCTATATCTAACTAACTGGGGAATTAAATGCCTCATCAGACCTTCTCAACCTTTCTCACTATAATTACTGACCCAAAAGGGCACATAAAGTGCAGCTATCATAGCTCCAGTGACACCTGGAGAACAGGATCCAGTACATGATCTGAGCCATCCTATAGTGCTCCATCCACCATATTGGGCATATTCTAATCACCTGACCACAATTCAGCACTAAGGATGGGCCCGGTGCTCGATGCGAACCCACGTTCGCATCGAGCACCGGGCGTTCGCTCGCTCGGCGAGCCCAGAACTATTTTGGCCGCTCGCATCACGTTCGTGTGATGCGAGCGGCCCCGCAATGCATTGCGGCCGGCGCGGCCGACGCAGTGCATTGCTGGCTGATGATTGGCCAAGCATGCACTGTGACCCCGCATGCTTGGCCAATCACAGCCCCGGAAACTCGAAGAGCCATAATTGGCTACAGGCAGGACGCCTGTAGCCAATTACAGCTCAGGGGCTGTAGTACACGCCCCCCCCTATAAAACGCCGCCACGCCGTCTGCGCCGGTCACATGCTGTTCCAGATTGAGCAGGCTGTTTCTGTGACACTCTGCTGCATTTAGATAGATAGAGAGATTCATTTGCAGAGATTGAGTTAGATAGATTCAGTTACAAAGATTGATTGACAAAGAGGGGCTTGTAGTGTGCTCGTGGCAGGCAGGCAGAGCTCCTATATTTTGTTACCAGAAGCACCTATAGGACTTGTAGTGTGTTCGTGGCAGGCAGGCAGAGCTCCTATATTTTGTTACCAGAAGCACCTATAGAACTTGTAGTGTGTTCGTGGCAGGCAGGCAGAGCTCCTATATTTTGTTACCAGAAGCACCTATAGGACTTGTAGTGTGTTCGTGGCAGGCAGGCAGAGCTCCTATATTTTGTTACCAGAAGCACCTATAGGACTTGTAGTGTGTTAGTGGCAGGCAGGCAGAGCTCCTATATTTTGTTACCAGAAGCACCTATAGGACTTGTAGTGTGTTCGTGGCAGGCAGGCAGAGCTCCTATATTTTGTTACCAGAAGCACCTATAGGACTTGTAGTGTGTTAGTGGCAGGCAGGCAGAGCTCCTATATTTTGTTACCAGAAGCACCTATAGGACTTGTAGTGTGTTCGTGGCAGGCAGGCAGAGCTCCTATATTTTGTTCCCAGAGGCACCTATAGGACTTGAAGTGTGTTAGTCCCATTACACACACAGAGCTATATTTTCTTCCCAGAAGCACCTATAGGACTTGAAGTGTGTTAGTCCCATTACACACACAGAGCTATATTTTCTTCCCAGAAGCACCTATAGGACTTGAAGTGTGTTAGTCCCATTACACACACAGAGCTATATTTTCTTCCCAGAAGCACCTATAGGACTTGAAGTGTGTTAGTCCCATCACACACACAGAGCTATATTTTGTTCCCAGAAGCACCTATAGGACTTGAAGTGTGTTAGTCCCATTACACACACAGAGCTATATTTTCTTCCCAGAAGCACCTATAGGACTTGAAGTGTGTTAGTCCCATCACACACACAGAGCTATATTTTGTTCCCAGAAGCACCTATAGGACTTGAAGTGTGTTAGTCCCATTACACACACAGAGCTATATTTTGTTCCCAGAAGCACCTATAGGACTTGAAGTGTGTTAGTCCCATCACACACACAGAGCTATATTTTCTTCCCAGAAGCACCTATAGGACTTGAAGTGTGTTAGTCCCATTACACACACAGAGCTATATTTTGTTCCCAGAAGCACCTATAGGACTTGAAGTGTGTTAGTCCCATTACACACACAGAGCTATATTTTCTTCCCAGAAGCACCTATAGGACTTGAAGTGTGTTAGTCCCATCACACACACAGAGCTATATTTTGTTCCCAGAAGCACTATAGGACTTGAAGTGTGCTAGTCACATTACACACACAGATATATTTTCTTCCCAGAAGCACCTATAGGACTTGAAGTGTGTTAGTCCCATCACACACACAGAGCTATATTTTGTTCCCAGAAGCACCTATAGGACTTGAAGTGTGCTAGTCCCATTACACACACAGAGCTATATTTTTCTTCCCAGAAGCACCTATAGGACTTGAAGTGTGTTAGTCCCATCACACACACAGAGCTATATTTTGTTCCCAGAAGCACCTATAGGACTTGAAGTGTGTTAGTCCCATTACACACACAGAGCTATATTTTGTTCCCAGAAGCACCTATAGGACTTGAAGTGTGTTAGTCCCATTACACACACAGAGCTATATTTTCTTCCCAGAAGCACCTATAGGACTTGAAGTGTGTTAGTCCCATCACACACACAGAGCTATATTTTCTTCCCAGAAGCACCTATAGGACTTGAAGTGTGTTAGTCCCATCACACACACAGAGCTATATTTTGTTCCCAGAAGCACCTATAGGACTTGAAGTGTGTTAGTCCCATTACACACACAGAGCTATATTTTGTTCCCAGAAGCACCTATAGGACTTGAAGTGTGTTAGTCCCATCACACACACAGAGCTATATTTTGTTCCCAGAAGCACCTATAGGACTTGAAGTGTGTTAGTCCCATTACACACACAGAGCTATATTTTCTTCCCAGAAGCACCTATAGGACTTGAAGTGTGTTAGTCCCATCACACACACAGAGCTATATTTTCTTCCCAGAAGCACCTATAGGACTTGAAGTGTGTTAGTCCCATTACACACACAGAGCTATATTTTCTTCCCAGAAGCACCTATAGGACTTGAAGTGTGTTAGTCCCATTACACACACAGAGCTATATTTTCTTCCCAGAAGCACCTATAGGACTTGAAGTGTGTTAGTCCCATCACACACAAAGAGCTATACTTTGTTCCCAGAAGCACCTATAGGACTTGAAGTGTGTTAGTCCCATCACACACACAGAGCTATATTTTGTTCCCAGAAGCACCTATAGGACTTGAAGTGTGTTAGTCCCATTACACACACAGAGCTATATTTTGTTCCCAGAAGCACCTATAGGACTTGAAGTGTGTTAGTCCCATTACACACACAGAGCTATATTTTCTTCCCAGAAGCACCTATAGGACTTGAAGTGTGTTAGTCCCATCACACACAAAGAGCTATACTTTGTTCCCAGAAGCACCTATAGGACTTGAAGTGTGTTAGTCCCATCACACACACAGAGCTATATTTTGTTCCCAGAAGCACCTATAGGACTTGAAGTGTGTTAGTCCCATCACACACACAGAGCTATATTTTGTTCCCAGAAGCACCTATAGGACTTGAAGTGTGTTAGTCCCATTACACACACAGAGCTATATTTTGTTCCCAGAAGCACCTATAGGACTTGAAGTGTGTTAGTCCCATCACACACACAGAGCTATATTTTGTTCCCAGAAGCACCTATAGGACTTGAAGTGTGTTAGTCCCATTACACACACAGAGCTATATTTTCTTCCCAGAAGCACCTATAGGACTTGAAGTGTGTTAGTCCCATCACACACACAGAGCTATATTTTCTTCCCAGAAGCACCTATAGGACTTGAAGTGTGTTAGTCCCATTACACACACAGAGCTATATTTTCTTCCCAGAAGCACCTATAGGACTTGAAGTGTGTTAGTCCCATCACACACACAGAGCTATATTTTGTTCCCAGAAGCACCTATAGGACTTGAAGTGTGTTAGTCCCATTACACACACAGAGCTATATTTTCTTCCCAGAAGCACCTATAGGACTTGAAGTGTGTTAGTCCCATTACACACACAGAGCTATTTTTCTTCCCAGAAGCACCTATAGGACTTGAAGTGTGTTAGTCCCATTACACACACAGAGCTATATTTTCTTCCCAGAAGCACCTATAGGACTTGAAGTGTGTTAGTCCCATCACACACACAGAGCTATATTTTGTTCCCAGAAGCACCTATAGGACTTGAAGTGTGTTAGTCCCATTACACACACAGAGCTATTTTTGTTCCCAGAAGCACCTATAGGACTTGAAGTGTGTTAGTCCCATCACACACACAGAGCTATATTTTGTTCCCAGAAGCACCTATAGGACTTGAAGTGTGTTAGTCCCATTACACACACAGAGCTATATTTTCTTCCCAGAAGCACCTATAGGACTTGAAGTGTGTTAGTCCCATCACACACACAGAGCTATATTTTCTTCCCAGAAGCACCTATAGGACTTGAAGTGTGTTAGTCCCATTACACACACAGAGCTATATTTTCTTCCCAGAAGCACCTATAGGACTTGAAGTGTGTTAGTCCCATCACACACACAGAGCTATATTTTGTTCCCAGAAGCACCTATAGGACTTGAAGTGTGTTAGTCCCATTACACACACAGAGCTATATTTTCTTCCCAGAAGCACCTATAGGACTTGAAGTGTGTTAGTCCCATCACACACACAGAGCTATATTTTGTTCCCAGAAGCACCTATAGGACTTGAAGTGTGTTAGTCCCATTACACACACAGAGCTATATTTTCTTCCCAGAAGCACCTATAGGACTTGAAGTGTGTTAGTCCCATTACACACACAGAGCTATATTTTCTTCCCAGAAGCACCTATAGGACTTGAAGTGTGTTAGTCCCATCACACACACAGAGCTATATTTTCTTCCCAGAAGCACCTATAGGACTTGAAGTGTGTTAGTCCCATCACACAGAGCTCCTCTATTTTCTTTGCATAAGCACCCACAGGACTTCTAGTGTGTTAGTGGCATCACACAGAGCTCCTATATATTCTTCTCAGCAGCACCCACAGGACTTCTAGTGTGTTAGTGGCATCACACAGAGCTCCTCTATTTTCTTTGCAGAAGCACCCATAGGACTTCTAGTGTGTTAGTGGCATCACACAGAGCTCCTATATATTCTTCTCAGCAGCACCCACAGGACTTCTAGTGTGTTAGTGGCATCACACAGAGCTCCTCTATTTTCTTTGCAGAAGCACCCACAGGACTTCTAGTGTGTTAGTGGCATCACACAGAGCTCCTCTATTTTCTTTGCAGAAGCACCCATAGGACTTCTAGTGTGTTAGTGGCATCACACAGAGCTCCTATATTTTCTTCTCAGCAGCACCCACAGGACTACCGACTACAATGGCTGGAAGACCGCCAAGGGGAGGCAGAGCGTGCAGAGCCAAGAACACAGGGCAGGCAGGCTCTGTTTCTAGTGGACGTGGCCGTGGACGTGGACGTGGTCGTGCATCGTCATCAGCACGTGGCCATGGGACACGCGCGTCTTTGTTTTCGGCAGCTGGACATGTGGAGCCGCATCATGCTGAAGGCTTGGTAGAATGGATGACCAAGCCCTCCTCATCCTCCTCATCCTCTCTCACCCAGGCTCAGGGTACTGACAGAGCATCATCAGCCACCCCTTCCCTAGACCCACCATGTCCTCCTGAGGAGTCCCCGAACTCTTTGAGCACAGTGTTGGGTACATGCTCCAGGAGGATGCCCAACGATTCGAAGGCTCGGATGACGATACCCAGCTTGAGGAATCTGGCAGTACAGTTCCACCAGCTGCAGCTTACTGCCAGGTTTGCTCTAGTGGTGAAGAGGGAGGGGATGATGAGGTCACTGACTCCACGTGGGTGCCTCAAGGGAGAGAGGATGAGGAGGAGGACGAGGAGGAGGAGGATGCGGCGTCACATGTCCAACGAGGCAGGATGCCCCCTGGAGGCCAGGTAGAGGCCAGCACAGCAACTGTACAACACCGCAGAGCTCCGCCTGTGCAGGGCGCTGCCTCTGCACGTTATCAGAAAAGTTCTTTGGTGTGGGCCTTTTTTGAGACGAGTGCAGCAGATCGCACCACTGCTATTTGCAATATTTGTCTCAAGCGTATCTCGCGTGGCCAAAACATCAGCCGCTTGGGCACGACAAGCATGACCAGACATATGGCGACCTGCCATGCAGCTCGTTGGCAGGCACACATAAAAGACCCACACCAAAGAACTAAGCGGACCTCTCCTTGCTCCTCCTCAGCTGGGATCTCCATCCCCACTACACCTTCAGTCCTCTCTGAAAGCTGCTCTGAGAGGACTGAAGGTGTAGAATTCGGTGTGTCACAACCAAGTACTTGCAGTACACCGACGTCCGAATGCAGCAGGCAAATTTCCCTGCCCCAGCTGCTGGACCGTAGAAAGAAGTACACTCCCAGCCATCCACATGCCCAGCGGTTGAATGCTAGCCTTGCTAAATTGCTAGCACTTCAACTGCTGCCTTTTCAGTTGGTAGACTCGGCCCCCTTCCGTGAGTTTGTTCAATGTGCGGTTCCTCAGTGGCAGGTTCCCAAACGCCACTTTTTCTCGCGGAAGGCGATTCCGTCTCTCTACCGGCATGTGGAGGGCAATGTCCATGCCTCGCTGGACAGGGCGGTCAGCGGTAAGGTGCATATTACCGCTGACTCATGGTCCAGCAGGCATGGACAGGGACGGTACCTTTCTTTCACGGCCCATTGGGTCACTCTATTGGCAGCTGGGAGGGATGCAGGACAAGGTGCAGTAGTGTTTGGAGGTTGTTCCGCCACCACGCCTCCAAAACGCGACTACTGCTACTGGTTGTGACACACCTCTCTCCTCCACCCCCTCCTCTTCTTCTTCCTCCAGTGCTCTGTCCTTGGAACCAGCGGTGCTCCGTAGGCGTACAAGGGGCTACGCAAGTACGCAGGCAAAAAGATGCCATGCCGTGCTTGCGCTGGTGTGTTTGGGGGACAGGAGCCACACTGGGCCAGAGGTTCTGGCAGCTCTGCAGGGGCAGGCCGAGAGGTGGTTGACGCCACGTCAGCTTAAGCCAGGAATGGTCGTTTCTGACAATGGCACCAACCTCCTCTCCGCCCTGCGACAGGGGCAGCTCACCCATGTGCCCTGCATGGCTCACGTCCTCAACCTGGTGGTGCAGCGGTTCTTGGGCAGGTTCCCAGGCTTACAGGATGTCCTGAGGCAGGCCAGGAAAGTCTGTGTGCATTTCCGCCGATCTTATAATGCCAGTGCTCGGCTGACTGAGCTGCAAAAGGAGCTGAACCTGCCCAAGAACCGCCTAATATCTGACATGCCCACCAGGTGGAACTCAACGTTGGCCATGCTGCAGCGACTGCACACGCAGCAGAGGGCCATCAATGAGTACCTTTGCGACTACGGCACCAGGACAGGGTCAGGGGAGCTTGGTTTTTTTTCCCCACGTCAGTGGAGCATGATCAGGGATGCATGCACTGTCCTCTCACCATTTGAGGAGGCCACGAGGATGGTGAGCAGTGACAGTGCATGCATCAGTGACACTGTCCCTCTTGTCCACCTGTTGGAGCATACGCTGCGTGGGATAATGGACAGGGCACTTGAGGCAGAACAGAGGCAGGAAGAGGAGGACTTCCTTGCCTCTCAAGGCCCCCTTTATCCGGACAGTGTTCCTTCTGTCCCACCCATCACACAGGAAGAGGATGAGGAGGAGGAGGAGGAGGAGGAGGAGGATTGTGTGAGCATGGAGGTGGAGCCTGGCACTCAGCATCAGCAGCAGCAGTCTTTTAGGGATGATGTACAGTCCCAACAAGCCAGTGGACTTGTACGTGGCTGGGAGGAGGTGGCTGGCGATCATGTCATCCTCAGTGACCCAGAAGACTCCGGACCGAATGCCTCAGCTAACCTACGCTGCATGGCCTCCCTGATCCTGCAAAGCCTGCGGAAGGATCCTCGTGTTCTTCGGATCAAGGAGAGGGACCATTACTGGCTGGCCACTCTCCTTGATCCGCGGTACAAGGGTAAGGTTGCGGACCTTATCTTGCCGTCGCAGAGGGAGCAGAGGATGAGACATCTCAGGGAGGCCTTGCAGAAAGGTCTGTGCAACGCGTTCCCAGAAACTGGGAGGCTACAAACTCCTGGTCCTGGGCGACGAGTTGCTGAGGCTTCGGTCAGTGGCAGAAGGAGCGGTGGGGAAGGTGGACGTCTGACCGATGCGTTCAGACAATTTTTTAGTCCGCAGCCCCAAGGTATGATCGGTTCCAGCAACCATCGCCAGCGTCTGATATACATGGTGCAGGAATACCTTGGGGCAAGGTCAGACTTGGACACCTTTCCCACCGAAAATCCTCTGGCTTACTGGGTCCTGAGGATGGATCACTGGCCAGAGCTTGCACAGTATGCAATTGAGCTACTGGCCTGTCCTGCCTCCAGCGTTCTTTCCGAACGCACATTCAGTGCTGCTGGAGGATTTGTGACTGATCATAGGGTGCGCCTGTCCACCGCCTCGGTTGATCGACTGACATTCATCAAAATGAATCAGTCTTGGATCACCACCAGCTACCAGGCACCTGAGGCGGATATAACCGAATAATTTTTAATGTCACATCCCTTCAAGACTGCCTATGCTGATGCTGAGTGACTGTCCTCTTATGTTCACTGACTATCCTCTTCCTCCTCCTCAATGATCCATGCCACCACACCAGTGCCTAAGGCACAATTTTTCAGCCCCTGTTTAACAGGGGCATGTACTTACAATTTTTTAAAAAAATGCTTCGCAACACGTGTGACTGCTGTGCTCCAAGTACAGTCTCTGTGAGGGCCGTGTTGCAGTGTTGTGGCACCAGCACCAGTGCCTAAGGCACAATTTTTCAGCCCCTGTTTAACAGGGGCGTGTACTTACAATTTTTTAAAAAAATGCTTCGCAACACGTGTGACTGCTGTGCTCCAAGTACAGTCTCTGTGAGGGCCGTGTTGCAGTGTTGTGGCACCAGCACCAGTGCCTAAGGCACAATTTTTCAGCCCCTGTTTAACAGGGGCGTGTACTTACAATTTTTTTAAAAAATGCTTCGCAACACGTGTGACTGCTGTGCTCCAAGTACAGTATCTGTGAGGGCCGGGTTGCAGTGTTGTGGCACCAGCACCAGTGCCTAAGGCACAATTTTTCAGCCCCTGTTTAACAGGGGCGTGTACTTACAATTTTTTAAAAAAATGCTTCGCAACACGTGTGACTGCTGTGCTCCAAGTACAGTCTCTGTGAGGGGTTGCAGTGTTGTGGCACCAGCACCAGTGCCTAAGGCACAATTTTTCAGCCCCTGTTTAACAGGGGCGGGTAATTACAAATCTTGATCTAATAGTTCACAGCAGGGCCCATTCCTGCGCCCACCAAGAGTAACTATGAGGGCCTGCAGTCTTGTGGCAACACCGTCCACCACCACCGCCAAAGGCCCAATTTTTCTGCCCTGTTCATCAGGTGCTTGCAATTACAAATCTTGATCTAATAACTCACAGCAGGGCCCATTCCTGCGCCCACCAAGAGTAACTATGAGGGCCTACAGTCTTGTGGCAACACCGTCCACCACCACCGCCAAAGGCCCAATTTTTCTGCCCTGTTCATCAGGTGCTTGCAATTACAAATCTTGATCTAATAACTCACAGCAGGGCCCATTCCTGCGCCCACCAAGAGTAACTGTGAGAGCTTACAGTCTTGTGGCAAAACCGTCCACCACCACCACCACCACCACCCCCAATTTTTCTGCCCTGTTCAACAGGTGCATGCAATTACAAATCTTGATCTATTAACTCACAGCAGGG
Source organism: Lithobates sylvaticus (assembly GCA_028564925.1). Taxonomy (NCBI): domain Eukaryota; kingdom Metazoa; phylum Chordata; class Amphibia; order Anura; family Ranidae; genus Lithobates; species Lithobates sylvaticus. The sequence goes on from CM053026.1 coordinate 240,978,441, forward strand.
CCCATTCCTGTGCCCACCAGTCTTGTGGCTACACCAACATCTAATAGGGCAAATTTCTGCAGAGTATATACGCCAGGCCCCTACTTTCAAACATCCAACTTACAAACGACTCCTACTTGCAAATGGAAAGAGAAAACAGGAAGTGAGAGGAAATCTACCCTAGGAAGGGAAATTCTATCCTGTTAGATTTAATTTGGGAAAAAGGTATCTCCTCTCTACTGATACTTTATCACCAATCCTTGTTTCAATTAAAACCCCACTTTTCCAAAAACATTTGTCATTGGGACGGAAAGTGAGGTGACATGTTCTGAACAGATGTGCAAAGACAGCAAATGTTACAGGGGTGATAACCCCTCCCTATGTTCTCCAAAAAGCTTAAAAATAGATTTTTTTGGGATGGAGCTACACTTCATAATGTACCTGTTCAGATTCTACTTAAGATCAAACCTAAAGCCGCAAGTGGTTTTAAATGGCTTCTTTTTTTCCTTTACAAATGTCATTTTGTGCAAGGACAGTTCTAAACACGGGAAACACATGCCACTTCACAGGCATACTTTAGACACCCCCCAGGTACCATATTTAAAGGAAAATTTCACTTTTTTTTTTTCACTTTATGCATCATTAAAATGACTGCTCCCGAAAAAACGTTAGTTTTTAAAAGTTTTTTTGCATTGATATATGTCCCCTGGGGCAGGACCCGGGTCCCCAAACCTGTTTTATGACATTAACATGCATATTGGCCGTTGTAATTAGCACTTTTGATTTCGAACGTTCGCGTCCATTATAACGTATAGGGTTCGAAAATTCGCGCGAACTTTCGGTCCGTTCGAAGGTTCTGGTTCGAACCGAACCCGGGGGTGTTCGGCTCATCCCTATTCAGCACCTAGATCCTCCTGTCCAGCTCTGAGGACTGCCGCAGTGTATCTGCCATTACAATAAGGGGAACCTACAGAACTGGTCCTGATGCAGTCCATTTCTCTCCTATACTTATCGATAATCAGTAAAGTACCATCAAGCTCTGGCGAGTGTCTAGGAAATCATTTATTCTTTCCAGGACAAGACTCCCTGCTTTTTACTGGTGGCAACCCAACAAATTTTACTACATTAACTCTTTTATAAATGACCACACTACCTATTCATGAGCAGATCTTAGTACCATATTCCATCTTCAGAACTCTTTTGTTTCAAGCATTGATGAAATATCCTCCTTTGTTGAAAGAGCTTGTATCATCTCACAGAGATCTAAGTATTCCAATGGAGAAAGCCTTTGTGGGCTACGGGAGGCACCCAATAGTGTCAGAGAATCCAGAGGTATCACGGCTGGGGTTGGGATCAGGGAAGGTGAGCAACCCCATTCAGCACAGAGCAATCCACAAATCCTCTGACTGGGGTGCTTGAAATACATATGGTCCGTGATCCATGGGGTCTAAGGCCTTAAAGCGGTTCTGCATCCATCCATAGAAGTATGTCTCTATGGCTTCTCTAGATTGTAAGATGACAGAATTGATTGTTCAATGCTGCATCTTTTAAGCTTACCTTTCCTGATGTCTTCATCTGTTTTCTTCTCCCTGCGGGGGTGGGCGGGCTCTCAGCGGGGATCAACGTCATTTCCTCTTCGTTTCGCTGTGTCTCCTGGGATCTCGTGTAATCAATCCCAGGAGACATTGTGGGGGTTCCGACACAAATCTCACGTGATTTGCATGGTTGCCATAGTAACCGTCCCGATTACGCCGCTCGTAGCTGTGAAGCTACAGCGCATGCGCTGGAACCGGCAATGCATGCTGGGAGGGGAAAAAGAAGGGAACCAGGAAGAGTTTGCTTGTGGGTTTCAAATGCCCACAAGCAAAATGACATCGCTCACGAGAGGTTTTTATAACGAATCATTCTACATAAAAATGGACGTAGGAACGCTGCAGCACCTAAACAATTACGTTTCTTTTAAGATGCATACTTTACACATAGATGGACCAAAAAAATTTGATTTTGTCAGTGCAGAACCGCTTTAAGCCAAAATGGTGCCATGCCAGGGCTGGTGGTTTGTAGTCTCACTGTCCCTACTTCAAAAATGAGGTCCAAAGAGGAATGCCTTAGGGTGCTGGTAGAACTGGATAGCTTCACCCTCTTTGGCATGAATTATTTAAAGTGGTTGTAAACCTTTACAGACCACTATGACCTACATGTAAGCCTAGATTAAGGCTTACCTGTGGGTCCAAGAAATATCTCTTAAACCTACACGTTTTAGGAGATATTTGCAAAAAGTCAGTCACATGTGCCATAGACATCGGTGTGCAGGCACACTGAGCATGCCGCTGCTAACGGAATATATTAGTGGCAGCTCCCATGCTCCCATGCACAGGAGTGACGTCATCGCGGCTCCGGCCAGTCACAGCGCCGGAGCCGTGATACCCGTAAAGAAGATGGACGCTCCGTGGAAGAGGGGACAGCGGTGACATCGCTGGCTCCTGTGTCAGGTAAGTGACACATAATGGGCTACTATGCGATGCATAGTAGCCCATTATGCTTTACCTTTGCAAGGAAACAAAGAGTAAGTAAACCCATTAGGGTTTACTTCCTCTTTAAGTAGTGAACCAGTTTGATCCACTGAAATACACCTGCTGTGCTCATATTCTCAGAGCATCTTTACTACATAGTTGAGCCATGCACCTTCCTTATTTGTTTAAAAAAAAAAAAATCTGGGTATTTTTGTATTAGGCAGAGAAATGGACAAAAATGCAAATGCAGTTTTAGTTTGCTTAATGGATACCAATTTTTTTAAGAAAAACACAATTCTAAATATTCTAAAAAAAAATCATGCATGTGTATGGTTTGAAACATATCAGCACAGGATGGTCAATAAACAATTATATTTTAAATTTCTTGTACTAGGGTGAAATTAAAGGATAGTAGAGTTTTTTTTTTTTTTAGAATGCTCTACTTGATTGAATAAGAAACTCTATTGTCCCAATAAATAAATATTTTTGGCTCAAAATTGCGCTTGTGAAAACTACTACATAGTTGAGCCATGCACCTTCCTTATTTGTTTTTTTTAAAAAAACCTGGGTATTTTTGTATTAGGCAGAGAAATGGACAAAAATGCAAATGCAGTTTTAGTTTGCTTAATGGATACAATTTTTTTAAGAATAACACAATTCTAAATATTCTAAAACATTTTCTTAAGAAACTCTATTGACCCAATAAATAAATATATTTGGCTCAAAATTGTGCTTGTGAAATGGCAAAAAAATGATTTCTCATAAATGTAAATAAGCAATGCATTAAAAATGAATACAGCCCATTAATTCAAAGTTAAACAAAAATAATGGCTCTACCTCTGGCATACAGTGCCTTGAAAAAGTATTCATACCCTTGACATTTTCCACATTTTTGTCATGTTAAAACCAAAAACGTATATGTATTTTATTGGGGTTTTATGTGATAGACCAACCCAAAGTGGCACATAATTGTGAAGTGGAAGGAAAATTAAAAATGATTTTAATTTTTTTTTACAAATATCTTGAGGCCCAGTTCACACATGTGCGGTGCGAATTGAAGCTCAGGTTTCCTTGCAAAGAGAAAATAAAGTTGTTCAGCATTTCATGTCAGTTTTTGATCAGGATCAGGTCAGGATGGCATCAGTATCAGGTCAGGTTTACGTCAGGATGAGGTCAGTATTTTATCCTGTTCACAACGGAATGCATCTCCGAATCAGATGCGTTCCCATAGAAGATAATGTGCTTGCAATTCGCACCGCAATGCCAAGAAAACGCACACTTTTTTGGGCAATGCAGAATGCGAATGCAATGCACATATGTGAACCAGCCTCATTCAAATGAACGTATTTTAAAATGTCATGCGAATTGGATGTGTTGTAAGCCATATCCAATTTGCATAGGTGTGAACCAGGCCTAAAAGTGTGGCGTGCATTTGTTTTCAGACCCCCTGAGTCAATACTTGGATATGTCTCTACCAGCTTTGCACATCTAGAAAGTGACATTTTGACCATTCTACTTTGCAAAATAGCTCAAGCTCTGTCCGATTTGGTGGAGATTGTCTGTGAACAGCAATTTTCAAGTCTTGCCACATATTCTCAATTGGATTTAGGTCTGGACTTTGACTGTGCCATTCTAACACATAAATATGCTTTGATCTAAACTATCCATTGTAGCTCTGGCTTTATGTTTAGGGTTGTTGTTCTGCTGGAAAGTGTGAACCCCCGCCCCAGTCTTAAGTCTTTTGCAGACTCTAAAGCCCCATACACACGCTCGGATTATCCGAGGACCAGGTCCGTCGGATCATGTCCGTCGTACTTTGTCCGATGTTGGTTTTGCGTACACACGGTCGGACAAAGTTGTCGGAAAATCTGATCATTCTGAACGTGGTGACGTTTGTTGCCTACGACGGGACTACGTAGAGGCTAGTAGCCAATAGCTTTGGTCTTGTAATGTGATCTGAGCATGCATAGCACTTTGTCCGTCGGAATTCGCTACACACGATCGGATTTGGTGTGATCGGACTTTGTTGTCAAAAAATCTATCCAGCAGGAGATAGGACTTTGTCCGTCGGACAATCCGATGGAAACTGTCCGATGGTGCCTACACACGGTCGGAATTTCCGACAACATTGTCTGATAGGACAGAATCCATCGGAAAATCCGACCGTGTGTATGGGGCTTAACAGGTTTTCTTTTATTTTTTGCTCTGTATTTGGCTCCATCCATCTTCCCATCAACTCCGACCAGCTTCCCTGTCCCTGCTGAAGAAAAGCATTCCCACAACGTGGTGCTGTCACCACCATGTTTCACGGTGGGGATGGTGTGTTCAGGGTGATGTGCAGTCTTAGTTTTCTGGGACAAATAGGGGTTTAATTACTAAAGCTAGAGAGGGCAAAATTAGTCACAATTCTGCAGAGAAATCAATCAGCTTTCAGGTTTTATTGCTAACGCTTGATTAAACAAGATGAGGTTAAAATCTGATTGGTTTCTATGCAGAATTTTTACTCATGTTGCCCTCTCTAGCTTTAGTAAATAAACCCCATAGTCTTTTGCTTTTAGGCCAAAAAGTTAAATTTTAAACTCATTTGACCAGAGAACCTTTTTCAACATGTTTGCTGTGTCCTCCACATGGCTTCTCGCAAAAAACTGCAAACGGGACTTCTTATGGCTTTCTTCTTGCCACTCTTCTATAAAGGCCACATTTGTGGAGTGCACAACTAACAGTTGTCCTGTGGACAGATTATCCCACCTGAGCTGTGGATCTCTGCAGCGCCTCCAGAGTTACCATGGGCCTCTTGGCTGCTTCTCTGATTAATGCTTTCCTTGCCCAGCCTGTCAGTTTAGGTGGACGGCCATGTCTTAGTAGGTTTGCAGTTGTGCCATACTCTTTCCATTTTCGGATGGTGGATTGAACAGTGCACCGTGAGATGTTCAAAGCTTGGGATATATTTTTATAACCTAACTCTGCTTTAAACTTCTCCACAACTTTATCCCTGACCTGTCTGGTGTGTCCCTTGGACTTCATGATGCTGTTTGTTCACTAAGGTTCTCTAACAAACCTCTGAGGGCTTCATAGAACAGCTATATTTATACTGAGATTAAATTGCACACAGGTGGACTCTATTTACTAGTTAGGTGATTTCTGAAGGCAATTGGTTCCACTAGGTTTTAGTTAGGGGTATCAAAATAAAGGAGGCTAAATACAAATGCACACCACACTTTTTACAAATTCATTTGTAAAATAAAATTGAAAACCATTTATAATTTCCCTTCCACTTCACAATTATGTGCCACTTTGTGTTGGTCTATAACATAAAATCCCAAATAAAATACATTTACATTTTTGGTTGTAACATGACAAAATGTGAACAATTTCAAGGGGTATGAATACTTTTTCAAGGCACTGTAAATACATTATGTATATGTTGAGGTATTGTGGAGATTATACTCATGTAGTAGGTGCTTTATTCCAATGTGTTGCACCTGTCCAACCTGTATTTTAGGGCATGACAGACCACTTTTTTTAAACAAACGGAAAGTTTACATAAACACCAGTTGCCCACACAGGGGTTCTTCCACATTAACAGGAAACGTCAACTGAAAATGCTGAGCCACCTGGCTCCCTTTTTAGCAGCACTGCTGCTCTTTTTACCAGGCACTCTGACTGTGTTGTCTAGCTCCTCTGGTTAACTTGCCTCACTTAGCTTTTAGTCACAGCACCCTGCTGCATGTCCCACTCTGGGTCTCTTGAAGGGAGCTCTCCTGACACCACGATAGGAGCCTATCTGACACTTGGATCAAGACCCCCTTACTCCTATCTGCTTGCTGGGGTTCCTCTGACCCCTGGGTGAGACCCTTTGTCTCTTGACTCCTGGCTTAGGCTCCTCTGACCCCTAGGTGAGACATCCTGTCTCCAATATGGGAGCTGTCTTCAAACAGGGAGCTCTGAGCTATCCTCAGGCTTGAGTATATAATGACCTTGTACACCTGTGTACTCACACAGGCTGCAGGCACCTAGTAAAATCCAGACCCAGGAATAAAGGTTCTTTCCCACCCAATACACTTTGGAACCTTAAGGCCTCATACCCACGGACATTTTTACAGCCGCTTTTAGGAGCGTTTTTCAAAGCTTAAAAATGCCCCTCCATGTTAGCCTATGGCCTCATGCCCACCAAGGTGTTTAGGAGCTGTAAGTGGTATAGATGTTTTTAAGCTCAACAAAAAAAAACAGCACTAGCACGTTCTGAGGCTCCAGCGCTAGAGCTGTAAAAATTACAGATGCCGGTAAAAGGTGTTAAACGCGATTTAATGAGGCTTAACACTGTATACACAACATTAAGCCTCGTCCGGCGTTTCTCTGTCTCTATTCAGAATCAATGATTCCCTATGGGAGCCCATTTATTTGAATTGAAGTCACACCAGAAGTCAGATCAAGATGATACGACTTGCGGGGTGACTTGTGTGCTGAGAATCTTGTGCTGAGAAATTTTTGCGTGAGGTCCCCCCCAAGATCCATACCAGACCCTTATCTGAACAAGGGGGCCCCTAGATCCCAGCCACCCTCCCTAGGTGAATGAGTATGGGTTACATGGTACCCCTACCCATTCACCTAAAAAAAGTGTCAAAAATAAACACAGAACACAAACACAAAAGAACAGAGAAAGAAGACCCAGCAAAAGAGCAATAAGATAACGGAGAGAGAGGACAGCGCAGAGAGCAGAAGAACCGGAGTGGGGAGAAGAGCCAGAATGGGGAGAAGAGGGAGAAGAGCTGGAGCTGCCTTAAAGCGGTTCTGCACACATTTCATTTAGTAAATCTCTTTGCCTTCCAAATCAGGCAAAGAGTACTAAATGAAATGTTTTTTTTTTTTTCACTTACCTTGTAATCGCTGACTTCCTTTCCTCTGTCTCTGCGGCGGTGGGCGGGGTCTCTGCGTCGATCGTCGTCGCGCCGCACTGTCTCCTGGGATCTGGTGTCATTGATCCCAGGAGTCAGTGCGGACATCTTCCGAAATCTTGCGAGATTTCAGGCGATGTCAACGAACGTGAGCTACACTTTGGCGTTACTGCGCACGCGCGAGATCGGCGCAGTAACGGCGGTGCATGCTGGGCCATCTGAAGTGCCTGTGTGGGTTCACATGCCCACAGGCAAGATGGCCCCCAGCAGGAAAGATTTTCTAAAACTGTTTAATCTGACGAAAACCGGCACCAGCTATTTACAAAAAAAAGCACACATGAGTACCTAAACTAGTTCTCATAAGCCATTTGAATTGCACAAAAAAAAAAAAAAACATACAGACAGTGCAGAACCGCTTTAATAAAATACTTTAAAAACCTGTTTAGTGTGTTTTTTTTTTGACACTTTTTTTTAGGTGAATGGGTAGGGGTACCATGTACCCCATACTCATTCACCTAGGGTGGGGGGGCCCCCTTGTTAAAGGGGGTTCCAGATTCCGATAAGTCCCCGCTCTTAGACCCCGACAACCACCAGGTTGTCGGGAAGAGTACCTTGTTCTCGTCAACATGGGGACAAGGTGCTGGGTGGGGGGCCCTCCCTACCCCAAAGCACCCCCCCCTGTTGCCTGGTATGGTCCAGGAGGGGGGGTGCTCACTGGTCCCCCCTTTCCTGACCTTCTGAGCTATATGTTAGAATAAAGGTCGGATCTTGGGGGGACCCCCACGCTTTTTTTTGGTGTGGGGGTTCCCCTTAATATTCATAGCAGACCGAAGGGTCTGGTATCGTCTTGGGGTCACCTCACGCAAAAATGTTTTTTACACTTTGGCGGGGTTCCCTTTCAAGATTCTCAGCACACGAGTCGCACTGTAAGTCGGATCATCTTGATCCGACTTCTGGTGCGACTTCTATTCAAATCAATGGGCTCCAATAGGGAACCATTGATTTTGAATAGAGCTAGAGAAATGCGGCTGAAATGCACATTGACGCCAATGCAAAACACGGAAAAAATTGCGTTTTTAACGCCGCTTTCTTCCTGGCGTCAGCACTAGCTTTACAGCTCATTTTTTTAAGTGCCTGTGGGCATGAAGCCTAAAACTTCAGGCCCCCACCCGGGACTACAGAATATGCAATAAAATGCAGCTTTTTCCACTCAGAAACAATTGGCTCTGAGATATTTGTGTAGTCTTTTCTTGGTACTGCTGTTAATCTGTGAGATAATGTAGAGGATTGTTAATATGTAATATTGGTGTAATATTTCCTTACTAGTGATTAATTTGTTCATGTTTAATTCTGTATACAATATGTTTTTTTTTTCACCTACAGTTTGTGATGTGTGTTTCATTGCTGACCTAACCATATCAAATGGGGAGAAGTGGGTGTTGATTAATAATAGTGATATCAGATATTAGTGTATATATGATGCACGCCTCCCACAGAAACAGGTGGTTAAGTGGGCTAAAGTTCAAACATTTCACCTGAACTGTTGACTTATCCCTACTTATCATTAACCACTTCCAGACCGGCTCGGCTGCACGAAACAACATACCTGTACATTGTTCCCTCTACTCGCTCGGGGCGCGTGATCTACTGGTGACCCACTTCCACTGTGATTGGACAGCCAGGACCCGCCGATCATTCGCTGGTCGTTCTGTCGGAGAGGAAGAGAGAGATCTTGTGTTCCTGCTAATCAGGGACACAGATGTCTCTCTTCCTCCAGTCAGTCCATCCCCACACAGTTGGAAATTACTCCCTAGTGTCACTGGTCCCCAAAAAGCATCACTTAGTGTCCAATTTGTGCGCCGCAATGTCACAGTTCCGCTAAAAATCACTGATCACCGCTATTACTAGTAGAAAAAAATAAAATTAAAAATGCCATAAATCTATCCCATAGTCTGTAGCTGCAATAACTATTGTGCAAACCAATCAATATACGCTGATTGGGATTTTTTTACAAAAAATATGTAAAATACATATTGACCTAAATTGATGAAGGAATTAGATTTTTTGAAAAAAAAATGTATTGGATGTGTTTTATAACAGTAAGTAAAAAATATATATATTTTTTTCAAAATTGTCGGTCTTTTTTTTGTTGATAGCGCAAAAAATAGAAACCGCAGAGGTGATAAAATACCACCAAAAGAAAGCTCTATTTGTGGGGAAAAAAAGGCATCAATTTTGTTTGGGTACAGCATCGTACGACTGCACAATTGTCAGTTAAAGCAATGCAGTTCAGTATTGCAAAGAATGGCCTGGTCATTAAAGCGGAGTTCCACCCAAGAGTGGAACTTCCACTTTAAGCACTCCTCGCCCCATTTGGCATGTCATTTTTTGGGGGGGGGGATGGGTACCTTCTTTTAAGAGGGACTTCCTGTTGCACTTCCTTCTTCCATTTCTCAGATGCCTAGGCAACACCTCCTCTCCCCCTAGGCAGTTCCTCCTTCCCTGCAATCTTCTGGGACATGTCATAGGTCCCAGAAGATTGCCTGGCCAATAGCAGAGTGCTGCGCAGTGCGCGCCCAGCCATGAAGCCGCAAGCTGTCACGGCCGGGTGCCCACAGTTGCTATGACGGCGGAGAGGAGCGAGGCTTCGGGCGACCGCATCGCTTGACCGCGGGACAAATCTGTTTATTAAAAGTCAGCAGCTACACTTTTTGTAGCTGCTGACTTTTAATAAACTAAAAAACGAGTGGAACTCCGCTTTCAGGAGGTGAAACCTTACAAGGCTGAAGTGGTTAATAAAGATATTTAAAAAATTATTTTCTGGAAGTATGCAGCTCAGTACAGGATTACTGGCCCAACAACTGATCAGTTGAAATCAGTTATCAATAATAAACCTATGGTCACTGGAGAAGTATGCCCTGGTAGGTGTCATAGCCCCGGAGATGATGCTTTTAAGTTTTCTCTAAAAGTTTGAGTTGTTAAAAGGCCCTTGGCATCCTTAGTTACAATGGAGCATTGCTGGTCCTGCAATGTATGTGATGATGAGCACTTGCAATCGATGGAGGGGAAGAGGTTTGCGAAGTACAGAGGCTTTGGGGGACCAGCCATGCTAAAGGGTAGATGCCTGCAGAAGCGTGAAATAAGTTCCTTTTTTTAATGTTTCCCTAAACAAAGTGAGCATTTAACCACTGTGGTAGACTTTATTGCTTGCGTGCCTAATTTTTTTCAGATTAATCCAATGTACAGTATAGGCCCTACATGTGAAAAACAATATTTATAAAGGGTGGTTCAAAAAGAATTTGCACAGCCACTAGCCTAGTGAAAGTGTGTGTACATTCATTCTTTGCAAATGGGGGAAAAATATACATGTAAATAGGCTATATCCTGTGAATGTAGATAATTGATTTTAAACAGAAATTTTTTTAGGCCACCCCCCGCTAATATCTACTGTAAGTACCTACCCATACACGGAAATCCTATGTTTCCTCAAGCAGCCACTTACAGCTTTCTGCAATGGAGGGATCATGGTCAGGTTAAACTGGTTGGACTGGTGTCTTTATTCAACCTTACTAACTATGAAACTATGAAACTATGGTCTGACATAGGTACATTTTCTGCCCACTTCCAAACCTGGTGTGTTCAAATCATTTCAGGAACTCTGTACAGAATAATGCCTATCTCAATGTCACCTATTTTATTACCATCAGATGGTTGACTATGCCAAAACATGTTACAACAGTTGGACTGATCCTCTTCAGGAGTCTTTTTTATCTCAGATTTGTACTGTCTCTCATCTAGCTAAACCGAGAAATTACTACGGGGCTACCATAAAATCCACACTCTCATTATTAGGGAGCTTATCCATAAAGCGTACTTGCATTTTCTTAATGGTCCGGCTTCCCCCAAAACTGCCAACTGCTCTTGGTGCGACTGCCACCGCCCTTCCCTGTATCATTGATTCTGAAAATGGAAGCATATTTATCATACTGGGAGCAGGTGCTCATCTGCATCTATGCCATTACTTCCATCCAAATCTCCAAAGATCCCTGTTAGTGCCTGTTTAGCTACAATGATTATTTGTCCATGACCTCTTCCTCCCTGACCACTCAATTACCACAATAGATTCACCTATGCCTGCTCACAGACCATCCTGAAATCCTGGACCTCATCATCTACCCCCACAATTGCTGCTATTAAAATTAAGTTGATGTCGCTCCTATATTTGGAAAAGGTGGACTTTAATGTGAATACTTGGGGGGTTATTTACGAAAGGCAAATCCACTTTGCACTGCAAGTGCACTTGAAGGTGCAGTCGCTCTAAATCTAAGGGGTAGATCTGAAATGAGTGGAAGCTCTGCTGATTTTATCATCCAATCATGTGCAAGTTAAAATTCTGTTTTTTATTCTCCTTGCATGTTCCCCTCGGTTCTACAGCGACTTTACTTCCAAGTGCACTTTCAGGGGAAAGTGGATTTTCCTTTAGTAAATAACCCCCTTGGTGTTGTGACTATTGCTCTTTTAATGGATGGAACGATTTAATCTATTTCACTTCCAGTTCCACCCATGATTATTGGCTTCAGCTACATGAAAAGTTTTCTTTCACGTGGCAAAAATGTAAATTTGTTGTTAGTTTTCTACTTTCTTGCTGCTCTATTACTTTCTGTGTTTCCTATCAGATTTGCTTCATACTAATTATGTGTCTTATCTGCCATATTTTGATTTCTGAATGATGTTTATATATTATATTATTGTCTTGCTTAATTACATACCACTTAGTTGTCATTGATTTGGGAGTGGGTAATTTTGAGGTTGGTTGTAACCCAATGGAAACCTCAATTACATTAAATCTGCTTTCATTACTTGCACCTTACAAGTCCTGCTAGTGCTTCTTTTTTGACATCATTAAGCATCACTCCAGGATGCTGCTAAATTTACCAAAGCTAAGAGTTGGACTTAAACGGATTGCCGACCAGTGCATGACGATATACGTTGGCACAGTTGCGCAAATGGGCATACAGGTACGTCCCCTTTAAGATGCGGCATTGTGGGCGCGCACGCGCCGTATCGTACCCCGTGACCATGCCAGCCTGTCCCGCAGACTCGATGTCCGCCGGTGTCCCACGATCGTGCCACAGAGCGGCAAAAAGGGGAGATGCCTATGTAGACAAGGCCTTTCCCTGTTCTGCCTAATGACATGACAGAGATCACTGCTCCCTGTCATCGGGAGCAGGGATCGCTGTCGTGTCAGTGGTAGCCCATCCCCCACAGTTAGAATCACTCCCTAGGACACACTTAACCCCTTGATCGCCCCCTAGTGTTTAACCCCTTCCCTGCCAGTGTCATTTACACTGTAATCAGTGCATTTTTATAGCACTGATCTCTGTTTAAATGACAATGGTCCCAAAATAGTGTCAAAAGTGGCCATAATGTAGCACTCACAATAAAAATCGCAGATCGCCACCATTACGAATAAAAAAAAAAATAATAATAATAATAAAAATACCATAAATCATGGCTCCTTGGTTCTATACCTTATGTGTTTACCTGTGAGCTGTGTGTTTAATATATTTTTGGTAGATTATGCAGACCACCTCTGTGCTCTTCATTATTGGACATCAATCATTTGTTTTTAATGTTTCTGTTACATTCATTATATTTTTGTTTTCAGTGCAATTTGTAATGCATAACCACACTGTATATGTTCTTTAAAATTCTATAAAAAAATACAATAAAAAAAAAAAAAATACCATAAATCTATCCCCTATTTTGTAGACGCTATAACTTTTTGTGAAAACCAATCAATATATGCTTATTGCAATTTTTTTACCAAAAATATGTAGAAGAATACATATCGGCATAAACTGAAATATACATTTGTTTTTTTATATATTTTTTGGGGATACTTATTATAGCAAAAAATATTGCCTTTTTTTTTTAAATCGTCGCTCAGACGTGATCAAATACCACTAAAAAAAGCTTTATTTGTGGAGAAAAAAAGGACGTCAATTTTGTTTGGGTGCAACATCGCACGACCGCGCAATTGTCAGTTAAAGCGACACAGTGCCGTATTGCAAAAAGTGCTCTGGTCAGGAAGGGGGTAAATTCTTCCAGGGCTGAAGTGGTTAAAATCAGCAAACTAATCAATTTTACTTTTATTAATTGATTGCAGTTTTCACAACACAACCACACTATAAGCCATTACATTATTGAACATATTATTCATAATCTTTATAACTTACAGAACTATTGATGGCTAAAAATAATTTTAAAAGAGAAAGATAAGGAAAGTATAATTTTCAAGAAAGTAAATAGGTTTACACCATTACAAAAACAAACAAAATAATGTAATGTTATAAAAATATTGCAGAATTCAACCCTACAAAAGTAGGGGAAAAAAAAATAACTATCCTTTCAAAACAGTCCCATTATATAGTTAAAATAAGCAGACCTTGTATCAAGATTTAAAAAATCCCCACTCCCATATAAAATAAAAATGTAAAAAATGTATACTATATACCAAAGCTTACAGTATGCTCACATACTGTAGGTGAGGGTGATTTCACTAGACCTCTATGTTGGATCCTGGGAAATCTCAAATCCCATGAGGATGTGCTGAGAAACCGTGAAGATGCTCCTGCACTTTTTTTTTTTTTTTTTACAGTTTTCTTAAAATGAAAAAGCAGACCTTGTACTTTCATGCAAGGTCGATTTTAGGTGGCTAATGGAAAATTTCAAATGGTTTTATTTGAAAGTGATTGTAAATGAGCACATTGTAAAACAACCCATTCAGGTTAAAATAGAAATGAAAGGCAAAACATTTGTGTATAGATATAAAAAGACATTATAAATACTTTCCCCCCCCCCCCTTTTTTTATAAAAAAATGGTAGCTCCCAGCAAGAAGAAACAGGAACAATGCTGGAGGCAATTTACATTGCACACTACGTTTGGTAGCATAATTGTTAATGTGGAATGCATATTCCTTGCCAAAGAACATTATTTTTATCAAGGTTGTTGTGTAAAATTCCACTTTAACAGATTGCTGGCTGCTCTACTGAAAAATTGAATACACAACAAAACTTTTATCAAATATGCCTAGACAACATGGTTCACAGTAAATCTTAAAAAAAAAAAAACATGGCGTGCAAATTTTTGCCAGTTAATGTTTTACCTTGCAGAAGCTGGGTTTTCACATACATATAAAAGTTGCTGTCCATGGTCCTGAAATGACTAGTTAAATTGATATTTTTTTTATTTTTTTTAAATAACAAACATGTCATACTTACCTTCACTGTGCAGTTCGTTTTGCACAGAGGGGCCCTGAACATCCATTTATGGGGTCCCTCGGCAGCTCTTGCGGCTCCTCCCCGCATTCGATAACCCACTTCGAGAAGCGCACTCCCGAGGGGTTACCTTGTGTGCGCGCTCCTGAGTCCAGCATTCAGCGTCCATAATGGCAGCATGCAGGACCCAGCCCCGCCCCCCGGCACCCACGTCATTGGATTTAATTGACAGCAGCGGGAGCAATGACTGCACTGCACACTGCACATCAATCTTTGCAATCAAAAGCCGGGAACCCGTGGAGAGATGGACTTAGTTTCTGTCAGTAAATTTTGTAATTAAGTAATTTTCTCAATTCACTGATGTGTGCTGATGAGGTGACACTGATAGACTGAACTGGTGGGCATTGATGAGGTGGTACTCATGGGCACTGATTAGGTGGCACTGATGAGGAGGCACTAATATGCCGCAATTATGGGCACTGATGAGCACTGATAGGTGGCACTGGTGGGCACTGATAGGTGGTACTGATGGGCATTGATGGGTGGCACTGATGGGCATTGATGGAGAGCAGTGATGGGCAGCACTGATAGATGGGACTGATGGCCAGCATGGATTGTCATCACTAATACTGGCATCACTAATGGGCACTGATTGGTGGCAATTGTGGGCACTGATTGCTGGCACTGGTGGGCACTGATTTCTGGCACTGGTGGGCACTCATCGCTGGCACTGATTTCTGGCACTTGTGTTGGTATTGTAATCAGGGCACTGATGATCAGTGCCCTGATTACATGTGTAGATGTCTCCTGTGAGGAGATGCCGCTGATCGTCTCTCCTCGCCACACACTCTGTCCGTGTGAGGCGAGGAGTGGGGATTACGGCATCTCTGTGTTTACATGTGACTTGCTGCGATTGGACACAGCCAATCACATGGTTAAAATACATCTTCATAACATTTTCCACAACAGATCCTCCTCTTTGTCTTATGATCCCATGTGTCCCTCAATTAAACTTGATTCTCTTCTTACACCTGCAAACGAATCAGTCCTTACAGTCCATATGAGTCCTTAAAAAGGAAAACACGGCTTGACATGTAGACTCTGTTCTTCAGGAGAGATAACATGGCGAGCTGTAGTAGTCGCCGGTCGGTCTAGGATCCTCTGTGTCTTGTACGTGGGTTGGGCTTTGGGGCGTCTCATTGAGGAAGATGTGCTCATCTGCTCAGGTTCTGGTCATGCGTCCAATCAGGCAACAGGAACACCTCATCACGGCATATAGAAGGAATAGAAACAAAAACAGTCGAAAGCAATCTGTCCGAGTGGTCACTCCCCTGGATCTCCCCTCCCCTACATTTCCCCCCCCCCACCTACCCCCCTTCCCCATATCCCTCCCTGACCCCCCCCTCGCCCCCCCGATGTTCTCCCCCGCTCTGTCCCCCCCTCTCTAATTTCCCAGGCTTTTCTTCCCTTTCTCTTCTATCTCTATCTTACAGGTGCCTTGCACTAGGTACCTAGCACACCAAAGAAAATAGCCAGGATACTCGTTAACCAGACTCAAACAATTAAAGCTCCATCTAACGGACTCTCCCATTATGCAACTGTAGAGGAGCGTGTGCTACATTTATGCCTACTAACGATGTAAAAACTGTACAGCACTCATATGCGTTGTGTCTTATATGTACTAATCTGTACTTTGTTTCATCTTTGCTTGTTCCTGTACCGTATTGAAAAGTTTAATAAAATCTTTATGGAAAAAAAAGAAACAAAAACAACATGAGTAAATATACCCCTACTTCCTTCAACAATGATCCGCTGCAAAAAAAAAAAAAAAAAAATCCCCACAGATTCCCAGACCCTTAAGAGGATTCCAACCTTCACTAGCTATAACTCTGTCTTTGCCTTTCAGGGATCTGAACCTTATCCATATGGGCCTGAACTTTGTCACTAATATCCCTGATCCAGGTATAGCAATCTTTACTTATGAATTCCCAGAAACCCCCCTTGGACTGTGGGAACTTCCTTGTAGCTTCAACAGTTACATGAAAACATCCATTTCTGGGGTCCCTCAGCAGCTCTTGCGGCTCCTCCCTGGCATTCGATAACTCGCTTCGAGAAGCGTTCTCCCGAGGGGGTTACCCTGCGGGCGCGCTCCCGAGTCCAGCATTCAGCATCCATAGAGGCAGCATGCAGGACTCAGCCCCGCCCCCGGCACCCACGTTATTGGATTTAATTGACAGCAGCGGGAGCCAATGACTGCGCTGCTATCAATCTATCCAATCCAGAGCCAGGAACCCGTGGAGAGAGGGACTTAGTTTCTGTCAGTACATTTTGTAATCACTGATGAGGTGACACTGATAGACTTAAATGGTGGGCATTGATGAGGTGGCACTGATGAGGAGGCACTTATAATGCCGCAATTATGGGCACTGATGAGCACTGATAGGTGACACTGGTGGGCACTGATAGGTGGCATGGATAGGCGGTACTGATGTTCATTGATGGGTGGCACTGATGGACATTGATGGAGAGCAGTGATGGGCAGCACTGAGAGATGGGAATGATAGCCATGATGGAATGTCATCACTAATACTGGCATCACTAATGGGCACTGATTGGTGGCACTTGTGGGCACTGATCTCTGGCAGTGGTGGGCACTCATCGCTTGCACTGATTTGTGGCACTTGTGTCGCTATTGTAATCAGGGCACTGATGATCAGTGCCCTGATTACATGTGTAGATGTCTCCTGTGAGGAGATGCTGCTGATCGTCTCTCCTCGCCACACACTTTGTCAGTGTGAGGTGAGGAGCGCCGATTGCGGCATCTCCGTGTTTACATGTGACTGGCTGTGATTGGACACAGCCAATTACATGGTTAAAGAGCTGCGGATGCTGTTATTTATCAGGGTCGCAAGAGCGGCCGTTTTGGGACGGTGTCATGTGACGCCGTCACAGAAAGAGAGCCGCCCACCATGATTTGATGGTGATCGGGCGGCAACTAGTTAAAGTGATTCTAAAGCCTAAACATTTTTTACCTTAATGTATTTCTTGCATAAAGATGAAAAAAGTTTAGCCATCAGCATCCCTGTTTTATTTACCTGAGCCCTCATTTGATCCAGTGCTGTGCATGTCTTCAGCTCTTCTCTCTCCTCTTGTCTGGGTTTTGCTGGCTTTGCTGTGGAACCAGGAGCCATTGGCTCTCAGTGCTGTCAATCAAATCCAGTGATGAGGGAGCAGGGCGTGGGGCCAAGTCCCACTGTCTGTGTCAATGGATGCAGCAGCGGGGCTCAGGACAGAGGGGGCACTGCACAGAGAGGTGGGGCCATGACCGCCAGCAGGGATCCCAATAAGAGGAGGTTTGTAGCCGCTCTGTACAATTTTATTGCACAGACCAGGTAAGTGTAGACATGTTTGTTATTTTTTTTTTATTTATTTTTTTTACCTTTACAATTGCTTTAATGTTATAAACAGTATTTAAAAGTGTTAACCCAAATTAATGTAGTTTTAAATTAAATTGTTCCTGAACTTTCTATTGGTTAAATACTAATCTGAGCTATGTACTATTCTATTACTGACTGTAAAATTTTAGCTTTCAGCGCTCTCACACTTTGAATGACAATTACTCAGTCATGCTACACTGTATCCAAATAAAAATTTTATTATTTTTTTTTTTTACAAACAGAGCTTTCTTTTGGTGGTATTTAATCACCGCTGGGTTTTTTATTTCTTGCAGTATAAGCGAAAAAAGAGAGAAGCTTTTGAAAAAAAAACACTTATTTTTTAGTTTCTATTGTAAAATTTTGCAAATAAGTCATTTTTATTCATAAATTTTGGCCAAAGTGTGTCGTGGATATTACACCACACTTTTGTGCTAAAAAGCACTCTTCCATCTAATGACATAATGCAGCCTTTTGAGAGTAAGTCTCCCCTGGTTCCCCATACCTCAGTAAACAGACATTACCACATTCTTACGTCCTCATCTCAGCATGGCTCTGTCAGCATCCCTGACTCACACTAGCCAGCATGGCTTTTTATTATCACAAAAGCTTTCACAAACAGGAAGTGCTGGTTTTAGCCAATCATGTCTTACATGGAAAGTGACATCACAGGAAATGACAAACACAGGATGTGAATGACCAAATAAGGACATGACCAAATAAAGACATGATACAGAATAAATGAATTTATACAATAACCAATGAATGATGACCACAATTCCGCTGATAGGAATCCTTAATATACATTGTTCCAGAGAACAATGCATACCTGGATTATGCTACCCTTCCTTGTAGGTGGAAGGCTATTAGCAGGTGCACGCTTCGAATCTCGACATGTGCTGATCAGACACAGCAGAGACAATGAGCGTACATAGGCCCATAACCGATCCTTGCAGAGCAAACATATCCCCTCAGACGATCGTCTGTACAATGCACAGGGGCCCTTTTGCTGGCGGACATACCCCCACTCTGCAAACACCTCTCTCCAATCCCAGGAAGTTATCCACTATGGATCTCAATCAGCGTCAGTCTGCCCCAGTCAGCTCTTTAGAGCGGCCTGCAGGAGTGCTAACACTGGGAGACGTATGACAATACATTAAAATACATCTTCATAAATTTTCCAAAACAGATCCTTCACTTTGTCATATGATCCCATGACACCATGATCATATGACCATGATCATATGACCCCATGATCCCATGATCATATGACCTCAATGAAACTTGATCCTCTCCTTACACCTGCAAATTAATCAGTCCTTACAGTCCATATGAGTCCTTAAAAAGGAAAACACGGCTTGACATATAGACTCTGTTCTTCAGGAGAGATGACATGGTGAGCTGTAGTAGTCGCCGGTCGGTCTGGGATCCTCTGTGTCTTGTACGTGGGTTGGTCTTCGGGGTGTCTCATTGAGGAAGATGTGCTCATCTGCTCGGGCTCTGGTCACGCGTCCAATCAGACAACAGGAGCACCTCATCACGGCATATAGAAGGAATAGAAACAAAAACAACATGAGTAAATATACCCCTACTTCCTTCAACTATGATCCGCTGCAAAAATAAAAAAAAGAATCCCCACAGATTCCCAGACCCTTAAGAGGATTCCAACCTTCACTAGCTATAGCTCTGGCTTTGCCTTTCAGGGATCTGAACCTTATCCATATGGGCCTGAACTGTGTCACTAATATCCGCGATCCAGGTATAGCAATCTTTACTTCTTCCCAGAAACCCCCCTTGGACTGTGGGAACTTCCTTGTAGCTTCAAAAGTTACATGAAAACATCCCATCCTCAATGGATGAGAAATTGTTCAATCGTTTCATAAGCTCAAGCCCCCACCGTGTACAAGCAATTCCCTTCCAGCTGTCCCTATCATTCTTACCTTCTCTCACGCCATCAGATCCTCACCATCAGCCACGACATAAGATGCTGGGACAAGATTCACCAGCACACACTAACCTCTTGCCTTAGGGGAATTACCTTATAAGCTATAGATCCGCATTAATACCAAACTAAATTTGAAGCACACTTGTGGGCTACCTAGTTATCCCAATACCAAAGCTGGCAAGAACCAGAGTGATTGTTAAAATTACAATTATTTTACCCTCTAGAAATGTATTGTTAAGTTCTATTGACAAGTGTCTGTTTGGATTTTACTAGTTTGACAAAACTCCTCACACCAATATGAACATCCTATATATCATGTACCACCGTCATTGCTGGGGTACTAGTAGACCCAACTGTGTGTCCTGTTCGCTTTCTTAGCTAGTTGGAAAATACACTTCTCAGCCTTGTTGTCTCGTTCTTCAATCTTCTTTACAACGACCCAGTCCCCTGTCACAAACTTGGCTAGAATTAGAGCAGTTAGTATCATTGGTTTGAAAAATTGTCATTCTCACCACTCTCATCCCCCCATTTTTTTCCTCCTTACACTTGTGCAACCAATACTCTCAGCATGGTCTGATATGATGCAATCAGCCCCAGCCAACCCACAACAAACCACCTCTGCCATCAGACACCTACCTACCCAAATGTATTTTTCTCTATCACCCATGGCAACCTCAGTCGCAGCCCAGTACATGCTGCTTCCAACCAAATACCAATATCCAGTTTCTGCTCCCTGCACCTATGCTGCCTTTAACCCACCTGCCTCTTCTCGGGTGCCTACAATCCCACAAGAACTCCCTCAGCTACTGTTTTCTCTTCCCTGCTATATTTCAACCCTCCTCTCCAGTCTGCTTTATCCCTTACCTACAGTCCTGCAGTTACCAACAGAGCTAAACAGTGTCCCTGTCTGCTGCCCAGCCTGATGTGTCCCTGTCTGATGCCCAGCCGGATGTGTCCCTGTCTGCTGCCCGGCCGGATGTGTCCTTGTCTGCTGCCCAGCCGTATGTGTCCCAGTCTGCTGCCAAGCCTGATGTGCCTCTGTCTGCTGCCCAGCCTGATGTGCTTCTGTCTGCTGCCCAGCCTGATGTGTCCCTGTCTGCTGCCCAGCCAGATGTGTCCCTGTCTGCTGCCTAGCCGGATGTATCCCTGTCTGCTGCCCAGCCTGATGTGTCCCTGTCTGCTGCCCAGCCTGATGTGCCCTGTCTGCTGCCCAGCCTTATGTGCCTCTGTCTGCTGCCCAGCCTGATGTGTCCCTGTCTGCTGCCCAGCCTTATGTGTCCCTGTCTGCTGCCCAGCCGGATGTGTCCCTGTCTGCTGTCCAGCCGAATGTGTCCCTGTCTGCTGCCCAGCCGGATGTGTCCCTGTCTGCTGTCCAGCCGGATGTGTCCCAGTCTGCTGCCAAGCCTGATGTGCCTCTGTCTGCTGCCCAGCCTTATGTACCTCTGTCTGCTGCCCAGCCTGATGTGCCTCTGTCTGCTGCCCAGCCTGATGTGTCCCTGTCTGCTGCCCAGCTGGATATGTCCCTGTCTGCTGCCCAGCCGTATGTGTCCCTGTCTGCTGCCCAGCCGGATGTGTCCCTGTCTGCTGCCCAGCCGGATGTGTCCTTGTCTGCTGTCCAGCCGGATGTGTCCCAGTCTGCTGCCAAGCCTGATGTGCCTCTGTCTGCTGCCCAGCATGATGTGTCCCTGTCTGCTGCCCAGCCAAATGTGTCCCTGTCTGCTGCCCAGCCGGATGTGTCCCTGTCTGCTGCCCAGCCTGATGTGTCCCTGTTTGCTGCCCAGCCTGATATGCCTCTGTCTGCTACACAGCCTTATGTGCCCCTGTCTGCTGCCTAGCCTGATGTGCCCGTCCCTGCTGTCTAGCCTGATGTGCCCGTGCCTGCTGCCCAGTTTGATGTGCCTGCTTTCCAGCTTGATGTGCCTGCTACTCAGCTTGAGCCTGTACTTGCTACCCAGTTTGACGTTCCTATTGCCCAGCTTGATGTGTTGGTGCCTGCTGTCCAGCTCTATGTGCCCACTGCCCGGCTTGATGTACCACTGCTCCCTGCCCAGCTTGATGTGTCGCTACCCACGGCCAAGCCTGAGGTGCCTCTGCCCGTTGCCTGGTTTAAAGCCATGGACCTTCCTCATGCCCAGCTTGATGTGACTCTGCCCAGCTTGACTTTCCCCAGCAGCCTTATGTGCCTCTGTCTGCTGCCCAGCCTGATGTGCCTCTGTCTGCTGCCCAGCCTGCTGCCCAGCCTGATGTGTCCCTGTCTGTTGCCCAGCTGGATGTGTCCCTGTCTGCTGCCCAGCCATATGTGTCCCTGTCTGCTGCCCAGCCATATGTGTCCCTGTCTGCTGCCCAGCCGGATGTGTCCCTGTCTGCTGTCCAGCCGGATGTGTCCCTGTCTGCTGCCCAGCCGGATGTGTCCCTGTCTGCTGTCCAGCCGGATGTGTCCCAGTCTGCTGCCAAGCCTGATGTGTCTCTGTCTGCTGCCCAGCCTGATGTGTCCCTGTCTGCTGCCCAGCCGGATGTGTCCCTGTCTGCTGCCCAGCCGGATGTGTCCCTGTCTGCTGCCCAGCGTGATGTGCCTTGTCTGCTGCCCAGCCTGTGTCCCTGTCTGCTGTCCAGCCTGATGTATCCCTGTCTGCTGCCCAGCCTGATGTGTCCCTGTTTGCTGCCCAGCCTGATATGCCTCTGTCTGCTACACAGCCTGATGTGCCCCTGTCTGCTGCCCAGCCTGATGTGCCCGTCCCTGCTGTCCAGCCTGATGTGCCTGTGCCTGCTGCCCAGTTTGATGTGCCCGTGCCAGCTGCCCAGCTTGATGTGCCCGTGCCAGCTTCCCAGCTTGATTTGCCTGTGCCTGCTGCCCAGCTCTATGTGCCTGCTGTCCAGCTTGATGTGCCTGCTACTCAGCTTGAGCCTGTACTTGCTACCCAGTTTGACATTCCTATTGCCCAGCTTGATTTGTTGGTGCCTGCTGTCCAGCTCTATGTGCCCACTGCCCGGCTTGATGTACCACTGCTCGCTGCCCAGCTTGATGTGTCGCTACCCACTGCCAAGCCTGAGCCCATTGCACGGTTTAAAGCCATGGACCTTCCTCATGCCCAGCTTGATGTGACTCTGCCCAGCTTGACTTTCCCCAGCAGCGGCTAGTTGGAGCACCCAGAGGTTGCTCCTTTGAGGGGGTACTGTCAGGAAAGGTTCCACCCGCTGATGACTGATGACACTATCTGACATCTGGCGCGCAGTACCAATGTACACTCGCAGGAGCTTCCCCCTGCTGGTGTTATGTGATCTCTGGGCCCCAGTACTGGCGTCCACCAGCGGGTGGTTCCTGGCAGTATGGAGCCAATATCACCCCCTGCAGTCAGGCATTACCTGAGCCTGATTGCAGGAAGTGTATAAATACCCGGCAAGCTCACACACACCTTGCCTTGGTGTCATCCTTGTGCCCTGACATGAAAGCTCTGAACCTGATCCCTGTACCCTGAACCTGTATTTGTACCTGTTCCAGTCTATCCTGTATCCCTGTCCTGCAGCCTGATCCCTTCCACCTTCTCCCTGTCTGTCTTACTCCTTGCCCCCCATCTGCTGATCTCCTGTTTATTATGATTCTGGTATTCCCTTTTGCTGTATATACTTACTATTATTTGTGGGTCTTGTTTTGTATTGGTTTGTAGTGCACTGTGTGATATTGGAGGTGGTTGCATTTATATATTGTTCACTTATCTTAATGAATTACTTACTTTTTCACCTACATAGGTTTGGGTTACTCTGTTGCAGTCCACACAGCTCTGGTCACACTTGATACGTGACAGAGGGGATGCAAAACATGAGAAATGAGGGAGAAAAGCACTTGCCTTTGCCTTGTCATGATGATGTGTTGCTCTCACTGAGTTCTGTGGTGCGGAGTCATGCTACTCAAATGGCTGGTACTTATACAATGGCTCTTATGCTGCAGACCACAATCATTCTGTCAGCAGAACATGCTTTAAAAAAAGCCCACCCTGCAAAGCTCTGTGGATCATTGGAAGGGCTATCAGTTAGATTGGAATTGCTGCTCCCTTTAGGCCTCTGCAAGCTGCCCCTGACCTTGGACAATATCCTCCCTCCATGCTGTTCTGCCTCCCTTTCAGAACTTTCCTCCTCATCAATTGGTGGCACCCATAGATGATCTGCCACCATATAAACTCCCCCACATCACTGAAGCCCGCTTGGAAGAAAGTTGAAGCTGTGAGAAGATCGTTGCCTCTCGCTACTACTTGCCTGAAGCTCCCTCCCTCTATGGCCCTGGCATTATCTTACCCAAATTCAATATTTAAAAGGAGGAATGTTTGTACTTGACCAATATCATTCTCTTGCAGCAAGTCAATGCTCATGTAATCAATTAATTCTGCTTATTCTTCATTGCCAGCCTGCAGGGCTTTGCCAAGATTAGTGGGGAGGGGGGTAGAAGAGGGCACATTAGAAGTAGTTGACAATTGAATTCAAAGTAGCAGAAAAG